>OY282561.1:3396567-3839067 GCA_958295665.1 Tipula vernalis
CCCGTTATTGCAATAAGTTTTAGTTTCCAAAAAGGATTATTACGCAAAATTATATAGTGCACTATATCGTCGATTACGAAGAACACATTTTAATACATAATATTATAATTAATATGCACTATTAAATTACATATCTTCGGCCAATAACTGTCTATTTTATATATAGTTTCTATAAAATTTGTTTCAACAATTATAATTATAATTTTTCCGACTTAATTCGGATGATTTTATTGTTTTAGTTTTTATTTTTATCACATATGATTTTGCTTTAAACTAGCACTTTATTACGACACTGTTTAGTTTTCGTTTTAATGTTGTTTTTTTTATGTTAAATCACCTGTTTGTCTTTAATAATTAAATATACAGTATATAATATTAACACGTGATTTATTTGTTTATAAAACTATTATTTACTATTTTTAATAATATAATTACTATTATTAATATATTTAAATTCTTTTATTTTGGAACTTTTTATTTTTAGTTTGTTTAATATATTTTTAGTTTTAATTAATCGGATCGTTTTTTTTCTATATATTGTATTGCAGCTTCCTTTCGCTACCAAATTCCAAACTCTACTCCCCGTTCAATCTTTTTGACCCGTTGTCCAAAATCTCGTCACAATACTTTTTTGTTCTCAATAATAATATGTACATATTTACAAAAATTACAAAATCGCTTAAGTACTAATAAACCACCACCAATTACTTAAAATACAGTGACCCAGTATTATGTTATTATTTCAATAATATCGAATTCGAATATGATTTAAAAAGAAGTTTAAAATGGTATTATTATTACAGTAGCATTCGCCACAAATCGTGGGGCAGACCCAGCACCCTTGAGATAGTCTCAAAGCCGGCATAAATCGTTCATACATAATTCATTAATATTGTATTTAATTAATTAATAAATATATATGTGTACACGCGTTTACATAGAAAATCCATTGGTGATGGAATGGCAACTTCTAAACCCTTACAATATAGTATTTTGAATGATTGATTAACCGGATAGAAACAATTGTAATATAATAAGAGCAGTTCACACCATTTTCCCTTAAACATCCTTGTCATAAAAATAAACAGCTACGATTATAGCTGGTAAAAATGTTTTATCGAAAATAATGTGAATGCAATATAAATATCATTAATCAGTCTATAAATAAATTACCAACACTAGCAAATCCAAACTCGAACCTATCGTTTCGAATAATGCAAAAGCAGAAAACTAGCGCGTCTACCAAGACTGATTGTCATGATTGAAAATCAAAGCTTAGCCCATACTGAATCAAAAAGAAATAAATATTTCAAACATTATTTAAAATGGGATCAGTAGGTTTTACTTTAAATGAAAATTGACTATTAAACTGAAAAGGAAATCGATCAAAAACAATGAAATGAATGTTAAGTAGTACATAAGCGACAACAAATCAAAATGTCTGCAAAGACAGAATAAATGGCTGCACTCATCAACATTCGAATCAATAGACAAAAAAAATGAAATAGCAAAAATTAACTCAACCATCCCTAACAATCTATTACTAGGGTTAATTGTTGATCCATATATTGCCAAACCGAAATAATAGTTAACAGTTAATAATTTTAAGTGATTAAAAAAAAATGTATACACGAGTTAAATAAAATAAATTAATGCTTACTATTAACGTAAATCTTTAGCGTGGTAAATACCCAGTGATTTTCCATGGATATCCACAACTTCATAGGAAACGCTACCAATTTTACGAAGTATTTGCCCCTTTACAAATTTAGGTGCAAGTTTGCCTGAAAAATTTGCAGCAGCGTTGCTTTGAACGAAATTTCTCACAAAAATGTTTTGACCTGGCTCGAAAATTCTCCTTTTGCTACGTAAATTATATGTTGTGAGGTTTCTTTGGTAAGCATTATGAAGGTGTAATAAAACTGAATCTTGAGCGGCTGACAGACGATTGTTAATATCCATGACAGATGCTTGTTTATCGCTTAACAAATTTAAATTTCGCATTAATTTGTAAGACGATCCATGATTCACCATGTGTTGCCCAAAAGTCAGGAAATAAGGTGAAAAACCTGTGGAACTATGCACGGTATTTCTTAATGCAGAACCAATTTCGTCTAAATGTTTATCCCAGTTTTTATGTTCATCATGTACGTAAGCCCGAATAGCAGCTAATATAGTCCTGTTAACTCGCTCGGACGCGTTTGATTGCGGAGAATATATTGGTGTGAATTGATGCTGGATGCCATAATGCTTTAATAAATCAGCCAGAAGGTTGGACCTAAATTGCGGACCGTTGTCCGTGGTAATTGCTTCTGGAATACCAAATATACTAAATACATGTTTCTTCAAAAAGTTAGCTACATGATTTGCCGTGGCATTTTTCAACGGTTCTAGGAACACAAATTTTGTAAACTGATCCAAAATTATCAACATATAAGTATGACCTTGCCGACTTCGTGGATATGGTCCCAAAAAATCCATAAAAAGTTTTTGGAATGGCCGGTGTATTTCAGTAAATTTCCCCATTTCAGGTCTAACGATGTAATTAGTAGGTTTAATTTTCTTGCAAGTATCGCAATTTTGAATATAACTTTTAACGTCACGTGCCATTGTCGACCAGTAAAATTGTCGTTGTAAAAGTTCCAATGTTTTCGCTTGCCCCAAATGTGCACCGGTTGGTGAATTATGTGATTGCTTCAATAACGAGTTAACCAAACGGTGAGGTATTACAAGTCTACAAGTTGAGAGATCAGTCATAGAACCATCGTGAGTATCCAACCTAATATATAATTTTCCATTAAATTCCACAAAATTGGTTTTAACATTAGGGTTTTCTTTGAGAGCATTAATCCTGTCAACGTAGGCAGAGTCGAGGAACGCATCAGAATCCAGATCCACATGCAGAGGAGGTACACCACCATCATGATCACAGTCACCCGGTCCAACAAAAGCTTCGAGGTCTGTTCTAGACAAAGCGTCCGGAACTACATTTAGTGAGCCTTTTCTGAATTCGATGTGAAAGTTAAACCCCTGTAACTTAAGGCTCCACCTGGCTAACCTACCAGACAAATCTCGCTGCTCCATCAACCATTTTAAGCTCGCATGATCTGTAATGATGGTGAAAGTGTAACCCTCTACATATGGTCTGAATTTTTTTACACTAAGTACTGCCGCTAAGCATTCCAGCTCAGTTACACTATACCTACGTTGAGCAGGATTAAGCTTGTGACTATAGTACGCTATAGGATGTTCATTTCCTTCGTCAGATTTTTGGAACAATACGCTTCCGATGCCTGTTGAACTGGCGTCGCATTGCAGAAAAAACGGGCGTTTGAAATCGGGATTTCTCAAAACCGGGGCTGAAATTAATGCCAATTTAATCTTCTCGAATGCGTCGTTCGCCAAATCGTTCCAGATCAACTTTTGGTTCTTTTTTAATAAATCCGTAAGAGGCGCGGTAATTGCTGCGAAAGAAAATATAAATCTCTGATACCACCCAGCAAGGCCCAAAAATCGCCGTAATTGTTTAACAGTTCGAGGAGTTGGATATTCCGCTATAGCCTGCACTTTGTCGGGGTCCATGCGTATGACTCCATCGCCAATTACATGACCGACGTACTTTGTCTCCTTCAAAACAAACTTGCTCTTCTCCATGTTGATGGTGAGGTTCGCCAATTTTAACAATCGGGCAATCTCTGCTAATAAAGCATAATGCTCTTCCAGATCGGCGGAAACAATGAGCAAGTCGTCCAAATAGACAAGGACGCGGTCATGCAAATGGTATGGAATCACTTTGTGCATCAGTCTACACAATGTCTGAGGGGCATTGCATAGACCGAAAGGCATGACCGTGAAGTGATAGAGGGGCCTGCCCGGGACAGTGAACGCAGTTTTATCACGCGAAGCCACGTCAAGAGGGATTTGCCAAAAGGCATCTTTTAAGCCGATTGACGATATAAATTTTGTCTGATCCAACCGACTTAGCAATCCCCCTATCAGTGGCAGCGGATATGCGTCTTTTATTGTTACTTCATTGACCTTCCGGGCGTCGAGACATAGCCTCACCTTCCCGCTGCCCTTTTTACGAACAACAGTAATTGGTGAGGACCATGCACTCTGACTCTCCTCTATCACTCCCAGCGCCAGCATCCTATCCAACTCCCCACAAATCTCGGCTTGAACAGCTGGAGATACCTGATAATAACGCTGTTTAACCGCCTTTGCGCTACCAACATCAATCACATGCGTTACTAGGCTCGTGCGACCTAATCCACTTTTAGTCGAACTCGGAAAGGTTTCTAGTATCTGTTCTAATCTAAATTCTTGCTCTGGAGACAAATGGTGTCGATTACTATCCAACTCCTTTACCAAATCCTTATCTAAAGAGTTTACAACTGCTGGAGCCAAACCAAACAAATGCCAGAAATCTATCCCTAGATAGAGTGGCTGCATTAACCCTGGCGCAATGTGTAAACGAAGCCGCTTAATTTTACCTTGATAAGCCACTGGTAATACAGTGTGTCCGATAATTCGTTGCTTCTGCCCATTTGCGGTTTTTAAGAAGGAAGGAAGATAATGAACTTTGATACCAGTCTTTTCCAAGAATGATTCAGACCCGGCCCCGAGAACACTTATATTTGCTCCACTGTCCAATAAGCCGGTGTACGGTGTTCCAGCAATTAGAACATTAGCGTAAGGTCGCTCGTCATTGTTGGTGTTGTGTAAAATCGATTCACAAATCATTTTCTTTAGTGATCGACGCAATGTCCAGTATTTAATAGATCTTTGTGGTAATATTGAACTTGGCTTTGTTTCAACGGTTTGTATTGATTTAAAATTTGATGTGATAATGCCGTTATAACCGTGATCTGCTATATAAGCTGGAGATGAAACTCCTGCTGAGTAAATTAAACTTTTCTTCTGAGCAATTCCGGGCATGTATTGGAAGCTACATCCTCGGTTTGTGTCCTGGTTACATCGTGTTTCTGGGAAGACTGAGCTCCAGGTATTCTCATTTCCCGACTTTGGTTTCCCGAATTTGAAACATTGCAAACCTGGCAGTTTGGTTTAGTTACATTAGGTGCTCCGCATCCAAAACACTGTCTATACATGTTCGGATTTCTCCAATTGTTACTGATGTTGCGAGTAGGTGTTTGGGAATCACGATTCGGATAAGAGGTAAATTTAATATTAACCTGTTGACTTGTTGTTCCCATAGCGCAAATTTCGTTATAGTCATCTTTGGATTCAACGTGAAATGTGTTTCCATAAGTTTGTTGATTTCGTGAACCAGAAGGATACTTGAAAATTTCAGTCTGTGGTTGAGATAGCCTAAAATTTGTACGTTCATCATCTCTCGAACTTTGGATATTCAAACTATCGTGGACCAACTCATGAACATTTCTAAAAGTCACATTCCTATCTGATCTATCCGCATGTAATCGTTTCCATGTATCTTCTATTTCTACACATTGATGCACTAACTCTGAAACTGAAACAATAGGTCGGCCAGCTATCTTATACTGCAAACTATTATGCATATTTCGTCTTATTATGAAATATAGATCATCATCAGAAAGCGGCGTATTAAGAGATAAAGTAGCATCTATCACCCTCGAATAGAATTCCATAAAATTTTCGTTTGGCTTCTGTCTAATAGAAGCAATCGATAATTTAATCTCGGCATCAGTTCTGCGATCCTTAAACCTCTCCAACATTCCATGTTTTAAATAATCCCATTGAACATGTCCATTTCGCTCTAAGAAAGACCAGTACCATTCAAGTGCACTTTTTCTTAAAAGGAGATACAAATCGTTAACTAGCCTATCAGACGAAATTTTATTCGCGTTTGCCAAGCGTTCAACCCGATATAAAAATCTTTCAACTGCTTGTTCACTAGGAGCCCCGTCGAAGGTTATATTCCATTTGTGAATTCCAATCATAGGTGGATTAGACTGATTTGCAAATGATAGCGATTGAACATTTTTAATTGTATTTGTTTGCGGCGTACTACTATTATTTCGTTGGGGTACGTTATTAATATTATCATCATGTCCTTGAAAGGGTATTCCTGGTTTGTCAACTATTCCTAATTTATTAACTATTTTTATTAAGGTTTCATATTCGATGTTCGTTAATATTTTCTCAGCGGGTAACAAATTTACATGCGAATTTGAATTGAAATGTAATTTACCGGATGAACATGGTAAATCATTCCTTTGAACCGTGTGATCGCCAGATTCATCAGTTTCTGATGAGTCGCAGTCTTCAGATTGAATATGACCTTGGCTTGGACCAGGAAAATTTTCTTTAGGTAGCGCTTCGGCAAATGATTTCTCGAAGTCATTTAAAGAAACTTTAGACTCAATTAATGACTGAATAGCTTCAAGAAACTTTTCACAAGCGACTAACAGAAAATGTGCAGGTTCCTTACAAGTAGGGGATGAATTAATAATTCGCTGAAGTCGTGAACTTATATGCATTATACGAGTACTCAAAATGGCCAGTTTTTTATTCCTTTTATCGTGATCAAGCTCTGAAATTTCCTGTACTTGCGGTTTGAGCTGTTTAAGTTTTTCCGAGCATATATTTAATTCCCTTTGAGGAGATTTTCGAGCGGCCTGGTGTGTTTTTTCTGGTGGGATTGCTTCTCCATTTTTTTCTGCTTTTAGTGCTTTGGTTAATATATCCAATTGTTCGAGAATTGTAAATCCAATAATGTTTTGCACTAAACACTCAACCTCAATTTCGTCCACACTTAAAAATCTGGGGTCCATATTTATTCCAAGAATTTAACTTATAATTATCGCTAATTTTACGCAAAAATATATTTTATTATAATAATGAATTTCACTTTTAATTTATAACAACAAACCTAATCTAAAAACCCATTATACCGTAGTAATAAAAAAAATCAATTAAATATAAATACCAAAAAAATTAAGATAATAAAAAAATAATTCTAGAAAAATCTTAAAACGGTTCCAAATGAATATGTGACGTAATTATGAATCACTGTTTATTGTACAAAAAAACATTGGTTCTATGTGCTTCAAATAAAAACAAAACTGTCTTCATCGTTATATCTATAAAAAAAAACGAACAGATAATACCGTATTAGAGGTTACTTAGAAAACAGTTTATGATTTTATATGTTTAAATTCGACTTGTAACTATGTCAAATCTAATGCTCTTCAGTATTATATTGCAACAATTAAATTGAATGTTACAAAACTTTGTATTGCAGTCTAAACGAGGAGCTTATCTCCCAACATGTGTAAAAATGGAGTCAATACTGCTTTGCAACATGAGAATAATAAAAATATTAAAAAACAATTTATCTACAAAAAAAATTTTGATCAATCAAAAAAAAATTACTAATAACTCATTGAATCAACAATCAACCTGTAATTACTTATATTATACAAAACCAGTAAGTTTGGGCGCCACTGTAACGATTTTCAGATGACATTACACGTAATGATTCTAAAGACCGTTGCAGACTCTCACGTGTTTACCCCAGGCAGCATTTTTCAGCCGGCTAGTTTGCAGTCGCGAGGGAGGGTTCTTTCTGGGAACACGAGAGAGCTTGAATTTGCTGCTTTTGTAAATAAAAAAAAATACTCTAAATTACATGATTATTGAGGACTCTATATAGGTTTATATTACTTCCCTCACCAAGAGAGGCGAAACAATCGCGAAACAATTTATATCACCCAATTCGCTATATGAAATAATAACAAAAATATGAATATATTATATAAAGATAAAAAATAATCTTAATAATTTATTAAAATAAAAAAAATATTTGTGATAATTAATACAACTTTGGATTTAACATAAAATAATTATTTGTAAAGAAAAAAAATAATTACTACCAATTTTTTTTGTATAAGGTGAAACACCGAAAAACTAATAATAATAATAATAAAATAATTAAGCAAAAATAATTAATCAAAAATGATAAATGAAAGAAATATAATTTTAATATATAATGTACAATAAAAATCTTATCTTAGTTGCGGATCCGTTCCCGTTATTGCAATAAGTTTTAGTTTCCAAAAAGGATTATTACGCAAAATTATATAGTGCACTATATCGTCGATTACGAAGAACACATTTTAATACATAATATTATAATTAATATGCACTATTAAATTACATATCTTCGGCCAATAACTGTCTATTTTATATATAGTTTCTATAAAATTTGTTTCAACAATTATAATTATAATTTTTCCGACTTAATTCGGATGATTTTATTGTTTTAGTTTTTATTTTTATCACATATGATTTTGCTTTAAACTAGCACTTTATTACGACACTGTTTAGTTTTCGTTTTAATGTTGTTTTTTTTATGTTAAATCACCTGTTTGTCTTTAATAATTAAATATACAGTATATAATATTAACACGTGATTTATTTGTTTATAAAACTATTATTTACTATTTTTAATAATATAATTACTATTATTAATATATTTAAATTCTTTTATTTTGGAACTTTTTATTTTTAGTTTGTTTAATATATTTTTAGTTTTAATTAATCGGATCGTTTTTTTTCTATATATTGTATTGCAGCTTCCTTTCGCTACCAAATTCCAAACTCTACTCCCCGTTCAATCTTTTTGACCCGTTGTCCAAAATCTCGTCACAATACTTTTTTGTTCTCAATAATAATATGTACATATTTACAAAAATTACAAAATCGCTTAAGTACTAATAAACCACCACCAATTACTTAAAATACAGTGACCCAGTATTATGTTATTATTTCAATAATATCGAATTCGAATATGATTTAAAAAGAAGTTTAAAATGGTATTATTAATACAGTAGCATTCGCCACAACTTGAACTGAATTTTTTTCCTGCAATAGCTAATGAGTAATCACATCAATTGAATCCATCTCCAGACATAACACTCTAGAGGCTGATTTTATACAAATTTTCTAATAATTTTTGGAAAATCGAATTTTCCGAGATTTCCCACGGGAAACTTGAACTGAATTTTTTTACTGCAATAGCTATTGAGTAATCACATCAATTGAATCCATCTCCAGATATAACACTCTAGAGGCTGATTTTATACAAATTTTCTAATAATTTTTGGAAAATCGAATTTTTCGAGATTTCCCACAAGAAACTTGAACTGAATTTTTTTCCTGCAATAGCTATTGAGTAATTATATCAATTGAATCCATCTCCAGACATAACACTCTAGAGGCTGATTTTATACAAATTTTCTAATAATTTTTGGAAAATCGAATTTTCCGAGATTTCCCACGGGAAACTTGAACTGAATTTTTTTTCTGCGATAGCTATTGACAAGTCAGATCAATGCATTCCATCTCCAGACATAACACTCTAGAGGCTTTTTTTATTCATCCATTTCTTTCTTTCGGCTTGAATTTTTTTTGAATTTTCCGAGATTTACCACGGGAAACTTGAACTGAATTTTTTTCCTGCGATAGCTATTGAGTAATCACATCAATTGAATCCATCTCCAGACATAACACTCTAGAGGCTGATTTTATACAAATTTTCTAATAATTTTTGGAAAATCGAATTTTCCGAGATTTCCCACGGGAAACTTGAACTGCATTTGTTTCCTGCAATAGCTATTGAGTAATCACATCAATTGAATCCATCTCCAGACATAACACTCTAGAGGCTGATTTTATACAAGTTTTCTAATAATTTTTGGAAAATCGAATTTTCCGAGATTTCCCACGGGAAACTTGAACTGCATTTGTTTCTTGCGATAGCTATTGAGTAATCACATCAATTAAATTCATCTCCAGACATAACACTCTAGAGGCTGATTTTATACAAATTTTCAAATAATTTTTGGAAAATCGAATTTTCCGAGATTTCCCACGGGAAACTTGAACTGAATTTGTTTCCTGCAATAGCTATTGAGTAATCACATCAATTGAATCCATCTCCAGACATAACACTCTAGAGGCTGATTTTATACAAATTTTCTAATAATTTTTGGAAAATCGATTTTCCGAGATTTCCCACGGGAAACTTGTACTGATTTTTTTACCTGCGATAGCTATTGATAAATGACATCAATGCTATTTATCTCTAGACATAACACTCGAGAGGCTGATTTTATACAAATTTTCTAATAATTTTTGGAAAATCGAATTTTCCGAGATTTCCCACGGGAAACTTGAACCGAATTTTTTTTCGGCGATAGCTATTGACAAGTCAGATCAATGCAATCCATCTCCAGACATAACACTCTAGAGGCTGATTTTATACAAATTTTCTAATAATTTTTGGAAAATCGAATTTTCCGAGATTTCCCACGGGAAACTTGAACTGAATTTTTTTTCGGCGATAGCTATTGACAAGTCAGATCAATGCAATCCATCTCCAGACATAACACTCTAGAGGCTGATTTTATACAAATTTTCTAATAATTTTTGGAAAATCGAATTTTCCGAGATTTCCCACGGGAAACATGAACAGAATTTTTTTTCTGCGATAGCTATTGATAAGTCACATCAATGCAATCCATCTCCAAACATAACACTCTAGAGGCTTTTTTTATTCATCCATTTCTTACTTTCGGCTTGAAATTTTTTGAATTTTCCGAGATTTCCCACGGGAAACTTGAACTGAATTTTTTTCCTGCAATAGCTAATACATCAATTGAATCCATCTCCAGACATAACACTCTAGAGGCTGATTTTATACAAATTTTCTAAAAATGTTTGGAAAATCGAATTTTCCGAGATTTCCCACGGGAAACTTGAACTGAATTTTTTTCCTGCAATAGCTATTGAGTAATCACATCAATGCCAGCCATCTCCAGACATAACACTCTAGAGGCTGATTTTATACAAATTTTCTAATAATTTTTGGAAAATCGAATTTCCGAGATTTCCCACGGGAAACTTAAACTGAATTTTTTTCCTGCTATAGCTATTGACAAGTCACATCAATGCAATCCATCTCCAGACATAACACTCTAGAGGCTTTTTTTATTCATCCATTTCTTACTTTCGGCTTGAAATTTGTTTGAATTTTGCGAGATTTCCCACGGGAAACTTGAACTGAATTTTTTTCCTGCAATATCTAATGAGTAATCACATCAATTGAATCTATCTCCAGACATAACACTCTAGAGGCTGATTTTATACAA
The DNA here is from genome assembly GCA_958295665.1 of Tipula vernalis. Classification (NCBI taxonomy): domain Eukaryota; kingdom Metazoa; phylum Arthropoda; class Insecta; order Diptera; family Tipulidae; genus Tipula; species Tipula vernalis. The sequence continues at coordinate 3,407,724 of OY282561.1, forward strand.
ATTTTCTAATAATTTTTGGAAAATCGAATTTTCCGAGATTTCCCACGGGAAACTTGAACTGAATTTTTTTCCTGCAATAGCTATTGAGTAATCACATCAATTGAATCCATCTCCAGATATAACACTTTAGAGGCTGATTTATACAAATTTTCTAATAATTTTTGGAAAATCGAATTTTTCGAGATTTCTTACAAGAAACTTGAACTGAATTTTTTTCCTGCAATAGCTATTGAGTAATTATATCAATTGAATCCATCTCCAGACATAACACTCTAGAGGCTGATGTTATACAAATTTTCTAATAATTTTTGGAAAATCGAATTTTCCGAGTTTCCCACCTGAAACTTGAACTGAATTTTTTTTCTGCGATAGCTATTGACAAGTCAGATCAATGCATTCCATCTCCAGACATAACACTCTAGAGGCTTTTTTTATTCATCCATTTCTTACTTTCGGCTTTAATTTTTTTTGAATTTTCCGAGATTTCCCACGGGAAACTTGAACTGAATTTTTTTCCTGCAATAGCTATTGAGTACTCACATCAATTGGATCCACCTTCAGATATAACACTCTAGAGGCTAATTTTATACAAATTTTCTAATAATTTTTGGAAAATCGAATTTTCCGAGATTTCCCACGGGAAACTTGAACTGCATTTGTTTCCTGCGATAGCTATTGAGTAATCACATCAATTGAATCCATCTCCAGACATAACACTCTAGAGGCTGATTTTATACAAGTTTTCTAATAATTTTTGGAAAATCGAATTTTCCGAGATTTCCCACGGGAAACTTGAACTGAATTGTTTTTCTGCGATAGCTATTGACAAGTCACATCAATGCAATCCATCTCCAGACATAACACTCTAAAGGCTTTTTTTATTCATCCATTTCTTACTTTCGCCTGGAAATTTTTTTGAATTTTGCGAGATGTCTAACGGGAAACTTGTACTGATTTTTTTTCCTGCGATAGCTATTAATAAATTACATCAATGCAATTCATCTCCAAAAATAACACTCTAAAGGCTGATTTTATACAAATTTTCTAATAATTTTTGGAAAATCGAATTTTCCGAGATTTCCCACGGGAAACTTGAACTGAATTTTTTTCCTGCGATAGCTATTGACAAGTCACATCAATGCAATCCATCTCCAGACATAACACTCTAGAGGCATTTTTTATTCATCCATTTCTTACTTTCGCCTTGAAATTTTTTTGAATTTTGCGAGATTTCCCACGGGAAACTTGTACTGATTTTTTATCCTGCGATAGCTATTGATAAATTACATCAATGCAATTCATCTCCAGACATAACACTCTAGAGGCTGATTTTATACAAATTTTCTAATAATTTTTGGAAAATCGAATTTTCCGAGATTTCCCACGGGAAATTAAAGTGAATTTACTTATGTGAGTAATCACATCAATGCAATCCATCTCCAGACATAACACTCTAGAGGCTGATTTTATACCAATTTTCAAATAATTTTTGGAAAATCGAATTTTCCGAGATTTCCCACGGGAAACTTGAACTGAATTTTTTTCCTGCAATAGCTATTGAGTAATCACATCAATTGAATCCATCTCCAGACATAACACTCTAGAGGCTGATTTTATACAAATTTTCTAATAATTTTTGGAAAATCGAATTTTCCGAGATTTCCCACGGGAAACATGAACAGAATTTTTTTTCTGCGATAGCTATTGATAAGTCACATCAATGCAATCCATCTCCAAACATAACACTCTAGAGGCTTTTTTTATTCATCCATTTCTTACTTTCGGCTTGAAAATTTTTTGAATTTCCCTAGATTTCCCACGGGAAACTTGAACTGAATTTTTTTCCTGCGATAGCTATTGAGTAATCACATCAATTGAATCCATCTCCAGACATAACACTCTAGAGGCTGATTTTATACAAATTTTCTAATAATTTTTGGAAAATCGAATTTTCCGAGATTTCCCACGGGAAACTTGAACTGAATTTTTTCCTGAAATAGCTATTGAGTAATCACATCAATTGAATCCATCTCCAGACATAACACTCTAGAGGCTTTTTTTATTCATCCATTTCTTACTTTCGGCTGGAAATTTTTTTGAATTTTCCGAGATTTCCCACGGGAAACTTGAACTGAATTTTTTTCCTGCAATAGCTAATGAGAAATCACATCAATTGAATCCATCTCCAGACATAAGACTTTAGAGGCTGATTTTATACAAATTTTCTAATAGTTTTTGGAAAATCGAATTTTCCGAGATTTCCCATAGGAAACTTGAACTGCATTTGTTTCCTGCGATAGCTATTGAGTAATCACATCAATTTCAGCCATCTCCAGACATAACACTCTAGAGGCTGATTTTATACAAATTTTCTAATAATTTTTGGAAAATCGAATTTTCCGAGATTTCCCACGGGCAACTTGAACTGAATTTTTTTTCTGCGATAGCTATTGACAAGTCACATCAATGCAATCCATCTCCAGACATAAAACTCTAGAGGCTTTTTTTATTCATCCATTTCTTACTTTCGGCTGGAATTTTTTTTGAATTTTCCGGGATTTCCCATAGGAAACTTGAACTGAATTTTTTTCCTGCAATAGCTATTGAGTAATCACATCAATTGAATCCATCTCCAGACATAACACTCTAGAGGCTGATTTTATACAAATTTTCTAATAATTTTTGGAAAATTGAATTTTCCGAGATTTCCCACGGGAAACTTGAACTGCATTTTTTTCCTGCGATAGCTATTGAAAAGTCACATCAATCCAATCTATCTCTAGACATAACACTCTAGAGGCTGATTTATTTTCGGCTGGAATGTCAATAACATAATCTGCATTATAGACTTTTCACTTTCGGCTGGAAACTTTCGGCTAACTTTAACAGGGTTCGGCTGAAAACTTTCGGCTAACTTTAACAAGGTTGTTAAAAGAACCATTCTAGTAACAAAGAATAACAAATTTCACAAAAACAATCATCCTCCTAATAGAAATTAATTTTTTTATATCAAACTACATTGAGTTTGATCGAAAGCAACTAAATTAAAGTTTTAAAAAAATGAATAAAAATGACTATGATACGAACTGCAAACCAAAATTGTTGATTAACAAAAGATTAATTATTATAGTTTTAAGTTAACATAACTTGGAAACCCTTTGGTTTATTAGAATTTCATGTTTAAATACCGACCATTATTTGCATTTTGTGAGGTTATGTCAGATGGTTTATGTTGATTTTCGTTTAAGAATTGCTTATTTTTTGTACATTTCTGTTATCTGCACACGTGGGCTGCTGAAAATCGTCATTCGACAAAACAAATATCATTTCAGCACCGATTCAGTGTAAACGTATGGGCTGGTGTAATTGGCGATAAATTAATTGGACCATTCATATTACCACCTAGATTAAATGGTGAACGTTATTTACAATTTTTACAAAACGATTTGCCACTCCTTTTTGATGATGTTCCCATTTTAAGTAGATTCTCGTATACATACCACAATGATGGTGCACCTTGTCACTATCATAATAATGTTAGGAATTTTTTTAACGAAAATTATCCAAATAATTGGATTGGAAGAAATGATCCAATTCATTGGCCTGCAAGATCCCCCGATCTTACGGTATTGGATTTTTATGTATGGGGAAGGATGAAGGCGCTTGTATACTCCAAAGAAATTGAAACAAAAGAAGAACTTATACAACGAATACACACAGCAGCACAACAGATAAGGGAAGAATTACCAAAAATTGAAATAACCAAAGGCATACTTAAACGAATATTAGTATGTATTCAATCACAAGGAGGACATTTTGAGCACCTTTTATAATTCCTCGACCCAAACTTTGTATTGAGGGATTGTAGAGGAGATCATGACAAATTAAAATTAAATAAACAAAAGAAAAAATTATAACGGTTTTTTTTGAGAAAAACTCGATTTTATAAAAAACAAATATTTTTTTTTTACTTTAAATCACCATAGCTCTCAAACGGATGCAGATACAAGATAACCACTTAAACCTTAATAATAGCCTATACGATTACCAACCAAATAAGACTAAGTTGGTTGCTCTCCGATAAATATTTTGGAAGTTACAGTTTAATATTTGGGTGTACTTTTTTCTGAACCAAATTTTTTAAACACCCTGTATCTCAAAGGATATTAAAAATGGATCTCCCCTCCACATACGATTTGTTTCTCAGAATGAACCAAGGAATCACCCCATAAAGGATCAGCATCCCAAACCCGAACACCCTGTATAGAATATAAATTGTGGTATAATCAGTCCAGTCGCCGCGGCCTGATGAGAAAATTGATTTTTTTAATAATCATAAGCTCATCAGTTTGAAACTGGATTGAATTCTATTACAACCTTCGGAACATATTAAAATCATATAATGTCCACATCCAGTTCTAATAGTTAACTTGTCTTAGGTGTACATTCTTAATTTGATTTATGTTTTTAATGTTTCCTTGTTTGATTACTTCGATGTCAAGCATTTGTATGCGACGGCTTGCCTGAATATTATGGAGAGCCCCTTGTATTTCTTCGATTTCACTTCTAATCTCGAAGGATTTGAATTTTTGATTTTTGAAGGATAAAGTACAATTCCAGAAGGTCAAAAGGAAGTTTCCCGTTAACACTCTATCGGAGGGTCCGCATCTGAGATGAATTGCATCTTTGTGTTAGGTTCACTTGCCACATTGCAGTGGCTTTTGGTCCCCAACACGAAGTGGTTTAATACAGTCGTCGTTAATCTCTAGTATATCTGAATGTCTTTGTACGAAATTATTGTACTTCGTACTTGTAAACAGTTCTTGGTTGCGTTTGATGAGATACTGTGGATGGTCTTTATGATCGTATTATTGATGATTAACGGTAATACCAGCATCGCAGTTGAATTTTATTCTTCCAGTTTTGGTACTTGAAGTACGTAAAGTAGAGTTTCTTCTTTTACTGAGTGACGAAATCCAGAGCTTCACCCGGCAAGGTGATGTCAATACCCTGATTAACCATTAGTTTCTTTATTTGGTTGATCTCATTTAGTGAAAGAATTTTGCTGCTTGGCAGTTCAACCTTCGTTCTTATTATTGCATCCTGGGTGTCTTCCAAAATTGTATTAATGCTGTCTATGTTTACTATTGTGTCCAGCATTTCTATTTCCGTTAAGGCTACTCGGTTGGCCATTGTATTATATTTTAACGCTCCATATACTGTATCTGTAATTGTTTGAATTCTTCTGTCGATTTGTTTATTTACTTGGTTAGTTAGTTGGTTCATCGAACTATTAATGATACGTAAATCCTTGGCGTCTGGGTTTCCCGCTACCCATTTCCATACCGTTCCCAACGTGTCCCACAGTTCGGGTAGGTTTGATTGTTATGTTTTGTTATTCTATTAAGTTCTAACTTATCATACAATTTATCTGTAATAATTTTACTAATTGATTTTACAGCCATTTCTATACTGGTGAGATTTATAGCACGTATGATTTTAACATTTCCTATTTGGGTTTTACATTGGTTTGTTTTAATTAATAATATGGGCTCTTCATGCAAATTTTTAATTTCTAATTTTTCAGCATTACTCAAATTTGGCTTTTTAAGCATTATTTTCTGTAAAAGTAAAAAAATAGTTACAATTATTTTTATTTAGGTCTTTTAATTTTATTAACATTTCTTTTAATATTTCTCAATATTCTAAAAGTTTTACGGTTTACATCTTTTATTTTACTTGGCCATTTGATTCTGAGGATGATACGTATTCTATTTTAATATTCAATTTGCTTGAATATTGTTTAAATTGCAACGACTTGAAGGTTGTCTTATGATCTGAGAGAATAACTTTGGGAATCCCGAACTGGGTGAAATACTTCGTTAAGTCATTGGTTGTGTCTAGAAGTTTCTTGGTTTCGATCGGAATCATCTGTATAGATGTTTGGAAAATGCGTCTATTATAGACAAGAAGTTTTTTATAGACAAGAAGTGTCAAAATGGTTTCCGATCATGTTTATGTGCGTTTTAAATACTAGACCCTATGATGCGTCGTTTAATTATATTGATTACTCCAGGGAAAAAGTCGGATCGTCTTAATTGACTTTTCACCACCTATAGTGTTCTTTAACAAAATGGCCTTTTTCAGAAAATGTTTCTCGAAATGCTTCTTGAATAGTTTAGTAAAGCTTTTCTGGTGCCAGGATTGCTGTCTGTTTACCATTATGAAATCTCTTGAGAAAGTTAGTAATTTCTTTGTTTTGAAAAGGTTCCTTTGAAATTATGATTCGTTTAAACTTTGGGAATATATCCTGCAAAATTATCGTATTTAAATTCGAGATCTTGAAAACTATAGTTGATTCCCAGTAGTTTATAGAACGATCGGAAAAATAGATATAGTAGTCCGATGACACGTATCCGCAGAGTGGATGGTCTCTAAGTCACTATCATTGTCGGAGCGGTTTCCTGTTTTTCTTCCAGATTCACTTGAATTGTTACCCATCTTCTTGTTGAAATTTAGTTCGTTATTTTCTGTTGGCATCCTGCTCAGGCCATCTGCCCCTACATTTGCTCTGGCGGATTATGCCGATTTCTAACATTTCCTGTGCCTCAAGTTCAGCGGACTTTCCAGTCATTTGTTTCACCTGCTCTAAGACAATATTTAGTTGTTCTGTGATTTGTTGTTCCATTTTAAAGGAATTGTCGTCTATAAGGTCTGTATTTAATTGACGGTTATTATCAAACCTTCCAATCGACCGTTTCTTCATACACAGAACTAACTTTTCTTAATTATTTATTAATTTATTTCCCGTGTCTAACTTGTAGTGCGCGAGGGAGCGGTGTGTGGCTATCTAGTAGTTTCGTAAAAAAAAAAATCGTAAAATTTTTGGAAAAGATTTGCTGGTCCGAAGATGTAGTAAGCTAGGTGAGTCGGCGGCATCTCTACTGTCTCTGCTGGGTCCTCTATTATTTTCTATGTACATAAATGACATAGAATCCTCCATTCAACATTGTTCATTTCATATTTTCGCTGATGACGTTCAAATTTATAGAAATAGTCGTTTAGATCAGGATTCTATTGTTAGGAATATTTGTCTGATAAATGAAGATTTAAGTAATATCGTTCGCTGGTCGGTCTCTAACAGGCTTGTTTTAAACGCGAATAAATCTCAGTCGATTATAATTTATAAAAAACCGTTAGATACCTCGTCCTTTCCTGGTATTTTTCTGCAAGGTTCGCTAATTGTATATTCAAATACTGTTAGGGATTTAGGCTTAGTTATTAATAAAACTCTTACTTGGGGTGACCATTTAGTTACTATTAGTAAGAGGGTCTTTGGCATGCTTAGTTGTTTGTATAAAGTGGTTGGATTTTCTGATAGTCAGTTTAGGAAAAAATTGTTTTTGTCTTATCTTCTTCCTCATTTTATTTACGGTGACATAGTTTTATTCGGTATGCTTCAGGAAAATATGAATGTTCTCCAAAGATGTTTCAATGCTTGTACCAGGTTTATTTTTGGTATTAGGAAGTTCGATCATATTTCTGCCTACTCTAGCCTTGTTTTAGAATGTAGTTTATCTATTTTTTACGAATTTCGCGTTTGTCTTTTTATTTTTAAACTTCTTAAAGCTAAGGAGCCTTGTTATCTATATAGGAAATTAATGTTTAGTAGGTTTCATTCCTCTAACTTCCGCCTAATTCCGGCTAAAAATTGTTGTAGGTCGTTAAACGCGTCATTTTGTGTTAGGGGAGTTTCCCTCTGGAATTCAATTCCATTGGAAATTAAGAGATTAGGATCGGCAAAATTATTTAGGTCAAAATTTTTGGAGTGGCGTGATTGATGGGCAATACGTAGTTTTTTAATTTATTTTTAATAACCATGTTATTTTGTTAATTTTTAATTTTTAATTTTTATATTATTTCACCTCGTGCTGTACATTTTATTGTAAATGAGCTACTGCTCAAAATAGAATGTGTAAGCACGAGGTGGAAATTGTTTGAAAAAATTTAAGAGGTTTTTATGCCTAATGGAAGCAACTTCTTTTTTCTTTTTTTGTTTCGATTGCTTTGTTTCCATGTGTGCTTTTCCTCTTAATACTAAATTATTTATAAATACTATAAATAAATAAATAAATAAATAAATAAACTACTGTTCACGGCGGTAAAAACCTTCAGCCTGAAATGTCAATTTTAAGCACAATAAAAAGTTGAAATAATTAAAATAAATTATTTCTTACGGATTCACTGTTATAATTAGTTTTTATTCACTAATTTTATGCATTGTTACATTTCACTTAACTACACTTCACCGTTCGGTTGCGCCAATTATAGGTTTCACAATTTAATAAACATAAAAAAATTATTATTTATTTAACTTTTTGTTAATCACTACTTTGAATCTTTAGTTTGATTAAAAACTAAAACTAAAAAATCTAAAATCTAACTTTACAATTAAAATTCTCACCGAAATGTTCTGAATCAGCAAAAGATTGGAATTTACTTATTTCTACTTATTTCTACCTAACTATACAACTCACGTCTATGATTATTTTAGTTAAGAAGCCCTACAACTTACACGCGCAGCACATTTTGATCTTCAATTTCCTTTTTTAAATGTGTCAAATTTCTTATCAATATCTTTAGTAGTTACACTCAGAAAAATCCATTGACTAAATCTAAAGAAAATATGTCTACAGAATGATGCTATATGGAATATCTTAAAAACAATGGAAAAATATTTGAGCTAATGGAATTTTACCTCAATGAAAAGACATTTTGCTTAGATATTAAAATAGTGTTGACCTTTTAAATTAAGACAACTTATTAATTTTAACGACACAATTTTACTTAAAATTACGCTGGTTTGATTTTTAAAACTAAGAATAGTTTTTTAGTATCAATACAAATTTATTATTAATTATAATAAGATTATAGCTGAAATCTCTGATTACCAATCTTAAATAAAGTTTTGTTCTCGTTATTAATCAACCAAATTTAAACTCGATTCCAAATGGTAGGGTATTATTGTGTCTAACAGCGTATGCTATGTTTACTACCCAAAATATTCTAACAAGTTCTTTAATTCGTTATTTAATATTCGGTTTCCTTCCATTTATTAAGGCTGAACATAAACTCAAGAATGGGTATGATACTGGTTGACTTCATTGACTTCAACGTAATGCCCATATGTGGTTAATTTTGATATCATTTTGCATTTAAAGTTTATTTTATTAGTATAGTTTATGTTTTAAGTAATGAAACCACAACCGACAAGACAACCTTAAAAAGCAATGCCTAACCGGAATGAGCATTTTTACCAAACTTATATAACATAATAAATATAACTATAATGAAATATAGTTATCTATAGCTGTGGTCCTCACAATCATTCTAGAATACTAAACTTAGTGGTTCATGGCACATAAATAATTACTGTGCTGTCTGGTTCATTTTAATTATTTTCGAAATTGTGATGTATATCAAAATATTTTGAAAGTTTGGTAAAAATAGTTTGCTACAAAGCTTAATGGGGAATTTGTAAAACTCAATATCCGTTGCGCAATAAAAATATTGACTCGTTATAAGTTTGAAGCGGTTGAAAAGTTTAAATTTTTAATTTAAGCAGAGATATTCATTTTACAAGCTTGAAATAGAATATATAAATACATACAGTACATATTATGTTTACAATTAATCTTTTACTTAAAAGTTAATTACGTTTCCATTTCGTTCCCAAAAAATCGTGTAAAAATAGGTTTGGGTTTGGTCATTTTACAGCATTTAAAAACCAAATGAACGATAACGGAAACTTTTTCATCTTCGTTATAGGCTGCACAATTGATTGTGTAAAAACAATGACTGCATATTGTATTGTGTTTGCATACTGAAGATTCATTAATAAATTCCATAAACTTTTCTTTGTGGTAAGTAATATTTACTTTTCATATACATATGCATATATATATATATATACACAAGATTAGATTTTCTTTCGAATAAAATACATATTTTAAATAATGGCTTATATCTTTATTCTATGCGTTATGGGTTAAATACTTCGTGAAATTTAGAAACAGATATACACAGTGAATATTCCTTATCGCCTTCAGATAAAAGCAGTCTGGCATTAATGTAAGGAGATTATTTACTGAAACCAAAGGCACACTCTTTGATTTAAAGATATATTTAATGAATTTCCACGAAAATAAAAAATACATTTCGTAAAAAATTTTATTGTTCTCTCTTTTTCTCTCACTATCATTTTAAATTAGTTATTTTAGTGTATTTCTCATTTGAGTTAAGCGTGTGGTGCATTCATCATTAAAATTTGTGCAATTGTTATCTATTTTAATCAAAAAGTGATTGTAGTTTGGTAATTGATTTATTGGTTTATTTAAAATTACACATATTTTAGTGAAAATTTATTCTATATAATATTATTCAAGTGTAAATAAATAGTATTTAAAAATATGAGTGAAAATAATATTAATGTGGACATGAATGAAATACCGTTATCTTCCGTCGAATATTCTGGAGATATTCTTGTAATTGAAGCACGTTTTGTTGAAGTATTTCAATTACTTAAATCGTGGGAGTTGGACAAATATTTTGAAAGATTTCAATGTAAGTATGTATATTTAAATTTTAAATTTGTAAGAGTCTAGGTTTTTGATGTTAAAAAATTACTGGATACAACTCACTTAGGACGGAGTATAATTAACTGTTATAAAACCAACACCAGCTTGAATGATAATTATAGAAATAATTTAACCCAACTTATCGTAGAACAACTTGTCCATCAAAACACATTTACAGTAAAGCCAGCTCACTTTAAAAGTTTAAGTCAACAAATCGGAAAAATGTTTCCGAAAGAAAACGAGGTAAGCTAATTTTCAGTTTATGCGTTTTGACCACTAGCATTTTCTTTTATCTCTAAGCTGTAAATTTGTTTTGTGTACCAATAAATTACATCTTAAGACATATTCAGATTCCGCGGAATTAAAATAGAAAACCCGTAAAGCATATGTTATATTTTTTTCATTTTACATGATATATATTACTTCCACCGTAAAAACACAAAACCTGGAGGGCTTATGTATAATAAATACCATAATTGTCTAACAAAATTTAGAAAATTAGATCCTAATTTTAAAAAGCACTCTGCGTCTACATCCAAGGCTTCAGAAAATCTAATTGAAATTGCAGAAAACGAAAAGAATCTAAGTAATTTTGATTAATCAATATTTAGTCAACTAATTTGAAATTTTCTTATTTTAGTCCAACCTCCATATTTCACAGCTTTTGACGATACGGAACTTAAATCTAAACAAAATTGGTTAAATAACAACATCGAGCCGATTGACACTATTTTTAAATATTGGAAGGAAACCGCGAAATATCGGGAGCTTCATTTAAAGAAAAGTAAAATAATAGATATTGTGCAGCAATGGAAGTTGTATAAACAATCTTTTGGACATACTTTGGTAATTTTTTTTAACTATATATGTTTAAGTAGTAATAACTAGTGTTGATCTTAATTTTATACGACAGGTTGAAATTGATTTCCAACATATTTACAATGGAAAAGAGCAATATTTATTTGACAAATGGAAAGAATTTTCTAAACAAGCACCCATATTTTTTAAAGAAAAATTGAAGGATTGTTCAAGTGTGAATTTGCTTCACCAATTAGCTGAGACCACTGTTACAGAAGGTAGAAAATCTTTAAATTATAAATTACCTAAATCTTACAGAGTTGTTTTCTTTTTTCTTTAGATTCGTTCAACGTTAACATATTTCTTTTGTTACACGCAATCATAACACCTACGCACAGAAGTGTCGTCATCGAAGCCAACTCCAGTAAAAAGAGAATCTTAAAAGCAACAATTAAGGATTCACAAAATAGCTGTGTTTATCTCGTTAAAACGTCCAATGATGTAAATGTCAAAATAATAGATTTAATTGATAGTGCATATAAAGCTAAAAAAACTATTCAGCCATTTATAATAGTACTAGGTAATGACTTTTTTAATATAAGAGGATTTTATGTATATGTTAATGATATAATTTATGAAGTTCCAGCTTTTTTAAAAGCAATAGATATTTGCTTTAAGCTTTTTCACATTTTTCATTTAAAATATCAAGTGGAGTCAGTTTTATGTTGGACTTTTATTCAAAACTTTTTCTACGAAATTTATTTACCCACCGATCCTAAAAATTCCAAATTAATAACCGCAATAGATTATTTTGCTGAAAAATGTGTTTTTACTTCCGACTTGCTTGTAATTAATTAAAACCTTAAAATATTTTTGACACTTAATCTAATTGAATATAAAAATGAATTGTGTAGGTTTCGTTTGTTTTGAAAATTTTAATGAAACTTCTAGATTCTTTTTCCATTTAAAAAACATTCATTTTCTTTTACCAGATTCTACTTATATTTGTGGAATATTAAATTGTGGACAAGGTTTTACTGGATTTCGGAATTTTTCAAAACATATTAAAAATCATTGTAAATTGGTTATAGCTGCCAATAAAGAACACTCTTTTTCTGGACAAAATGTTGAATATTCTTATGACTTAAACAGTAGTATTATAAACCAAAACACAGAAAAAATTCAAAATATCACAAATTCAACTATTAATATAAATAATAATGATTCGCAAGTAATGCTAACTGAAATAAACCAAAGTAAATTATCACTAATAAATAACAATTTTCAAGATGTCAAAAGCAAAATATTAAAATTTTCTTGTAAATATTTTTCTAAGTGCAATCTTCCAAGAAAGCAAGCCATTGAACTGCAAGAAGATATTGCAGTTTTAACTTCAGCATTTGGTGTACAACTTGAACTCTTAATTCAATCTGAAGTCATTTCAGAAACCTTTAGAAACACAGTTACCGAGTTAATCAACTTATGCCACTCTCCTTTCCAAGATCATAAAACGGAATATAAGTTTATACAAGTATTAAGCAAAAATGATTTATTTATATATCCTAAAATAATTCACATAGATAATAGTATTTCTAACATTATTAAAAATTATCAAGTAACATTAGGATCTAAAGTAGCAAAAGGCGTTATTTTGCCCATGAGCTTTCTAATTAGAAAATATTTTGAAATACCTGGGATTTTGAATTTGTATCTTGAGAATATGAATAAATTGGAGAAGTCTAAAGAAATAAGGAATTTTATAAATTGTAGAATTTGGCAGGTAAAATCCAATACATTTGAAAATAGAACTGTTATTCCCTTTTTCGTTTACATAGATGATATAGAAATGAACAATCCACTCAGTTCACATACTGAGGCATTGACAGTTGTGTACTTTTGTTTTCCGACAGCTCCCGAATTTATAAAATCAAAACTGACTCACTATTTTCTAGCAGCCATTATTAAATCAAAAGGCGTAAAGTCATTTGGTAACGAAAGAAGCTTCCACACATTTATTGAAGAACTAATATTCGATAGAAAATTCTCCAATTCAAATAAACGGACGTGATCTTTATTTTAAATTAGGTTTAATTCTGGGAGATAATTTGGCAATAAATTGCACTTTAGGGTTTAATAAATCTTTTTCTTCTAAAGTATTTTGCAGATTTTGCACTTGTAATTCCGATGAGACAAAAGTTTTATGCAAAGAAAATGATAGTACCGTTCGATCTATTTCATCTTATAATGAACAAGTGGCTATAAACGATTCAAAAATTACCGGTATCTATGAAAATTCTGTTTTCAATTCTTTAAATTCGTTTCGTGTTGTTAAAAATTATGCAGTAGATATTATGCACGACTTATTCGAAGGTGTTTTGAATTATGATCTTGCTCATGTTTTTTCATATATGATTTCCAATAAATTCATAACTCTTGAAATTTTAAATATTCGAAAACAAGGTTTTAGCTATAACGTAGACGAAATCGGTAATTATTCTAAGCCAATCACGAAAGAACATCTAAATAAGTCTAAGTTTAACATGAGTGCCAGTGAAATGTGGTGTTTTGTTCATTTCTTACCTCTCATTATTGGGGACTTAATTCCGAATAATCACAAAGTTTGGCATTTTTTATTAAATATTTTGTCTATAGTAAACCTTTGCGTTGGGTCAAAATTTTTCGATGACGATATTCTTCAACTAAAAAATTTAATTAAGCTGCATCATGAGCAATACTTGAAACTATTTAATGATCATTTAAACCCAAACATCATTTAATGGTCCATTACCCGATGATTATAAAAATGGCTGGGCCTTTGAGGGATTTATGGACTTTCCGTTTTGAATCTGTTCACAAAACTTGGAAACGATACTTCAATGTTATTAATACAAGAAAAAATCCACCTTTAACATTTTCTCTTAAGTATATGTTTTCATTCGCACACGATGTATTAAATTTTAATCTTACACACTGGAATGTTTTGAAAGCTGGAAGAAAACTGAAATTTAGTAAATTCTATGAACAAATTAAGCTCTTGTTTTTGCCTTCTTTTAATATCAATGAAAATGACGAATACTTTGAAGCAATAAATTTTAAAAGCACAAAATATAAAACAGACTGCTTTATATATTTTTTAGTTGAAAATACTTATAAATTTTATCAAATAAGAGAAATTTTTAAATTGTCGACAGAGATATACTTTTTATGTCAAAATGTACTATTTGAGTACAATTATCATGTAATGAATGTAACATTTTAAATATGTTTAATATATTTTCAACGAAGCAGCATTAATATCAATTTTATGACGGAAAAATGTCTTGCGATCGAATAAACAAAGTATTTGATGTAAATAATAATAAGTCTTTTACATTTAAGAAACGTACCTAAATTTAAGATGCCTTGAATTTAAGAAAACACCTTCTTTAAATCAACTCCTAAGAAGCCTAATTTAAAAGGAGTCACTATCAAAATTTAAGAATTAAAATGGATTAAGTTGATGGTTGTGTTCCATTAAAATTAAGTTATTTGCTTCAAATTTCCCTTTGAAATTAAAATGATTTCCTTAAATAAGCGGCTGCTATTCTTTAAAACAACGATTCGTCTACGATTCATAAAAAGTAAATGATTGCTTTAAATATATTCGTTATGTGTTTGTATTAAAGACAAGTTGTCTTTCATAACAAGAAATTAACATTTCGATAATATAATGGACAATTTGTCTTTCTTTTAATAACCCTACTCCTTCGGCTCGAAATCAAGACTTAGTTTTTTTAAATATACTCCATTTTTTCTTTAATTTTAGTAAACTTTTTTTTTAATGTACTGATGATACGGTTGTTTACTTTTGTTTACAAGAAGTTGTATCAAATTTTTCTTCAAAAATCGAATTTCGGCTTTCAAAATGGAAATGTTGGAAAATACTTTTAGGTGACAATATTGTGGCCAGAGCGAGAATTTTTGATTGGTATAATTTGTTCAAAGAAGGTAGAGAACGCATTGAAGACGCTAAACGTCCTTGCTATCCTTCGACCGCCATGGACAAACATCACGTCAAGGAAGTCAAGAATTTTGTGCTTAAAAATGTTGATTGAAAATAGAGATCTTGTTGACATCACGCAAATATCGTTTGGGTCAGAATTTTGAACAGGAAACTCTTAGTTTTTGTTTCATGATAATTTGCCGCCTCACACTGTATTGGATGTACGTGACGTATCTGAGGGGGATGAAATAAATTTCAACGAAAAATAAGCTGTTTGTGTTTTATTTAAAAATTTCGTTTTTTTTATCACAGTGTACAAACAACATCAACTTAATGAATGAACGAAAAGGAAATAAGCGGAAAAACGGCGAAAAAAGAAAAAAAAAATCTGTCCTTATTCAAAATTTGTCTTGATTATTTTTTTTTTGTTTTTTTAGGATACTTCCTTCATTTTCTTACATTATTAAATTTGTATTATTTCTAATAGAAACCAAACTTGTATTATTTGATCGCGATAAGTTCTCTTGAACTTTTGTGTTTAATTTTTGTTAGACATTGTAACTTGATGTTTCAGAATTGGTTAAAGTAAATTAATTAGTTAAATCAGCGGTCGAGCTTATGGCGTGAATATTTGGAACGAAAAATTAGATCAACAATTGGTTTTTCCGATTACAAAAAATTCCAAGTATATCCAAGCTCCAAACCTTACGAAACATTTTTATATCATGTATCTCATCCACCTAGTAACATTACCAGCTGTTGTACGGTTTCTATAAAATATAAAATCGTACATCTGCAAATACTACATTAAAATTGATGCTCATAGACGCAACGAGATGAAAGACCGAGATATCGTTATGGACAACACGAACATTACGAGAAGCTGAAATGTGATAAAAGCGGGAGTTAGTGTATTTTGGATTTTTGCCAAAAAAAACAAGTAGGTGAGGTGCACAAGCTATTTGCCGGCAACAAAAAAAAAACAGGAATGAGTTACAATAAATCTAATAATAGTAACATTAATTAAGAATAATTAGTGCATAATTTAGTTCTTGTTTAATGATCATTAGTTTTCGGGTTACTATACTTAAATTATATACTGAATATTTTTATGAATAAATTATAAAAAAATAAATAAATAAGCCGAGGTATATGGAAATAAACTTTTATAATATTTCTTCTACGTCTTTCTTATACTTTCATAGTAAAAAAGCGATTAACGATTTTTCTGGTATTTTGAGCACGACTAGAATTAAAGATCCAATTGGAAATAATTGAAATGAGCAAAATGTGTTTGTGGTTTGAGTCATTGGTTTTATGTATGGGAGCAGCATCTATGGGAAAGTAGTGATACTAGTTGGTAAGTACTAATTTGGTCGAACATCAAAAACCGTTATTGACGAATGGAATAGTGTGCTCTAGCGGACAATAGTGAAATATGTGATAGGCTGTAACAAAAATTTGCTACATGAAGTTATATTGAAATAGTGTCTATTTAAATTACATCATTATTTGTGAAAATTAGTTTAAAGTGTGATTTTTCTATATCTGATTCCTTTGGGACATTCTTATAATCTTAATTATCAAAAACTTGTGCCGAAAAATTGTAGAAATTTAACGTTAAACTCTATATAAATGTATGTGGGTTAAGTGGGTGACTAAATATTTTTGAAGCTTTATTAGACAACAGTTGCTACGATTTGACTTAATAATACAATATAAAATTTAATATTTTTAAAACATTAATTTTTTTAGTAACACTAGCTTATTTAAAAATTTCTACAATGTTTAAGTACACATTTCTGATATTTATAATGATAAGAATGTCCCAAATGAATCAGATATACAAAAATCACACTTTAAACTACATATCGGATAAATTCAATTTTCCAATCATTACAATTTTCACAAATAAAAATGTAATTTAAATAGACACTATTTCCATATCACTTCATATCAGGGATGAAAAAGTTGTTCCTTTAGTACTTTTTCGGTTCTTTTGAAAACTGAAAGTACTTCGATACTTTTGTTCAACATTTTAGTACTTTCAAAAAATATTTATATTAAATTTTTTCTTTCAACTCTTCGAATTTCGACTAAATTCAAATCTAATCGCCGAAACCACCGAAAAGCGACGGCAAACTAACATAATAACGCTTTTTCGTTGTAATTTTGGTGGGCAAGCGTCTGCTTTCTAAAGTTTGTAAATTTATTAACGCGAGACGATTTATATAGAGTTCACGAACAAGACCATGGTTCAAGTTAGGTAAACGACGTAATGCATAAATCAAAAATTATTTTTGGGTGTGATAGCACGGATCCCAAATCATTAGAGGGTCATAAAGTTCCCTCCCATTACGCCTAATGAAACCCAATAAGGAATACTCTTTGCTTGTAATGTAATCCACATGATTATTAGATGTAAGGTTGCACGACAAAATAACGCCAAGATCACGAATATCAGAAACTCTGCTAATTTGCGCATCCATTCGTGCGTGATCAATCAAAAGGTATTACTTTGCATTTGTACGTGTTCAAGGGCAACTTAATCTAAGCGGACCAATCCCAAAAGACAACAAGTTCGTCTTGCAATTGCGCGCAGTGTCAATTAAAGAATTAATTGTAGCATACAATTTTAAGTCGTCAGTATACAATGAACACTTACAAAACCTGAAGCACTGAACAATATCGTCAATAAATACAGTGAATAGTAAAGGTCCCATACCTGGCATGGGCTGCCTTGAAAAACACTAGAAGGTATAACAAATTCGAAGAAACGGACCTGCGAAATACTCACACATTGATGTCTTGATGACAGATAAGATGCGATCCATTTTATTGGAAAGAAATCGGATCTGAACTCAATCAAAGCTTTCGAAAAATCTGTATAGACAACATCAACCTGGGCACGGTTTCCAACAGTCTCGAAAACATCGCCCCAAAAAACCATCAAATTAGTAATTGTTGATTTACCCCGAACGAAGCCGAGTTGTTCGTTGACTTATATGTTTAATAATATGAATCTCATTTTATTAACGATTCAAAAAATTTAGGTGTAACCGAGAGAATTGAGATACCTCTGTAGCATGCAATATCACTCCTTCTAAAAGATTTAAATATAGAAACTATAAATGTTTTTCTCAAATATCAGGAAACACTCACCTTGAAAGACTCTTATTAAACTAAATGCAAAAAACCGTTTAGGATTAATCAAAATTTCACTTTGGATCTGGAAAACATACATTTTGTAAAGAAAATCGGTAAGGTACTTAAACACTTTGCATAAATCACGGTATCTAGATTTGTCGTTAATATCCCCAAAACGCTTATAATTTTTAAATGCTCTAGACTTACGATTTGTGAGGTTTTTTAAGCGGTGATTGAACCATGATTCTGTATATATCGAACCCACAAAAACCTTTGGAACGAATAATTCAAAACCATTCGTCATAATACTATAAAACTTTGAAACAGCAACCGAAATGGACAATAAGTGAAATAAAGCTGTCCACTCAACATTATCAAAAAAGTTGTTTAGTGACACCAGATTAACATTCCTAAAATCAAATTTAAAATCGCTCTCAATAAAATTACAAATATCATAATCTAAAAATTAAAATTTAATTAAAAGTGGCGCGTGATGTTCCGGTACATCCGGACAAGATTCTACCATATGTCGATGAATTCGCAAGATGGAAAAACTAAGTCCAAAATATGTTCAAACTCGTTAAAAATAGTATTGAATTGACGCGTTCCAAAATCGCAGAACTTTCTAACACAGCTAGAAGTAATATCAACGGATGATCCCATAAACTGGTCATCGATCCAGCACCAAGAGATTTTTGGCAGATTAAAGTCGCCCACAATCAATACCTGATCAGTTTTATTAAATAGTGGTTGAACATTATTGGCAATAAATTCAATAAATCCTTGGTAAAAGTCTGATAGACTCCCAAATTGACTCATCATAGTCACAATTGACGACGATGATTACACCATTACCAGTGATCTCTCTAATATTTGAATCGCGATCACTACGAAAAACGGTGTAGCATAAAGGAAAATATTCCTCCGATTTGAAATCAAACAGGTCTCCGTAAAAATAACGATGTCCTAGTTATAAGACAAAATAGATGAGTAAATTGGTATCCCGCTATTATTTTGGTAATATACGTGAAGACTATTGTTGCTGGAATTATTTGATGAAATGATGGGCATAATATTATGGAGTTTAGGTCGATAGAAAACGTTACTATTAACGAAGTTAATAAGAAGAAGTTTTTTGGACGAGGTACAAACTCTCAGACCAATGCTCCGGCAGGCCATATGTGTAGCTGAAGGAGGTTGCTGAAATGGACTAAATCAACAGCGATTTTGAACGAAATAAAATTGAGCCGACTAACGCCATGGCCAACTGACCCAAGCACCCGACACTCAATCTCATCGTCAGAGATTACCAGCTTACCATACTTAGAAATTTCCGTAAAACAGCCAGTTCAGTGGTGTTACTGAATTTTGAGGCATAAATAAACTTCCTATCCGGAACAGCTTTGATAGTATCATCGGTATCGTCGCAAGAGCCAACAATAAACTCCGCCTGCGGCGGTTGAATTGGAGCACTCGCAGATTCAACAGTGACAGGTGTAGCATTATTAGAATGGCCCGGGATGATTGACGTATAACAACGCTGAACTTTTCCAATAGATCATCTACATTGAACGGAATAATGCCGAGTAATTGATTAACAGCAACAAATTAGAGAAAAAGAATCAAAGAAAAATGAAATTCAAATGTAAAATGCCATACCACGAGCGAATTCCGTTTTTCTCTAATTTTGAAATAATTTTCGGAATTAATTAAATTTAATTTGATTGAAAACATTACATTAATATTATAAATAGGCAAACATTTTATATATAAGTGATTTTAATATCATAAGTCTAAAAAAAATGTTTCCTCGCATTCGTAATTCGTGCTTGATGTGGGAAGCCCGTAATTCTAAACCAATTATCTGTGCCGACTTCTAAGGCCTAGTTAATTTAGCAATAGAATACCTGTCTCTAATTCTTCATAAAATCAACATTTAACTGAACACTCATAAGAAAAAGAAAAAAGTTGAAATACCCTTTTGTCACTTTTAGTTACACCTATCGCGGAGATATGTTAACACATCAAAAAAATTAAACAGTACTTTAAATCGTAATTTAGTCCTCTATTGCTCAACATTTTAGTACTTTGGGATTTATGTAAATTTCATCCCTGCTTCATATAGCAAATTTTTGTTACAGTCTATCACATATTTTACTTTTGTCCGCTTAAGGGGCTTTTTAAACTTTTCCAATCGTCAATTAAGAATAATGAAAAACTGCTATTGAAATTATTGCAAAATTTAATAAATTAAATCGTGACGTTGATATGTGCAAAATGCACTAAAAATATTATTAATTCTGACTCTCACTTTTTTATTATCTAGGTAGGAAGCAAACCACTTGTTTGACATAACGCTCAAACCAATGTCAAACAGAATAGCTAAGAAAAGTGTATGATTAACCCAATCGAAGCCCTTAGAAGCGCCAATAAATAAACCTGCACAAATATTAACATTCTTGAAACCGGTATGAATAACATCCAAAAATTCCAACATAGGTGATTCATTCTGATGAACTCTTAGTGTTTTACAGTGATTTAGGAATATGGTAACTCTATTTTTACTTGCCTTTTCAAGAACTGGTTAGATTGAAAGTGGTTTTTAGTTTCCATTATCACTACGATCATCTAACCACTCCATGCTCCAAGGAAAAATTGAAAATATGAGCAAGAGCAGGAACGACAAAATCAGCAACAGCTTTCAAAATGTAATTACTAATTACTTCGTTAATATGTTTGTTCCTCTTAAGATCAACATTAATCTGGATGGCACATTTATTTAACACTAGAACTACCGACCGGTCAAAATGACCGGTTATACATTTATTGAATTCAGTTTTTTTAATTATTATGTTAATATTTTTGTGGGAATCTGTGGTGAATTTTAATATGACAACAAAGTAATTATGTTAAAATTTATCATAAACTTCCAAAAAAATATTAACATAATATTTAAAAAAATTGAATTCATTAAATGTACAATTTGACATTTTGACGGGTTGGTAGTTCTAGTGTTAGACGAGATACTTTTTTTTTTTTTGGTATAAAGAACATTTTTTAATGAATGACTTGACACGATCATTCATACTAGGAAACTCGTAATATTGTTTGAGTCGCTTGATTGTTCTTGAATATCCCTGATGTCTACCAAGAGGAGTAATATGGAATTCCTTTATAACTACATTTATGTCTTCTCCGGTTTGGTGCATTGTTTTTCGGGATATAGTTTGTAGAATGAGCTTTACCAGCTTATTCTACAAACGGTAACGAACTACCAAAAATGAAACTATTGGGAGTTTGTGTTATAGTATGCTCAGATATATCACCAGTGTCATCTTAAGCATTTCGTTTCGATCGTGCTCTGGTTACAGCTGCAATTATTTTAGCGAATTCAGATATGTTGAGCCTTTCACAATTTTTTAAACGACTAAGTGCATGATTAAAATTCTCGGGTTTATATTCTAAGTCGCCATCGGATTAAATCGAGAAGAAGCTTTCGGGTTTGTTTTCAGCCAGATTAAAGGACGATGATCAGTCGTTGAGTAGTCCAAACTAGATCCTTTTCCACGGTATGGTGGTTTCGTTCCGCATTGTTTAGCAATCTACTCGCAAATGAGATTGGTAGATCTTTTCCTTCGACATCTTGTGATAGAACCGCACCGATTGCGTAATCATTCGCGTCTTTAGTTAGAATGAAGATGTCATTGTAATTATGACGTTGAAGTATAGGAGATGAAGTAACGACTCAATGAGCATTCCATTCAAATTCTATATTTTTCGGTAACAATCGACTTGAAGGTTCGGAAATCTTGGAATAACCATCAAGATATACAAAACATATTAAACCATTTAATCCCATTTGGAGCCTTCCTTCAGGCCAAATGGCATTCGCAAAAAATGGTAAAGACCGGCTTAGGTACTAAAGGCTATCTTTTCTTTATCATCAGCGTGGCTGAGTTTTTGCAAAAAAATGCAAATTTCAATATGCAAAATCCATGATAAAATTCTACAAATCGCTGATTAGTTGGCTGATATATACATCTTACTACCCCACTAGGGAAACCGATGAGAACGACCTATAACCCTGTTTAGTATTACGTCAAGTTCGACACCCCTACCAAATATATTGAGTTTTTGCATAAAAATGCAAATTTCAATACGCAAAATCCATGATAAAATTCTACAAATCACTGATTAGTTGGCTGATATTTACATCCTACTACCCCATTAGGGAAACCGATGAGAACGACCTATAACCCTGTTTAGTATTACGTTAAGTTCGACACCCCTACCAAATTTATGGAGTTTTTGCAATTAAATGCTAATTTCAATATGCAAAATCCATGATAAAATTCTACAAATCGCTGATTAGTTGGCTGATATATACATCTTACTACCCCATTAGGGAAACCGATGAGAACGACCTATAACCCTGTTTAGTATTACGTCAAGTTCGACACCCCTACCAAATATATTGAGTTTTTGCATAAAAATGCAAATTTCAATATGCAAAATCCATGATAAAATTCTACAAATCGCTGATTAGTTGGCTAATATTTACATCCTACTACCCCATAAGGGAAACCGATGAGAACGACCTATAACCCTGTTTAGTATTACGTCAAGTTCGAACACCCCTACCAAATTTATGGAATTTTTGCAATTAAATGCAAATTTCAATATGCAAAATCCATGATAAAATTCTATAAATCGCTGATTAGTTGGCTGATATATACATCTTACTACCCCATTAGGAAAACCGATGAGAACGACCTATAACCCTGTTTAGTATTACGTCAAGTTCGACACCCCTACCAAATATATTGAGTTTTTGCATAAAAATGCAAATTTCAATACGCAAAATCCATGATAAAATTCTACAAATCACTGAT
Source organism: Tipula vernalis (assembly GCA_958295665.1). Taxonomy (NCBI): domain Eukaryota; kingdom Metazoa; phylum Arthropoda; class Insecta; order Diptera; family Tipulidae; genus Tipula; species Tipula vernalis. The sequence continues at coordinate 3,431,180 of OY282561.1, forward strand.
TAGTTGGCTGATATTTACATCCTACTACCTCATTAGGGAAACCGATGAGAACGACCTATAACCCTGTTTAGTATTACGTCAAGTTCGACACCCCTACCAAATTTATGGAGTTTTTGCAATTAAATGCTAATTTCAATATGCAAAATCCATGATAAAATTCTACAAATCGCTGATTAGTTGGCTGATATATACATCTTACTACCCCATTAGGGAAACCGATGAGAACGACCTATAACCCTGTTTAGTATTACGTCAAGTTCGACACCCCTACCAAATATATTGAGTTTTTGCATAAAAATGCAAATTTCAATATGCAAAATCCATGATGAAATTCTACAAATCACTGATTAGTTGGCTGATATTTACATCCTACTACCACATTAGGGAAACCGATGAGAACGACCTATAACCCTGTTTAGTATTACGTCAAGTTCGACACCCCTACCAAATTTATGGAGTTTTTGCAATTAAATGCTAATTTCAATATGCAAAATCCATGATAAAATTCTACAAATCGCTGATTAGTTGGCTGATATATACATCTTACTACCCCATTAGGGAAACCGATGAGAACGACCTATAACCCTGTTTAGTATTACGTCAAGTTCGACACCCCTACCAAATATATTGAGTTTTTGCATAAAAATGCAAATTTCAATACGCAAAATCCATGATAAAATTCTACAAATCACTGATTAGTTGGCTGATATTTACATCCTACTACTTCATAAGGGAAACCGATGAGAACGACCTATAACCCTGTTTAGTATTACGTCAAGTTCGAACACCCCTACCAAATTTATGGAATTTTGGCAATTAAATGCAAATTTCAATATGCAAAATCCATGATAAAATTCTATAAATCGCTGATTAGTTGGCTGATATATACATCTTACTACCCCATTAGGAAAACCGATGAGAACGACCTATAACCCTGTTTAGTATTACGTCAAGTTCGACACCCCTACCAAATATATTGAGTTTTTGCATAAAAATGCAAATTTCAATACGCAAAATCCATGATAAAATTCTACAAATCACTGATTAGTTGGCTGATATTTACATCCTACTACCAAATTAGGGAAACCGATGAGAACGACCTATAACCCTGTTTAGTATTACGTCAAGTTCGACACCCCTACCAAATTTATGGAGTTTTTGCAATTAAATGCTAATTTCAATATGCAAAATCCATGATAAAATTCTACAAATCGCTGATTAGTTGGCTGATATATACATCTTACTACCCCATTAGGGAAACCGATGAGAACGACCTATAACCCTGTTTAGTATTACGTCAAGTTCGACACCCCTACCAAATATATTGAGTTTTTGCATAAAAATGCAAATTTCAATATGCAAAATCCATGATGAAATTCTACAAATCACTGATTAGTTGGCTGATATTTACATCCTACTACCACATTAGGGAAACCGATGAGAACGACCTATAACCCTGTTTAGTATTACGTCAAGTTCGACACCCCTACCAAATTTATGGAGTTTTTGCAATTAAATGCTAATTTCAATATGCAAAATCCATGATAAAATTCTACAAATCGCTGATTAGTTGGCTGATATATACATCTTACTACCCCATTAGGGAAACCGATGAGAACGACCTATAACCCTGTTTAGTATTACGTCAAGTTCGACACCCCTACCAAATATATTGAGTTTTTGCATAAAAATGCAAATTTCAATACGCAAAATCCATGATAAAATTCTACAAATCACTGATTAGTTGGCTGATATTTACATCCTACTACCCCATTAGGGAAACCGATGAGAACGACCTATAACCCTGTTTAGTATTACGTCAAGTTCGAACACCCCTACCAAATTTATGGAATTTTTGCAATTAAATGCAAATTTCAATATGCAAAATCCATGATAAAATTCTATAAATCGCTGATTAGTTGGCTGATATATACATCTTACTACCCCATTAGGAAAACCGATGAGAACGACCTATAACCCTGTTTAGTATTACGTCAAGTTCGACACCCCTACCAAATATATTGAGTTTTTGCATAAAAATGCAAATTTCAATATGCAAAACCCATGATAAAATTCTACAAATCACTGATTAGTTGGCTGATATATACATCCTATTACCCCATTAGGGAAACCGATGAGAACGACCAACAACCCTGTTTAGTATTACGTCAAGTTCGAAACCCCTTCCAAATTTATGTAGTTTTTGCAATTAAATGCCAATTTCAATATGCAAAATCCATGATAAAATTCTACAAATCGCTGATTTGTTGGCTGATATATACATCTTACTATCCCATTAGGGAAACCGATGAGAACGACCTATAACCCTGTTTAGTATTACGTCAAGTTCGACACCCCTACCAAATATATTAAGTTTTTGCATAAAAATGCAAATTTCAATATGCAAAATCCATGATAAAATTCTACAAATCACTGATTAGTTGGCTAATATTTACATCCTACTACCCCATTAGGGAAACCAATAAGAACGATCTATAACCCTGTTTAGTATTACGTCAAGTTCGACACCCCTACCAAATTTATGGAGTTTTTGCAAAAAAATGCAAATTTCAATATGCAAAATCCATGATAAAATTCTATAAATCGCTGATTAGTTGGCTGATATTTACATCTTTCTACCCCATTAGGGAAACCGATGAGAACGACCTATAACCCTGTTTAGTATTACGTCAAGTTCGACACCCCTTCCAAATTTATGGAGTTTATGCAATTAAATGTTAATTTCAATATGCAAAATCCATGATAAAATTCTACAAATCACTGGTTAGTTGGCTGATATATACATCTTACTACCCCATTAGGGAAACCGATGAGAACGACCTGTAACCCTGTTTAGTATTACGTCAAGTTCGACACCCCTACCAAATAAATTGAGTTTTTGCATAAAAATGCAAATTTCAATATGCAAAATCCATGATAAAATTCTACAAATCACTGATTAGTTGGCTGATATATACATCTTACTACCACATTAGGGAAACCGATGAGAACGACCTATAACCCTGTTTAGTATTACGTCAAGTTCGACACCCCTACCAAATATATTGAGTTTTTGCATAAAAATGCAAATTTCAATATGCAAAATCCATGATAAAATTCTACAAATCACTGATTAGTTGGCTGATATTTACATCCTACTACCCCATAAGGGAAACCGATGAGAACGATCTATAACCCTGTTTAGTATTACGTCAAGTTCGACACCCCTACCAAATTTATGGAGTATTTGCATAAAAATGCAAATTTCAATATGCAAAATCCATGATAAAATTCTACAAATCGCTGATTTGTTGGCTGATATATACATCTTACTACCCCATTAAAGAAATCGATGAGAACGACTAATAACTCTGTTTAGTATTACGTCAAGTTCGACACCCCTACCAAATTTATGGAGTTTTTGCAATTAAATGCAAATTTCAATATGCAAAATCCATGATAAAATTCTACAAATCACTGATTAGTTGGCTGATATTCACATCCTACTACCCCATTAGGGAAACCGATGAGAACGACCTATAACCCTGTTTGGTATTACGTCAAGTTCGACACCCCTACCAAATTTATGGAATTTTTACAATTAAATGCAAATTTCAATATGCAAAATCCATGATAAAATTCTACAAATCGCTGATTAGTTGCCTGATATATACATCTTACTGCCCCATTAGGGAAACCGATGAGAACGACCTATAACCCTGTTTAGTATTACGTCAAGTTCGACACCCCTACCAAATTTATGGAGTTTTTGCAAAAAAATGCAAATTTCAATATGCAAAATCCATGATAAAATTTTACAAATCACTGATTAGTTGGCTGATATTTACATCCTACTACCCCATTAGGGAAACCGATGAGAACGACCTATAACCCTGTTTAGTATTACGTCAAGTTCGAAACCCCTACCAAATTTATGGAGTTTTTGCAAAAAAATGCAAAATTTCAATATGCAAAATCCATGATAAAATTCTACAAATCACTGATTAGTTGGCTGATATTTGCATCCTACTACCACATTAGGGAAACCGATGAGAACGATCTATAACCCTGTTTAGTATTACGTCAAGTTCGACACCCCTACCAAATTTATGGAGTTTTTGCAATTAAATGCTAATTTCAATATGCAAAATCCAAGATAAAATTCTACAAATCGCTGATTAGTTGGCTGATATATAAATCTTACTACCCCATTAGGAAAATCGATAAGAACGACCTATGACCCTGTTTAGTATTACGTCAAGTTCGACACCCCTACCAAATTTATGGAGTTTTTGCATAAAAATGCAAATTTCAATATGCAAAATCCATGATAAAATTCTACAAATCACTGGTTAGTTGGCTGATATATACATCTTACTACCCCATTAGGGAAACCGATGAGAACGACCTATAACCCTGTTTAGTATTACGTCAAGTTCGACACCCCTTCCAAATTTATTCAGTTTTTGCAAAAAAATGCAAATTTCAATATGCAAAATCCATGATAAAATTCTACAAATCACTGATTAGTTGGCTGATATATACATCTTACTACACCATTAGGGAAACCGATGAGAACGACCTATAACCCTGTTTAGTATTACGTCAAGTTCGACACCCCTACCAAATATATTGAGTTTTTGCATATAAATGCAAATTTCAATATGCAAAATCCATGATGAAATTCTACAAATCACTGATTAGTTGGCTGATATTTACTTCCTACTACCACATTAGGGAAACCGATGAGAACGACCTATAACCCTGTTTAGTATTACGTCAAGTTCGACACCCCTACCAAATTTATGGAGTTTTTGCAATTAAATGCTAATTTCAATATGCAAAATCCATGATAAAATTCTACAAATCGCTGATTAGTTGGCTGATATATACATCTTACTACCCCATTAGGGAAACCGATGAGAACGACCTATAACCCTGTTTAGTATTACGTCAAGTTCGACACCCCTACCAAATATATTGAGTTTTTGCATAAAAATGCAAATTTCAATACGCAAAATCCATGATAAAATTCTACAAATCACTGATTAGTTGGCTGATATTTACATCCTACTACCCCATAAGGGAAACCGATGAGAACGACCTATAACCCTGTTTAGTATTACGTCAAGTTCGAACACCCCTACCAAATTTATGGAATTTTTGCAATTAAATGCAAATTTCAATATGCAAAATCCATGATAAAATTCTATAAATCGCTGATTAGTTGGCTGATATATACATCTTACTACCCCATTAGGAAAACCGATGAGAACGACCTATAACCCTGTTTAGTATTACGTCAAGTTCGACACCCCTACCAAATATATTGAGTTTTTGCATAAAAATGCAAATTTCAATACGCAAAATCCATGATAAAATTCTACAAATCACTGATTAGTTGGCTGATATTTACATCCTACTACCCCATTAGGGAAACCGATGAGAACGACCTATAACCCTGTTTAGTATTACGTCAAGTTCGACACCCCTACCAAATTTATGGAGTTTTTGCAATTAAATGCTAATTTCAATATGCAAAATCCATGATAAAATTCTACAAATCGCTGATTAGTTGGCTGATATATACATCTTACTACCCCATTAAGGAAACCGATGAGAACGACCTATAACCCTGTTTAGTATTACGTCAAGTTCGACACCCCTACCAAATATATTGAGTTTTTGCATAAAAATGCAAATTTCAATATGCAAAATCCATGATGAAATTCTACAAATCACTGATTAGTTGGCTGATATTTACATCCTACTACCACATTAGGGAAACCGATGAGAACGACCTATAACCCTGTTTAGTATTACGTCAAGTTCGACACCCCTACCAAATTTATGGAGTTTTTGCAATTAAATGCTAATTTCAATATGCAAAATCCATGATAAAATTCTACAAATCGCTGATTAGTTGGCTGATGTATACATCTTACTACCCCATTAGGGAAACCGATGAGAACGACCTATAACCCTGTTTAGTATTACGTCAAGTTCGACACCCCTACCAAATATATTGAGTTTTTGCATAAAAATGCAAATTTCAATACGCAAAATCCATGATAAAATTCTACAAATCACTGATTAGTTGGCTGATATTTACATCCTACTACCCCATTAGGGAAACCGATGAGAACGACCTATAACCCTGTTTAGTATTACGTCAAGTTCGAACACCCCTACCAAATTTATGGAATTTTTGCAATTAAATGCAAATTTCAATATGCAAAATCCATGATAAAATTCTATAAATCGCTGATTAGTTGGCTGATATATACATCTTACTACCCCATTAGGAAAACCGATGAGAACGACCTATAACCCTGTTTAGTATTACGTCAAGTTCGACACCCCTACCAAATATATTGAGTTTTTGCATAAAAATGCAAATTTCAATATGCAAAATCCATGATAAAATTCTACAAATCGCTGATTTGTTGGCTGATATATACATCTTACTATCCCGTTAGGGAAACCGATGAGAACGACCTATAACCCTGTTTAGTATTACGTCAAGTTCGACACCCCTACCAAATATATTGAGTTTTTGCATAAAAATGCAAATTTCAATATGCAAAATCCATGATAAAATTCTACAAATCGCTGATTTGTTGGCTGATATATACATCTTACTATCCCATTAGGGAAACCGATGAGAACGACCTATAACCCTGTTTAGTATTACGTCAAGTTCGACACCCCTACCAAATATATTGAGTTTTTGCATAAAAATGCAAATTTCAATATGCAAAATCCATGATAAAATTCTACAAATCACTGATTAGTTGGCTAATATTTACATCCTACTACCCCATTAGGGAAACCAATAAGAACGATCTATAACCCTGTTTAGTATTACGTCAAGTTCGACACCCCTACCAAATTTATGGAGTTTTTGCAAAAAAATGCAAATTTCAATATGCAAAATCCATGATAAAATTCTATAAATCGCTGATTAGTTGGCTGATATTTACATCTTTCTACCCCATTAGGGAAACCGATGAGAACGACCTATAACCCTGTTTAGTATTACGTCAAGTTCGACACCCCTACCAAATTTATGGAGTTTATGCAATTAAATGTTAATTTCAATACGCAAAATCCATGATAAAATTCTACAAATCACTGGTTAGTTGGCTGATATATACATCTTACTACCCCATTAGGGAAACCGATGAGAACGACCTATAACCCTGTTTAGTATTACGTCAAGTTCGACACCCCTACCAAATAAATTGAGTTTTTGCATAAAAATGCAAATTTCAATATGCAAAATCCATGATAAAATTCTACAAATCACTGATTAGTTGGCTGATATATACATCTTACTACCACATTAGGGAAACCGATGAGAACGACCTATAACCCTGTTTAGTATTACGTCAAGTTCGACACCCTCTACCAAATATATTGAGTTTTTGCATAAAAATGCAAATTTCAATATGCAAAATCCATGATAAAATTCTACAAATCACTGATTAGTTGGCTGATATTTACATCCTACTACCCCATTAGGGAAACCGATGAGAACGATCTATAACCCTGTTTAGTATTACGTCAAGTTCGACACCCCTACCAAATTTATGGAGTATTTGCAAAAAAATGCAAATTTCAATATGCAAAATCCATGATAAAATTCTACAAATCGCTGATTTGTTGGCTGATATATACATCTTACTACCCCATTAAAGAAATCGATGAGAACGACCAATAACCCTGTTTAGTATTACGTCAAGTTCGACACCCCTACCAAATTTATGGAGTTTTTGCAATTAAATGCAAATTTCAATATGCAAAATCCATGATAAAATTCTACAAATCACTGATTAGTTGGCTGATATTTACATCCTACTACCCCATTAGGGAAACCGATGAGAACGACCTATAACCCTGTTTGGTATTACGTCAAGTTCGACACCCCTACCAAATTTATGGAATTTTTACAATTAAATGCAAATTTCAATATGCAAAATCCATGATAAAATTCTACAAATCGCTAATTAGTTGCCTTATATATACATCTTACTGCCCCATTAGGGAAACCGATGAGAACGACCTATAACCCTGTTTAGTATTACGTCAAGTTCGACACCCCTACCAAATTTATGGAGTTTTTGCAAAAAAATGCAAATTTCAATATGCAAAATCCATGATAAAATTCTACAAATCGCTGATTAGTTGGCTGATATATACATCTTACTACCCCATTAGGGAAACCGATGAGAACGACCTATAACCCTGTTTAGTATTACGTCAAGTTCGACACCCCTACCAAATATATTGAGTTTTTGCATAAAAATGCAAATTTCAATATGCAAAATCCATGATAAAATTCTACAAATCACTGATTAGTTGGCTGATATTTACATCCTACTACCCCATAAGGGAAACCGATGAGAACGACCTATAACCCTGTTTAGTATTACGTCAAGTTCGAACACCCCTACCAAATTTATGGAATTTTTGCAATTAAATGCAAATTTCAATATGCAAAATCCATGATAAAATTCTATAAATCGCTGATTAGTTGGCTGATATATACATCTTACTACCCCATTAGGAAAACCGATGAGAACGACCTATAACCCTGTTTAGTATTACGTCAAGTTCGACACCCCTACCAAATATATTGAGTTTTTGCATAAAAATGCAAATTTCAATACGCAAAATCCATGATAAAATTCTACAAATCACTGATTAGTTGGCTGATATATACATCTTACTACCACATTAGGGAAACCGATGAGAACGACCTATAACCCTGTTTAGTATTACGTCAAGTTCGACACCCCTACCAAATATATTGAGTTTTTGCATAAAAATGCAAATTTCAATATGCAAAATCCATGATAAAATTCTACAAATCACTGATTAGTTGGCTGATATTTACATCTTACTACCCCATTAGGGAAACCGATGAGAACGATCTATAACCCTGTTTAGTATTACGTCAAGTTCGACACCCCTACCAAATTTATGGAGTTTTTGCAATTAAATGCAAATTTCAATATGCAAAATCCATGATAAAATTCTATAAATCGCTGATTAGTTGGCTGATATATACATCTTACTACCCCATTAGGAAAACCGATGAGAACGACCTATAACCCTGTTTAGTATTACGTCAAGTTCGACACCCCTACCAAATATATTGAGTTTTTGCATAAAAATGCAAATTTCAATACGCAAAATCCATGATAAAATTCTACAAATCACTGATTAGTTGGCTGATATATACATCTTACTACCACATTAGGGAAACCGATGAGAACGACCTATAACCCTGTTTAGTATTACGTCAAGTTCGACACCCCTACCAAATATATTGAGTTTTTGCATAAAAATGCAAATTTCAATATGCAAAATCCATGATAAAATTCTACAAATCACTGATTAGTTGGCTGATATTTACATCTTACTACCCCATTAGGGAAACCGATGAGAACGATCTATAACCCTGTTTAGTATTACGTCAAGTTCGACACCCCTACCAAATTTATGGAATTTTTACAATTAAATGCAAATTTCAATATGCAAAATCCATGATAAAATTCTACAAATCGCTGATTTGTTGGCTGATATATACATCTTACTACCCCATTAAAGAAATCGATGAGAACGACCAATAACCCTGTTTAGTATTACGTCAAGTTCGACACCCCTACCAAATTTATGGAGTTTTTGCAATTAAATGCAAATTTCAATATGCAAAATCCATGATAAAATTCTACAAATCACTGATTAGTTGGCTGATATTTACATCCTACTACCCCATTAGGGAAACCGATGAGAACGACCTATAACCCTGTTTGGTATTACGTCAAGTTCGACACCCCTACCAAATTTATGGAATTTTTACAATTAAATGCAAATTTCAATATGCAAAATCCATGATAAAATTCTACAAATCGCTGATTAGTTGCCTTATATATACATCTTACTGCCCCATTAGGGAAACCGATGAGAACGACCTATAACCCTGTTTAGTATTACGTCAAGTTCGACACCCCTACCAAATTTATGGAGTTTTTGCAAAAAAATGCAAATTTCAATATGCAAAATCCATGATAAAATTCTACAAATCGCTGATTAGTTGGCTGATATATACATCTTACTACCCCATTAGGGAAACCGATGAGAACGACCTATAACCCTGTTTAGTATTACGTCAAGTTCGACACCCCTACCAAATATATTGAGTTTTTGCATAAAAATGCAAATTTCAATACGCAAAATCCATGATAAAATTCTACAAATCACTGATTAGTTGGCTGATATTTACATCCTACTACCCCATAAGGGAAACCGATGAGAACGACCTATAACCCTGTTTAGTATTACGTCAAGTTCGAACACCCCTACCAAATTTATGGAATTTTTGCAATTAAATGCAAATTTCAATATGCAAAATCCATGATAAAATTCTATAAATCGCTGATTAGTTGGCTGATATATACATCTTACTACCCCATTAGGAAAACCGATGAGAACGACCTATAACCCTGTTTAGTATTACGTCAAGTTCGACACCCCTACCAAATATATTGAGTTTTTGCATAAAAATGCAAATTTCAATACGCAAAATCCATGATAAAATTCTACAAATCACTGATTAGTTGGCTGATATTTACATCCTACTACCCCATTAGGGAAACCGATGAGAACGACCTATAACCCTGTTTAGTATTACGTCAAGTTCGACACCCCTACCAAATTTATGGAGTTTTTGCAATTAAATGCTAATTTCAATATGCAAAATCCATGATAAAATTCTACAAATCGCTGATTAGTTGGCTGATATATACATCTTACTACCCCATTAGGGAAACCGATGAGAACGACCTATAACCCTGTTTAGTATTACGTCAAGTTCGACACCCCTACCAAATATATTGAGTTTTTGCATAAAAATGCAAATTTCAATATGCAAAATCCATGATGAAATTCTACAAATCACTGATTAGTTGGCTGATATTTACATCCTACTACCACATTAGGGAAACCGATGAGAACGACCTATAACCCTGTTTAGTATTACGTCAAGTTCGACACCCCTACCAAATTTATGGAGTTTTTGCAATTAAATGCTAATTTCAATATGCAAAATCCATGATAAAATTCTACAAATCGCTGATTAGTTGGCTGATATATACATCTTACTACCCCATTAGGGAAACCGATGAGAACGACCTATAACCCTGTTTAGTATTACGTCAAGTTCGACACCCCTACCAAATATATTGAGTTTTTGCATAAAAATGCAAATTTCAATACGCAAAATCCATGATAAAATTCTACAAATCACTGATTAGTTGGCTGATATTTACATCCTACTACCCCATTAGGGAAACCGATGAGAACGACCTATAACCCTGTTTAGTATTACGTCAAGTTCGAACACCACTACCAAATTTATGGAATTTTTGCAATTAAATGCAAATTTCAATATGCAAAATCCATGATAAAATTCTATAAATCGCTGATTAGTTGGCTGATATATACATCTTACTACCCCATTAGGAAAACCGATGAGAACGACCTATAACCCTGTTTAGTATTACGTCAAGTTCGACACCCCTACCAAATATATTGAGTTTTTGCATAAAAATGCAAATTTCAATATGCAAAACCCATGATAAAATTCTACAAATCACTGATTAGTTGGCTGATATATACATCCTATTACCCCATTAGGGAAACCGATGAGAACGACCTACAACCCTGTTTAGTATTACGTCAAGTTCGAAACCCCTTCCAAATTTATGTAGTTTTTGCAATTAAATGCAAATTTCAATATGCAAAATCCATGATAAAATTCTACAAATCGCTGATTTGTTGGCTGATATATACATCTTACTATCCCATTAGGGAAACCGATGAGAACGACCTATAACCCTGTTTAGTATTACGTCAAGTTCGACACCCCTACCAAATATATTGAGTTTTTGCATAAAAATGCAAATTTCAATATGCAAAATCCATGATAAAATTCTACAAATCACTGATTAGTTGGCTAATATTTACATCCTACTACCCCATTAGGGAAACCAATGAGAACGATCTATAACCCTGTTTAGTATTACGTCAAGTTCGACACCCCTACCAAATTTATGGAGTTTTTGCAAAAAAATGCAAATTTCAATATGCAAAATCCATGATAAAATTCTAAAAATCGCTGATTAGTTGGCTGATATTTACATCTTTCTACCCCATTAGGGAAACCGATGAGAACGACCTATAACCCTGTTTAGTATTACGTCAAGTTCGACACCCCTACCAAATTTATGGAGTTTATGCAATTAAATGTTAATTTCAATATGCAAAATCCATGATAAAATTCTACAAATCACTGGTTAGTTGGCTGATATATACATCTTACTACCCCATTAGGGAAACCGATGAGAACGACCTATAACCCTGTTTAGTATTACGTCAAGTTCGACACCCCTACCAAATAAATTGAGTTTTTGCATAAAAATGCCAATTTCAATATGCAAAATCCATGATAAAATTCTACAAATCACTGATTAGTTGGCTGATATATACATCTTACTACCCCATTAGGGAAACCGATGAGAACGACCTATAACCCTGTTTAGTATTACGTCAAGTTCGACACCCCTACCAAATATATTGAGTTTTTGCATAAAAATGCAAATTTCAATATGCAAAATCCATGATAAAATTCTACAAATCACTGATTAGTTGGCTGATATTTACATCCTACTACCCCATTAGGGAAACCGATGAGAACGATCTATAACCCTGTTTAGTATTACGTCAAGTTCGACACCCCTACCAAATTTATGGAGTATTTGCAAAAAAATGCAAATTTCAATATGCAAAATCCATGATAAAATTCTACAAATCACTGATTAGTTGGCTGATATATACATCTTACTACCCCATTAAAGAAATCGATGAGAACGACCTATAACCCTGTTTGGTATTACGTCAAGTTCGACACCCCTACCAAATTTATGGAATTTTTACAATTAAATGCAAATTTCAATATGCAAAATCCATGATAAAATTCTACAAATCGCTGATTAGTTGCCTGATATATACATCTTACTGCCCCATTAGGGAAACCGATGAGAACGACCTATAACCCTGTTTAGTATTACGTCAAGTTCGACACCCCTACCAAATTTATGGAGTTTTTGCAAAAAAATGCAAATTTCAATATGCAAAATCCATGATAAAATTCTACAAATCACTGATTAGTTGGCTGATATTTACATCCTACTACCACATTAGGGAAACCGATGAGAACGATCTATAACCCTGTTTAGCATTACATCAAGTTCGACACCCCTACCAAATTTATGGAGTTTTTGCAATTAAATGCTAATTTCAATATGCAAAATCCAAGATAAAATTCTACAAATCGCTGATTAGTTGGCTGATATATACATCTTACTACCCCATTAGGGAAATCGATGAGAACGACCTATGACCCTGTTTAGTATTACGTCAAGTTCGACACCCCTACCAAATTTATGGAGTTTTTGCATAAAAATGCAAATTTCAATATGCAAAATCCATGATAAAATTCTACAAATCACTGGTTAGTTGGCTGATATATACATCTTACTACCCCATTAGGGAAACCGATGAGAACGACCTATAACCCTGTTTAGTATTACGTCAAGTTCGACACCCCTTCCAAATTTATTCAGTTTTTGCAAAAAAATGCAAATTTCAATATGCAAAATCCATGATAAAATTCTACAAATCACTGATTAGTTGGCTGATATATACATCTTACTACCCCATTAGGGAAACCGATGAGAGCGACCTATAACCCTGTTTAGTATTACGTCAAGTTCGACACCCCTACCAAATATATTGAGTTTTTGCATAAAAATGCAAATTTCAATATGCAAAATCCATGATGAAATTCTACAAATCACTGATTAGTTGGCTGATATTTACATCCTACTACCACATTAGGGAAACCGATGAGAACGACCTATAACCCTGTTTAGTATTACGTCAAGTTCGAAACCCCTACCAAATTTATGGAGTTTTTGCAATTAAATGCAAATTTCAATATGCAAAATCCATGATAAAATTCTACAAATCACTGATTAGTTGGCTGATATATACATCTTACTACCCCATTAGGGAAACCGATGAGAACGACCTATGACCCTGTTTAGTATTACGTCAAGTTCGACACCCCTTCCAAATTTATGTAGTTTTTGCATAAAAATGCAAATTTCAATATGCAAAATCCATGATAAAATTCTACAAATCGCTGATTAGTTGGCTGATATATACATCTTACTACCCCATTAGGGAAATCGATGAGTACGACCTATGACCCTGTTTAGTATTACGTCAATTTCGACACCCCTACCAAATATATTGAGTTTTTGCATAAAAATGCAAATTTCAATATGCAAAATCCATGATAAAATTCTACAAATCACTGATTAGTTGGCTGATATTTACATCCTTCTACCCCATTAGGGAAACCGATGAGAACGATCTATAACCCTGTTTAGTATTACGTCAAGTTCGACACCCCTACCAAATTTATGGAGTTTTTGCAATTAAATGCAAATTTCAATATGCAAAATCCATGATAAAATTCTACAAATCACTGATTAGTTGGCTGATATTTACATTCTACTACCCCATTAGGGAAACCGATGAGAACGACCTATAACCCTGTTTGGTATTTCGTCAAGTTCGACACCCCTACCAAATTTATGGAATTTTTACAATTAAATGCAAATTTCAATATGCAAAATCCATGATAAAATTCTACAAATCGCTGATTAGTTGCCTGATATATACATCTTACTGCCCCATTAGGGAAACCGATGAGAACGACCTATAACCCTGTTTAGTATTACGTCAAGTTCGACACCCCTACCAAATTTATGGAGTTTTTGCAAAAAAATGCAAATTTCAATATGCAAAATCCATGATGAAATTCTACAAATCACTGATTAGTTGGCTGATATTTACATCCTACTACCACATTAGGGAAACCGATGAGAACGATCTATAACCCTGTTTAGTATTACGTCAAGTTCGACACCCCTACCAAATTTATGGAGTTTTTGCAATTAAATGCTAATTTCAATATGCAAAATCCATGATAAAATTCTACAAATCGCTGATTAGTTGGCTGATATATACATCTTACTACCCCATTAGGGAAATCGATGAGAACGACCTATGACCCTGTTTAGTATTACGTCAAGTTCGACACCCCTACCAAATTTATGGAGTTTTTGCATAAAAATGCAAATTTCAATATGCAAAATCCATGATAAAATTCTACAAATCACTGGTTAGTTGGCTGATATATACATCTTACTACCCCATTAGGGAAACCGATGAGAACGACCTATAACCCTGTTTAGTATTACGTCAAGTTCGACACCCCTTCCAAATTTATTCAGTTTTTGCAAAAAAATGCAAATTTCAATATGCAAAATCCATGATAAAATTCTACAAATCACTGATTAGTTGGCTGATATATACATCTTACTACCCCATTAGGGAAACCGATGAGAACGACCTATAACCCTGTTTAGTATTACGTCAAGTTCGACACCCCTACCAAATATATTGAGTTTTTGCATAAAAATGCAAATTTCAATATGCAAAATCCATGATGAAATTCTACAAATCACTGATTAGTTGGCTGATATTTACATCCTACTACCACATTAGGGAAACCGATGAGAACGACCTATAACCCTGTTTAGTATTACGTCAAGTTCGAAACCCCTACCAAATTTATGGAGTTTTTGCAATTAAATGCTAATTTCAATATGCAAAATCCATGATAAAATTCTACAAATCACTGATTAGTTGGCTGATATATACATCTTACTACCCCATTAGGGAAACCGATGAGAACGACCTATGACCCTGTTTAGTATTACGTCAAGTTCGACACCCCTTCCAAATTTATGTAGTTTTTGCATAAAAATGCAAATTTCAATATGCAAAATCCATGATAAAATTCTACAAATCGCTGATTAGTTGGCTGATATATACATCTTACTACCCCATTAGGGAAATCGATGAGTACGACCTATGACCCTGTTTAGTATTACGTCAAGTTCGACACCCCTACCAAATATATTGAGTTTTTGCATAAAAATGCAAATTTCAATATGCAAAATCCATGATAAAATTCTACAAATCACTGATTAGTTGGCTGATATTTACATCCTTCTACCCCATTAGGGTAACCGATGAGAACGACCTATAACCCTGTTTAGTATTACGTCAAGTTCGACACCCCTACCAAATTTATGGAGTTTTTGCAATTAAATGCAAATTTTAATATGCAAAATCCATGATAAAATTCTACAAATCACTGATTAGTTGGCTGATATATACATCTTACTACCCCATTAGGGAAACCGATGAGAACAACCTATAACCCTGTTTAGTATTACGTCAAGTTCGAAACCCCTACCAAATTTATGGAGTTTTTGCATATAAATGCAAATTTCAATATGCAAAATCCATGATAAAATTCTACAAATCGCTGATTAGTTGCCTGATATTTACATCCTACTACCCCATTAGGGAAACTGATTTAGGATAAAATTCACAGCGGTATTATTACTATAATCAGACAATCATCGTTTTCTGTTTTTTTTTTTTTTTTTTTTTTTTCATTTTTCCTCAAAACACAAATTTTCAGAGTGGTATTATTCTCAAGAACTATTTTACCGATTTGAATGTTTGATTACTCAATTGAAAGGTAATGAATGAGCTGTTGTTTTATAAAACTACTAAGGAAAATCGCAAAAGCGCATTTTTTGGATGATGCCATTTTTCTTAACCTAGACCCGCCAGAGGCTGGATGTAACACATCATAATAGGGTAAGCCCAATTTTCAATAGCTTGTTACCTGCCTCATCGAAACGCAAATAAAAATTTTATTGAAGCAAATATATCCAGTGATTTTCATTAATTTGCAATATAATTCATATATATATATGTATATATATATATATATATATATATATATATATATATATATATATATATATATATATATATATATATATATATATATATATATATATGCTTGTATACCTTTCTGATAATTAATTTCACCTGTTGCGAACATTCACTATTTTACAATATACTGGTGATAATTAATAAAATCTGTGATATTTAAATGTCATAAAATGGCTGATATCGTAGAATTAAAAAACAGACTCGCGCGTACTTTAAGGGTAACATGACTAAAATGCTAAATTTTATAAACGCTATAAGCAAAAATACCAACGCGGAAAATATTAAAGTAAGGCTAACACACGTTGCGCGATACCAAAATTAGTTTACCGAGCAGGAGAATAACATCATCACTTTGGATAACGATGAGTAGTTAGACCAAAATTTCGAAAAAAAAACTATTACAAAGCTGTCGCAGGGTTGTATCTTGCATTAAGTGAAGAAGTGCCATCAGTATCACTTAACGACACTTTTATTTGTGCTTCTATGGCGGAAAACCACATCGACGTAAAATTACCCAAAATCTCCATACTGCTTTTTGCTGGCGATTACACCGAGTGGCAGTCATCCCACGATTTATATTGCACAACCATACATGACAACGCTAGACTAATCCCGTCACAAAAACTGCAGTATCCGAAAGGGTTTCTAAGGGAGAAGCAACGTTTAAGAGAGACAGAGAGAGAGAGAGCTAGCCTATAAAAGGCTTCATGTTTTAACCAGCAGTAACCACTCCAAACCACACAAACGTTATAGTCTTTTAAGACAAGTCATACGTCATAATCCGAGGACTTAAGCCCCTAGGATACGAATCAGAAACCAGAGTCCATTGGTTAATCCATATTCTGGTGAGCAAGCTAGATTACGAGACCTACCTTAAAGCCATTTTTTCACTTACTCGCAACAAGAATCGATGCACTAGAATCGCTAAAATCCCAAAATAAATGCTTTAAACCATAGTAAACTAAATCCAAATCTAATATAAGAAGCCATGTCGTTGCAATCGCAGAAAAGGTGAAATATGTTCAGTATGTGTATAGCGAAAAGCATAAGTTATTTGAGTGCGCCAAATTTAAGATTATGCCAGTAGCTGATAGAAAAACTTTTTTAATTCAAGAAAATCTGTGGAGATCTGGCAGATAAAACGAAGCGCAGGCGAATCAAGTAATCAAGATCCAAACGATAAGCTAAATAGTATACTAAAAAACTTCTAGGAGATTGAGGCAATAGAAAGCGAAAGCCCCAAGCTATCAGAAGAGGAGAAATTATGCGAAAGTCATTTCCAGAATACCACAACAATAGATTGCCAACAATGACAGGGTACATTGAACTATTGCCTAGGAACTGGCCTGAATTCCTTACACACAGCACCCAAGCGCATGTATTTTATGGAGAAAATATTCAACGGGGAAGTGGAATTTGCCATATTCTACAAAACTTTCATATCAGAATTCATCACTCTGGGATACATGAAAACCATTGGAATCTTCTTGGAATCATCCAATTTGTTAAAGAAATCAAAACCCTTGTAAAATCTGCTATTCTGGTTGATTGTCAATTTATAATTAGGAAGTCGGTAATTTAGGAAATTCCTCTTAGTAGGCCTTTGACCGATATATAACTTTTAATTAAACCAGCCAGAATTTTAAATATTCTCATACTATATACAAAATCAACCAACTGATCGCTCAAAAGAAATAAATTGTCACAATTAAGTTTATACAGGACAGCAGACGTGATACTTGATTTTTAGGTAAACCCGAACCGGTGGCGATGAATAATCCGGTTGACAGCAACGTGAAGATTCTGTCTGGAAAGAAAAACTTGTTCATAAAAATGGAGTAATTAATTGAATTAGTCGTTTAATTGTCTGGAATACCATCACAACCAGAAGCACAGTTAGGATGCAAGTGTAATATTTCTTCTTCACTTGGGTTTTGCAAAACTGTGAGTTTAGTTTTGATTATGTTTTCGGGAAGTACACGATTTTAATTAAAAGTCCAGACACTTTTGCTAATTCGTCAAAAACCACTCTCAGCTTGGTTGTTGGTCTATCGTCTTTGATTACTACATGGTGTGGTAAAAAATAGTTTCTACCCGTATTATCAAGTTGTTTTATTTCTACCGTGTGATCCAGTTGGATGTATGAAGCTTCTATACTCATTCTTCATCTGGATATTTCTATTAAGTTGTTTTCCCACTTGAAGATGGCATGATGTAGTTTTTTTTCTTAATTCACTTAATATTCTTCGATATAATCGCAATGTTCCAAGAAGTCCCTACGAAAGTTAAATGTTGCTTTTAATTCTTGTGCTAGATACATATTTTTGAAGCGAAGGGGCGAACCAATTTCGCACCTTTCTGAACAGATATTTGGTGTAAGCTTGAACCAGTTTTTGGAACTGTCGGTGTTGACTGTGATGTTTGGTTTGACTAAAAATAAAGTTCCGAACTACCTTTATGATAAACTGAAATTCTCGAAATCGCAGAGGACATTAAATTTAAATTTGCCTAAATCATGCAAAACTAAGCCAAGACAACGTGCTTTCTTTATCCATGGGGTGAAGCTCTGGAATAGTCTGAATCCGTCTATAAAGGCAGCATCTAATTTGCGTGGTTTCAAGGGACTGTACCTCGAGGGGCTGATTGGCACATAATTCGTTTCCATTATTTTTCTTTTTTCTTTTTCCCATTATCACGTCTTCTAATGTTTTAACTTTTGTTCTTAATCTTTTCTTCTGTATTTTTAATTATATTATATTTAGTTTTAATTATTGTTCTAATTATTTTTCTTTGTAATTGCTTTAATACACATAGGAATATATCCCTGGATATTGTAAAAAGGCTATGACTTATTTGTGTATAATTAAATAAATAAATAAATAAAATAATATGAAATCGTCACTTTTAAATGGTAATGCTACTTGGTAATCTTTCGTAGTTATTTTCAAAGTGATCCTCGCATGTTTGTTCATCACTGGTGAATTCTCGTTCTACGCTGACTTGTTCACATGCTTCTCTAAGTCGATATATGACTTAATTGATTTAATATCGTGATGTTGGGTACTTGAACTTTAAAATTATCCGAATTCGTGCCATCACAATATTGTTTTTTGAGATAATAGTCATTCTGGATTTATTTTTATAATATCAGCCAATACGATCTTTGGATATGAAACTGTGAAGTTGTAAGGCAAAGCGCCGATTTACCCCAAGCAAAATTTCTATGCAGCCTGATGGATTATGATTATTATCATCCCAATATTTGGTTTGCATCTGATGATCTATAGTGGTAGATTTGTTAGTTTTTGAAATACTAAAGCATCTAACTGCAAGGAACACTCCTCTACTTCATGTAATTTCCATAAAATATTGGTATTTGTATAGGTTTCAGTTTATTTTTATGCCACAGGTAGGTGATGTTTTATCGATCGCAGGGGTCATTTGCATTGCCATTTTAGTGTATTGTTTTTTTAATGCCTCATAATCCCTTCTAGTAATGTACTCTATGCTCTCGTGGTCACCGTTTGAGATTTCGACACAAAGTTCATCGTGAACATCAATTATTTGATTCATAGCACGCTGCATCGAATTGCATTGCTTGTTACCTTGTTGCTGTTCCAAAAATATCTTTGGCATTCGCTATTTCTCTGTACAATATCTTCATTTCAAAATCCGGTTTTTGTAGCAACTATTCAAACACAATATTTCTGCTTTGATCTATTAGTATTTTGGTTGGTTGTTCGGCATTTTAATTATCCTTGGCTTCGCCAACACAGTATGAACCCCTGGCTGAGCTATGGTGTTCTTGTCGGTAGTGGCTCATAGCTGCTACCGTGGCTCTCTGTTTTACGTATGCATATGATCTTTTATAATTGGTGCAACAAGGTTGTCAAGGGTGGGCAGTAACGAATTACACGTATTTAAATTACGTAATTAAAATACAAATTACAATTTGTAATTTGTATTTTAATTACTCATTTTCCAAGTAACAGTATCTTGTATTTTAATTACTTAAATTCTAAGTAATTGTAATTTGTATTTTAATTACCTCAGTTTTTAAAATTTCTAATTTAAATTTTTAAAATCTGGTTTCCAGAGTCTTCAGTATAAAACCTAATCTTAATATTCGTTGTTCTAATGATACGTTTTTTCACTAAACGAATTTTGTCAAATAAAATTTGTCAATTTACAAATGTAATGTAATTGTAATTTGTATTTTAATTACAAATTACATTTCAAAGCAATTGTAACTTGCATTTTAATTACTCCACTCGAAAGTAATTGTAATTTGTATTTTAATTACTCAGTTTGATGTAATTTGTAAAAGTATTTTAATTACTCAGTGTAATGTAATTTGCCCAGCCTTGAAGATTGTTAATTTCCTTATCTGTTTCAGTGCTGTACTTCCAGAAACTTCTTTTTAGTGTATACCATGTTAACGTCGTAATATCTACGTCTCAAGTATTTTATATCAAAAATATTCGCGTCATTTGATTCAATAAATATATAAAACTCTCTTTAATAGTGTAAGGTCAATTTCGTATTTGTATTCTCTTCCTGCATGTAAAAACGTGTAAGTTCCAATAACTAAGTTTTAAGGATTTCACATCAACGAAACTAGTGTCGTTTGATTCAATCAATTTATTAAATCGTCTCTGTTTGTTTTTTGAATATATTTAGGAATCTGAGCGGGGTTTTATGCCAATTTCACATTTTTCTTACATTTAAATTATGTTAACGTTTTAATACCTACGTCTCAAGTATTTTATATCAAAGGTATGAGCATCATTTGATTCAATAAATATATAAAACTCTCTTTAATAGTTTTTGAATTCTATCTAACGTTTCTATGCGGTTGTTTTATGTTAATTTCTTATTTGTATTCTCTTCCTGCATGTAAAAACATGTGTAAGTTCCAATAACTACGCTTTAAGAATTTCACATCAACGAAACTAGTGTCATTTGATTTAATCAATTTATAAAATTGTCTTAATTTATTTTTGAAATATATCTATGAATTTGAGCGGTTGTTTTAGGCCAATTTCTCTTTTCGCACATGTAAACCATGTTAACTTACTAATATCTACGTCTCGCGGATTTTATATCAAAGATATGAGCATCTTTTGATTCAATATATGTATATATAAAACCCTCTATAATAGTTTTTGAATTATATCTAACAATACTATGCGGTCGTTATAGGTCAATTTCGTACTTGTATTCTCTTTCTGTGTGTAAAAACATAAGTCAGTTCAAATAACTACGTTGTAAGTGTTTCATATCAACGAAACTACTGACATTTGATTTAATCAATTTATAAAATAGTCTTAGTTTATTTTTGGAATATATCTATCGATGAATCTGAGCGGCTGTTTAAGGTCAATTTCGCATTTTTCGCAAATTTACTAAGGTGTGATAATATAAAATCGGGATTTTTTAGTAAAAAGTACACGTTCTACGTATGATAATGGTTAAGAGTATTTTATTTAAGGTATTGCCCATTATTAGTTATACATTTTTCTCAACTTTCTGGCAATACGTTGATGCCACTCCAAAAAAACTGTTCTTCTTTTGAGGCAAACAGGTGCGTGTCAAACAAGTGTAGTGCTCCTCAGCAAGCCCGTGCCCCATCGATGCAAATAAGTGATAATCGGACGAAGCCTAGTCTGGCGGGTAAGCCGCATGTAAAAGTATTGCTCATCCATTTTTCATCGCCAGTCATAATTCGATGGATAAACGACTTTCTTTTGTATCTGCCGAGCAACATTTCGCAAGTGGTTTTTCGATTTTCCTGTTGTTTCTCATTCAGCTTATGCGGCACCCATTTTTCCAGCTTTTGGATCTTTTCCATAGCTTTTAAATGTAAGGATACGGCTTCTCGTGACACATTCAATTGATCCGCCGGGGGTGTTTTTGCGTTTGAGCGTTATCCTCATCCAAAAATGCTTTCAAAATTCGCATCCGCATCTTCTCTGTTAACAGCTCGAAAAACTAGAGTTACATATGTGATTCTGTAAGTTCTCACTACGCAAACCTAAACGCAAAACATTGCTATACTAAATTCGAATGAATTTGAAAATCTTTAAAAATCTCGTATAATCCTAGAGAATGTCGAAAAACTTAAGAAATGTCGGAAACAACAAAAAAAAAAAAACGTCATCACTAAATGCAAAATTAATTTGGAATTTGCCATAACATTATATTTAAAATAGTTTTTCATAATAGACCGGGTTTACCGGCAAATTAAGTTTTTATTTACCGTTTACCGGTAATAAAATAGATTCGGTAAATGAGAAACTATAAATCGAACGAATTTACTTTAGGGGTCGACTGGTTTGGCTCAAGTATTCGTTGATTCCCTTTCTAAAGATAAAGGCGATCCTAACGAGTTAAACAAGAAATTGTTTTCCGTTGCGGTTATGCATTTTTAAGAAGAAAGTTTCAACAATTTCTTTTTTTTTTTCAGATTAGTATTAGCTCCGTTTAAACAATCAGAACTTTTGCAAAAAGAAATTTAATATATTGTGACGGTTATACCTAACATACACACAAATCACATCCGAGTCGTCGTTAGCCGAGTGGTTAAGGTTGTAGGATGGTGAGGTGAAGATCTGTGGTTCGAACTTCGTCGGGGCAGTGTAATTTTTATGGGAGATATTTATTTGGCATCAAACGACAGATATTAACGCGATGAGTTACAAATACAGACTGACAATTGTTACATTACAGCAAAACACAGAAATATTCCAGAAGGTGGGCGTGACCGATGGAAGCAGAGCATGGAAGATGTATACAATTACAAACAGATTCATACACAAATACATGGACAATTTAGCTGCAACAGCGCAATATGGAAAGATCGAGAATCGCATTTCCGGGTATAAAAAGGGGACAAAATCGCAGCATAAGTCAGTTTTGATTTAACCAGTGAGCAAGTGTATACAGTTTTAAAAAGTAAGTAGTGAGATTAAAATAAGTAGTCAAAGTGTTGAACTGTATATTCAACGAGTAATAAATTGTACCCGTGTAAATAAAACGAATCAGTGTTATTATTGCAAAATCCGTAACGAATCCCTGTTAAGCCGGAAATTCGTAAGAAATTGTTGTCAGAAGTGGGATTTTGCAATATACATAATGTTGACGAACATTGGCGGATATCCATCTCAACACAGCTTCGAGAAGAGTTGGAGAAGCGAGGATTACCAACTGTTGGCAATACGACGGAGCTATATACATAAGGCTTCAAAATGCTTTTAAAGCGGAGACGCGGAAGCCGCTGAATCGCGACCAACATCACCTGCAGTACAGATCATAGTGTCACGACCATCATCACCAGTAACCCCAATTAAAGAAAAGGACGGGGAAGTTGCCGAAACTAAAGCGGACCTAACAACAGTAGCGAGGAAAGAGCAAGATAAAATACTGTAATGACGTATACGGCAAAGCCAGAGGATCCAGCAAATACTGGAGCTATTCTCAACGCCTTACTTGTGTTACAAGGTCAACAACAAAACGCAAAGCTCGACCAACTTCGTGCGTTAACACTACAAGTTTAATAACAAAATGCGAATTTGAATGAGCGGTTTCTGCAACAGGATGAAAAGTTAGTGAAATTGGAGGCACAACAAGCGAAGTTAGAGACAGACGTTAAAGGACAAATGCAACAATTGGAGTGCTGGATCAAAAAGATCGAAACCCGCCAGGAAAAATGTCCGACAAACAACAACAATACCTCCCAATCAAATAACACGAGTACATCAAACAAACCGCTTAATAGAGGCCATAAAGGAGTGTTGAAACCACCATTATTCGATGGCGAGACTCCAATAGAGAACTTCAAGCTACAATTTCAAGCCGCAGTAAAACATAACGGATGGGGGAGCAGAAGAACAACTTTATGCATTAATCTTGGCACTACGAGGCAAAGCAGCAGATGTGCTACAGACCGTAACTGCAGCAGAGTTAAACAATGAGAGAGTTTTTAAGGAGTTAATAACGAGGTGAATGTCTACAAGATATGGAACGAGAAATAACGAAGTTAACTCGCCAAGCGTATTGTAAAGTGCCGAGTGATATCCTGAATGAGCTAACAGTAGATGCTTTCATTAACGCTGTAAGAGACGACCAGCTCAAACTGCACTTGCGGACAACATCAAAGGGAAATGGAATGAACGAAGTGTTGGGATCAGCTCTAGAATACGAGGCAGCTAGAGCCAACCTTACCTCCGATTCCGTTAAACTGCGAAAATTAGATGTCGAGGATATAGCACAAATAGAGACTATGACAGATGCAAAGATAAGAAGACCAGCACAAAGCTTCCAGAACAACAGAAGCCGCAGATCTCGCTCACTGAGCCGCAGATCTCGCTCACTGAGACTGTAAACAACCAGCAGCCGGGACCACAAGACAGCTAGACAGTCGAGAGAAACCGCCAGAGAAACTGAGACAGATCGATTTACAGTAGGAGGAGAGTGAGGCAACTGGTTTAAGTCGCCTCATGGGCGAGGATCAGGGAAACTAAGTGCCACCAGGGTGGTTTGGCGTCTATTGGAGGGGGGGATCAAAGTTGAGTAGATTAATCTACCAGCTCCGTAACCTTCCAGTAGGGTGCGCATCACGTGAGCTGTTCTGGTCTTGTCATTAGGCAGCTGCGTGATGGGTACAATTGTGTAAGGGGTAACCTGTGCACAATTCGCAAGTGTACGTACTGCCTCCTCGTGGCAACCACTGGTAACTAAGGCCACTTGGCACATTTTAGGCCATTTGGCACAGGCCAAAGTACGGCGCTAAAGGAGAAAACCTTGACAAAAAACCCTAATCTAAGGTGGAACAGCATATGCCGAAAGATGAATGGCTGATAGGTTAATCAGCCCAAAATATGCGGACTCTGGATACCAGGCACCCTCCAGTTTTATTTTTAGCCTTCCTGTAGTAAAGCTGGGTGACCTACAGGTGACTTGCAATTCCCAGCAACTCGTAAGAGTAAAATCAAACGGAATACGGGGCAGGAGTAGGAATATACGGGAGTGGCACAACCCTCTCGAGGTCCTTGAGCTCCATTGCTACCGTCTTTCTAGCGGAACTACATGCTGTAGTAAACATCTAGGAGGGAGAGCAATATGCCCAGATAGTATGTATCACTTACCGGGAGGCAGTATTGTCAGGTTCATTAAGAACCTGAATATTGACTGGACGGATAATTAAGCAGGGGCCAGCACAATAGATCTTTTAGGTCGCAGTGCGAAGTGGCTGATCGCCCGCATGGCCCCCCCAATAATAATAATAATAATAAGTGCCACTAGCTTTGCGGGGCGAAAGCTGGTGAGAGAAGGAGAGTGCCCCAAGGTCACCGTCTTAATTGCCCAACTTGGGAAGGCCTGTAACAGCTTAGTTATCAACGGCGCATTAGAGAAACATCATGTACATTCACATTGGACACCGGAGCTTCAATATCCATGATACGTCCCGACATGGTGTCACCAGGGCATATGGAGAAAGTGGCTCGTTATAACCTAAGACCAGCAACTGGAGATGCGGCAGCAGTGAAAGGAGAGTGTTCACTATTGATCACAATCGTAGGGATACGATTTAAGCACAGATTCATTGTTGCCGGCATAACGGACCAATGCATTTAGGCCTAGATTTTATGACCGAACACGAGATATTACTGGATCTAAAGAATCAAGTGTTGAGGTGGCACAATGTGGAGGTACCCTTGCAAGTAGACAACAATAATCACGGCGGGTTACGAGTCATTACAGATGAAAGAATAGAGATACCACCAATGTCCGAAAAAGTGATCTATGCTCGAATCAATGGTGACCTTGAGGAAAGCAAGGTAAGAGTAGTGAAGCCAGCCAATACAGGCCAAGAGGGGGTAATAAGCGGAAGAACCCTTGTGAAACTCATGCCAAAGATACTAGTGAGAGTTATGAATGTTAGCCCCAACAGTAAGCGTGATCAACGAAGAAATAGTGATTGGCAAAGCTGAAGGGGTCAATTCCATCACAAGTTGTGCAACGGGAGAACAACATAACAAGGCCATATACTCAGCGAGGAAGCGGATCATTCACTTGTTATGTGATCATCTCGCAGGAACGGAGGAAAAAGCGGCAGTAGGAGTGTTAGAAGAATTGGCCGATGTGTTATGGGAACAACGATGATGATATGGGAAAACTGACATAGTGCAACATCGGATCGACACTGGAAACGCAACGCCAATACGACAAATGACAAGGAGATTACCGCTAGCCAAACAACAGGAGGCCGAATTACTGATCCAGAAAATGGAGCGCGATGGAGTAATAGAGAAGTCTAGCAGCCCTTGGAGTTCGCCGGTGGTTCTCGTGCAAAAGAAGGACGGTTCGATGTGGTTCTGTGTCGACTATCGTGAGCTGAATGATGTAACTAAAAAGGGCAGCTACCCATTGTCACGAATTGACGACACCTTGGACACGTTATCAGGAGCAAATATCTTCAGCACGCTGGATCTCAAAAGTGGGTACTGGCAGGTAGCAATCCATGAAAAGGACAGAGAAAAGACAGCCTTTACTGCAGGTAATGGCCTATACTAATTTGCAGTAATGCCATTGGGACTATGCAACGCTCCTGCCACTTTTCAGAGATTGATGGAGCACGTTCTACAGGGTCTCAATTGAAGAACATGTTTAGTATACCTTAACGACATCATCGTGTTAGGACGAACATTTAACGAGCACCTGAAGAATCTACAACAAGTCCTTCAAACCATCAAAGCAGCCGGATTGACGCTAAACGCATCCAAATGTAGTCTCTTCGCAAAATGCAGTCAATTACCTGGGTCACATTATATCAAGGCAAGGAGTACGAACTGATCCAATAAAACTAGCAGCCGTAGAAGAGTGGCGCATTCCTAGAAACATACATGAGCTGAGGAGTTTGCAAGCGTTGCAAGCCTGCAACGACTTACGGAGAAAACTCAGCTATTAAACTGGGCAAAGGAGCATGAAGACGCGTTCGTGCAGCTAAAGAAGAACACGTGCAGGAGATCTTTTCATCTTGGATACCGATGCCAGTAATACGGGAATAGGAGCAGTGCTGTTGCAAAACATACTACAGTCGCGCATTATCCAAAGCTGAAAAAAACTATTGCGTAATTCGGAGAGAATTGTTGGCGGTGGTCGATAGTGTCGAACATTTCCATAAATACCTGTATGGATAAGAATTCCTTTTACGAACGGACCATGCAGCTCTGAAATGGCTAATGCAGTTTACGGAGCCAGAGGGACAAGTTGCGAGATGGATCTAATGACTACAGACACGTTCAAAACAGGCGAGGATTGTTACATACCAACGCAGATGGAATGTCCAGGAGGCCCTGTAGTCTTCAGTGTACACACTGTTCCAGACAGGAACAAAAAAATCTCATTGGCTAGTTTCGAGGATCAGAGTAGAGACCGAAGATCACTG
This sequence comes from Tipula vernalis, assembly GCA_958295665.1. Classification (NCBI taxonomy): domain Eukaryota; kingdom Metazoa; phylum Arthropoda; class Insecta; order Diptera; family Tipulidae; genus Tipula; species Tipula vernalis. Next base: position 3,459,645 of record OY282561.1, read on the forward strand.
GACTAGGGAGCAATTAGCGGAAGACCAGCGACACGATCATTCCATTGCTCCAATTATCAAATGGACAGAGGAAGGTACCAGACCGCAGTGGCAGGAGACAGGAAATTCAACCTTTTCTAATCAAAACTTGATTTGTAAAAAATTTGAATTTCTTTGGCAAAAGGCTTAATTTAGTTTGTGAAGGGTTGAATTTCAAGTGTAAAAGAGCTTAATTTTTGTCGCAAGATTTGATTTCAAACGAGTTTCAAATTTTTTCCTAAACCTAAATATCTGTCAGAACCTCAAGTTATTATTATTTCTATGGAGTCAGATTACGTGTAACTACTTTGATATTAACGTTTAACAACCGAGGAGAAATTGTTGGGTCCGTCTTAAGAAAATATTTTGTAGCAACAGGAACGATATCTTATTTCTCTAAAAACTAAACAACCGTCTTTTCCTAAAAATTCCTAGAAATGACCAATTTTGAAAATTAGGAAGGCTTTAAGGTTAATCTGAGCTACCATCTGCTAATGGGCCACGGGTACCTAGTTACGCCACTGATTAAGCCGTTAAAATAATAATAAAAAGATATTTACAGATTATAGGCGAATCCAGCATATTAAGGCATGGTGACTGGATGCGCCCAATACGTATACTACCTTGATCAACAAGTTCCCGGAATAACCACCGTGTGGCGCTCCCATCGTTCCGATATGAGTTCTGTTTATTTTTGTTAAGTTGGTACATCTGTTGTTGATATTCGTAGTCAAGAGTACATCTACTCTGTGTGTGTTGGCGATTTTTCCATTATTTCGTCTCGGCTGCTGAAACGCGTTCCCCGTAATGGTTTTTTAACTCGATTGAACAGAAAGAAGTCACAGGGAGCCAAATCAGGTGAATTCGGTGGCTGTTGGATGGTATTTGTTGCATTTTTTTGTCAAAAAATTACGAATAATGATGGCACTGTGCGACGGTGCGTTATCATGGTGCAAAATCCACGAGTTTTCTGCCCACAAGTCTGGTCTCTTTCGGCGAATTGCTTCACGCAAACGTATCATAACGCCCAAATAATACTCTTTGTTTACGGTCTGGCCTTCTGGCAAAAATTCATGATGCACTACACCGTTGTAATCCATGACAACCGTGAGCATTGCCTTCTTTTTTGACTGAAAACGACGTGGTTTTTTTTTTTTGGTGAACGCCATTCACTTGGCTGATGTCTGGATTGCGTGTCGTACTCATAAACCCACGTCTCGTCTCCAGTAATGATCCTTTTGATGAATGTGGGATCGGATTCAGCCTCGCAAATCATGTCTAAAATTGTAAATAATTTCTAAAATTGTAAATAATCGCCAACACACACAGAGATAGATGTACTCTTGACTACGTAACTTTTGCAAATGTCAAGCTATGATGCTAAGATTTAGAGGGAATATCAACAACATATAGGAACGATAAGAGCGCCACACAGTGGTTATTCCGAGAACTTGTTGATCAAGGTAGTATGTGTGTTTTGCAAAAAATTTTATTTATTTCATATTTAAATTGTACACCTGATATTTGCAACAATTTTGCTTTTTGCTACAATTTCGTTATTAGCAACCCTAGTTTGACTTTAACAAGTTGCAATAAGCGAGTTTATCCTGTTTAGTGATGACATTATATTTTATAAAACAAGATGTTTTAAGGTTATTTTAATATACATTTTCTAACTTCAAATTAAATAAAAATATAAAATTGAACAACAAAAAATTAATTTTCAATCAATTATTATTGCGAATAATTGTCTTTTGGTAAAAGGATTGGTGGTTTTGTTTCGAACAAATGTTGACTGAACAAATAGTTACCCTAATTCCTTCTCTCACAAATCAACATTACAGCAGCCCTCTATTATAGATTATCTTCACTAATATGAGTACAAAAGTTAATTGGACTTATGGAATTGCGGCAATAAATTTTATGATATGCTTGAGTATTTCGATTTTTAAAATCGGGCTTAACCTTTTTTTTATCTTACAGTTCCCTGCCATTTATTTCAAAATCTTACGCTTATTATTTTGCTTATATGTATTTAGAATTTTTAAGATTAAGGTACAGACGATCGTCGTTTGGAAATACAATCAAAAGGGAAATTTTTCATTGTTATTTATACATATTCGTACATACATAAACATAATATATTAAACGCGTTTGTTTTCATAAATTTCGAATATGTATGAATGTATATCCATTTTAGTATTCAAAGCGCGAGGCACATAGCTATGTATGAATGTTTATACTCGTACTCTTACATAACTCCATTTATTTTTTTTATTCTCCTAACGAGTTTATATGTACTCGTATATAAAGAAAAATCTAAATATAATTGTTTGAATGATTATGTTGATTATTATGTATGCCTTTAAGGGGTGAAAAATATATTCTGTCATCTTTATACAATTTTACAAATCTTTTGGTTGGATACAGGATAAGTAAACGGAAATTTTTTATACGAGTGTAAGTTATTGACAAATAAGAAATGTCAAGCTCGGGTAGTGACCAATAATTTAAACCACAGTCAACTATCCAAACTTGGAATTTCTAATATTTAATTTTTTTTTAAATTTTGATAATTTAATTTTTGCACTAACGAAATTCTGAATTCCTTTGAATATATCAATTTGCCGCTTTTGGTGACCCTCTTAATTTTTTTGTGTAGGTAGTGCTCGTTTTTTAATTTCTAATGTTGGGTTCTCCATCTTTAGCTTCGATTCGTCAAATATAAAGTAGAGCTGTCAAGAATCTTATCAATTTATAAAAATGTGAAGTGTGAATCTGACTATTCTATTTTGTTTTTATGATATAAAACCAGTAAAATTAAGAAATTTTGAAGTCTTGCTTAAGCTTAGCTAGTAAACTTAAGAAAACGATAGAAATAAGAACAATCTGATTAGAACTTGTGATTTTTATACTGATCTCTTCATTCCGCCTTTCGAAACTATTCCGGAATATGGCAGAATATACAACATCGAGCGGTAATTTCATCATTACTTTATTGTTTGGTAGTTATAAAAATTATTGCAATAAATCAGTAACATGCAAAATCTAACGATTATTTTGCATTATTATATTGGGTTTGTCGTCATTAAAAGTGTGTCAAACATTGGAAGGCAGGCGAAATTGATACAACGCAACATTATTTCAAAATATCATCATTCTAAATTGCATTAGCTGTAATCGTTACAACATTTTAATCAAAACTTTTTCCAATTTCAAATCTGAAGTACATCAGGGAATAATTATTATTAATGCGCGTGAAATATTTCCTAAATTAATCCTAAATACAAAAACTATGTTTAGGAATGGTTTAGAAAAAATTACATACGCCGGAGGATGGCTGTGAAAAAATGCATAAATCATTCCTGAAATAAAACCGCTTTGTTTGTATTTGTGAGAAACAAAATTTAATAGAAACAGAAAAAACATTTAGGCGTAATATAGTTTAATAAATTATTGAATTAATTTATATTCAAATTAAATGCAACTCCAGGTTTTGCCAGGTAAACATTTAGCCCACTACAATTTCTTTCCTGTTTATTTCATAAAATGATATTGACGAATTTTTTCCGATTTTCGTCATTGCTCTGGAATGGCCAAAATTTGGCCCGATCTACGAGACTCACATATGTACGTATTACTTTCCTTATTTTATTAATTTAACGGAATAAAACCCCAGATTTTTCTGTAAGCCTTATCTATTGCCAGTACTAACAAACTTTATCAGATTTTTGGCATTATTCTGGAATGGTCAAAATTTGGCCCGAAATAAACGACTCAAATATGTAGATATTAATTCATATTATAAATTTAACGAAATACAACTCCAGATTTTGCAAGGTGGACATCGATCCCACTATATTTTTCTGTAAGCCCTGTCTACTGCCAGTACTAACAAACTTTTTCAGATTTTTGGCATTATTCTGGAATGGCCAGAATTGGGCCCGAAATAAACGACTCAAAAATGTAGATATTAATTCATATTATAAATTTAACGAAATATAACTCCAGATTTTGCGAGGTGGACATCGATCCCACTATATTTTTCTGTAAGCCCTATCTATTGCCAGTACTAAGAAACTTTTTTAGATTTTTGGCATTATTTTGGAATGGTCAAAATTTGGCCCGAAATAAACGATTCAAATATATCGATATTACTTTATTTTATTAATTTAACGGAAAACAACTCCAGATTTTGCGCAGTGGACATCGATTCCACTATATTTTTCTATAAACCCTATCGATTGCCAGTACTAACAAACTTTTTCAGATTTTTGGCATTGTTCTGGAATGGCCAATACTGGGCCCAAAATAAACGACTCAAATATTTAGATATTACTTAATTTTATTAATTTAACGGAATACAACTCTCAATTTTGCGAGGTGGACATCGATGCAACTATATTTTTCTGTAAGCCCTACACGAAAAAAAAAACGCTCTGTAACTCAGCAAAAAACTATTTAATAATCACTAAAACTTGCTCCAGTCAGACTAATAATGATTAGCAGAAACCCGCTTTAGTAATTTTTTAATATTTTGAATATCATAAAATTATTCAATGAATTGAACAAAATATATTACTAAAAAGTAATGACGTCATATCTATTTCACTATGTATTAATTATGAAAATCATCAAATTTTTTGTAATATTCAAGATGCGATGATTATTTAGAACTATTAAATATTTAGTGAACTATATAAAAACAAACAATTAAATTCACTAAACTATTTCGTGAATATCATTAAATATTTAGTGTTACGAATTAAACAATTTTCTGATATTAATCTGAATGTAAATGATATTCATATACACTCTTGGTAAAAATCACAACAAAGTTCACTGTTAACTAACAAATCTCTCGATGGTTATCATTGTGACTCCTTAGTGCTATTCAGAAGATACATTGTGTCCTGCACACCAGGTGCAATAGTAAATATCAGTAAAGCACAATATTGATATTTACTATATAATTATAGTAAATATATTACAAATGTATAAATTAGGTTTTTAAATAAAACACAAGTAAATTATTTCTTTAATGTTATTATAATTCAAATCATTCATAATTAAAATAATAATATTTAAAACTTAACATTTTTCTTAAAATAATTTGACATTTCTTGCAGTTGTTTTTTCAAATTTTTTACTGATTGATGAATGGAATCGTTAAATATTTGTATATCGTAAATGTAAACTTGAACAAATTGCCATACAATATGCTCCGCGGTTGGATATTTTAAATTAAAAATTTGGAATGCTTTAAAGCAAACGTCCATTGCTCTCAAAAACGAGGAAAATATATATTTTATTCCGTCCATGTAGAATAATATCTGTTCGGGATAAATTATACTTTTTCATACAACAGCGATGAACGGCTGAATTGTCACTTTTCCATTTAGAAGCTTATCAAAATGTTGCTCCAAACCTTCAGTTGTTGAACAGCAATAAATAAAAGAATTTTGACATTCTTTTATAGAACATCGAATTTTTTTCTAATTCCCGTTTTCAGTTATGATTTCCTTAAAAGGATTATTCTTCAAAATGGCATGCACTAAAATAAATGTTGTTTCGAACTTTCCATCTGAGAATATAACACATATTAATATTAGTATTAAATATCTAAAAAGTAGACAGTATTGAAAAGTACAGAACAACTGTTGCTTTATTTCAGTTAAATTCTTCTGGAACTTGATCGAAAGATCCATATGATACTATTTTTAATTTAAAAATACAAAAAAAATTATAATTGGTAAAGAAAATGGGAATTTAATTTTTATGACATAAATGTTTTCCATTGTGTCATTAGGATTAAAAATGATACTTTGTTTAACGAGCAATTATACTGCGAGGCGAAATACAGCGTATGCGAGCAAGTGCAAAGATTGCGACTGAAACAAAGTCACTATTAACACTACTAAGTCATTATATATATACAGTGCTATTTCTAATTTAATATGCGGAACAATCTGTCAGCAATAAAATTTTAGTACCGAAAAAATTAAAATTCTTTTTTCTGAGCCAATTAAAATGTTTTTTTGGTTACTTTAAATTTAAAGTTTATTTTTTTATTTATTTATTTATAGTATTTATAAATAATTTAGTATTAAGAGGAAAAGCACACATGGAACAAAGCAATCGAAAGAAAAAAAGAAAAAAGAAGTTGCTTCCATTAGGCATAAAAACCTCTTAAATTTTTTCAAACAATTTCCACCTCGTGCTTACACATTCTATTTTGAGCAGTAGCTCATTTACAATAAAATGTACAGCACGAGGTGAAATAATATTAAAAATTAAAAATTAACAAAAATAACATGGTTATTAAAAATAAATTAAAAAACTACGTATTGCCCATCAATCACGCCACTCCAAAAATGTAGACCTAAATAATTTTGCCGATCCTAATCTCTTAATTTCCAATGGAATTGAATTCCAAAGGGAAACTCCCCTAACATAAAATGACGCGTTTAACGACCTACAAAAATTTTTAGCCGGAATTAGGCGGAAGTTAGAGGAATGAAACCTACTAAACATTAATTTCCTATATAGATAACAAGGCTCCTTAGCTTTAAGAAGTTTAAAAATAAAAAGACAAACGCGAAATTCATAAAAAATAGATAAACTACATTCTAAAACAAGGCTAGAGTAGGCAGAAATATGATCGAACTTCCTAATACCAAAAATAAACCTGGTACAAGCATTGAAGCATCTTTGGAGAACATTCATATTTTCCTGAAGCATACCGAATAAAACTATGTCACCGTAAATAAAATGAGGAAGAAGATAAGACAAAAACAATTTTTTCCTAAACTGACTATCAGAAAATCCAACCACTTTATACAAACAACTAAGCATGCCAAAGACCCTCTTACTAATAGTAACTAAATGGTCACCCCAAGTAAGAGTTTTATTAATAACTAAGCCTAAATCCCTAACAGTATTTGAATATACAATTAGCGAACCCTGCAGAAAAATACCAGGAAAGGACGAGGTATCTAACGGTTTTTTATAAATTATAATCGACTGATATTTATTCGCGTTTAAAACAAGCCTGTTAGAGACCAACCATCGAACGATATTACTTAAATCTTCATTTATCAGACAAATATTCCTAACAATAGAATCCTGATCTAAACGACTATTTCTATAAATTTGAAATGAACAATGTTGAATGGAGGATTCTATGTCATTTATGTACATAGAAAATAATAGAGGACCCAGCACTGAACCCTGAGGCACGCCGGAAATTACAGGAAGGAAATCAGACAAGGAATTGTCGAAAAAAACTGCCTGAGAACGATTAGAAAGATAGTTAAAAATCAATTTGGCAGCAGAAAGCGAAAATCTAAACTGAGATAAGAGTTTATTGAAAAGAATTCTGTGATTAATAGAATCAAAGGCCTTAGAAAAATCTAACAAAGTTAAAGAAGTTAATTCCCTATTATTCATATTACGCCTAATATCATCACATACATTTAATAATGCAGTAGAAGTACTATGCAATTTTCTAAACCCAGATTGGAAGCAACTAATTAAACTATTGCTATGTAAATGCTATTGAATTTGATTTTTAACAACTATCTCGAAAGCCTTAGAGAGAGAACTTAAAATGCTAATTGGCCGAAAATGGGATAGCTCTAAAGGATTACTGATCTTTGGAATCGGGATTATTTTACTTAGCTTCCACTGATCTGGATAGGAAGAGGACGTGAGAATAAAATTGAAGAAATGTAACAAGTATTTTGAGACGAAAGGGAAAACTACCTTAACGAATTTTAAATTGACGTTATCCAGACCAGAAGATTCCGATTTAACCTTCCAAATAGCAGATTGTAAATCCTCGAGAGAAATATTTGAAAACGAAAACGAATTATTGGACACGTTAGAGAACAAATCGACGGAACTACTGCCCGAGTTCAGACTAGAGCAAAAATAACTATTAATTTCATTGGGTTTGAAATCCCCACTTGAACTAATCTTGCATTTACCTAGGCCTAAATTACGAACATTACGCCAGAAAACCTTGGAAGGAAGAGAGGAGTCTAACTTGTCCTTGAAAAAATTACGTTTAGCAATTCGAATTAACCCTACAACTCTGTTACGAGCCTGCTTGTAATCTAAATGAGACTGACTATTAGGACACCTTTTCCATACACGATATTTACTAACTCTAATATTTATGGCATTCGAAATTTCCTGAGACAACCAAGGCGGAGATTTTGCTTTGCAAGTAACCTTTTTAAGCGGAACGCAACTATTAAACACCAAACTAATATACGAGTTGAAAAATTCTATTTGGCTAGTTGCCGAACTAAGGCAAAAAATATCCTCCCAAGGAACTGAGTTACAAACTAAGTAAAGGCGGGAATTGTCTATACTAGAAAAATCTCTAAAGCTAAAACTCTTAGGTTTAGGTGGAGAGTAAGAGTTTACAGAAAAAACTAAAAGATCATGATGGGATCCCATACCGAGAGACAACTGATTGAAAAAACAAATAGAGTTATTAGTAAAAGATATGATATGATCAATAAGGGAATAAGATGCCCCGCTAGCGGTTGGACAAGAAAACGTTGGTGCCACAGTGTTGTGTACGGATAAATTAAGACTATTTAAAAGATTCAAATAATCCCGAGGGAAGCCGGACTTTTGGAGTATATCGAAATTAAAGTCACCTGATATATACATTTCATCGAATCTACAAGAGAAATAACTAAATAATCTTTCTAAGTCTACAAGTGATTTTTTAAATTTGGCATACATACATCTCTTACTAGTTTTTGGTGGGTTATAGATGGTACCGACTAAGATTTTACGACCATTAATAAAAATATTGACAAATAAAAACTCTAAATCCGATACTAACAATTCTGAAATGGAAGAAGGTATAGTAACTAATCTAGCCTTAATGTGATCTCCTACAAACATACATAAACCACCATAATTAAGGGGAGGTACCGCTCTATCTTTCCTAAATATATTATAACCTTTGATGGTCAAAGCTAAATTAGGGATATTCGGATTTAAAAATGTCTCAGAGAAACAAAGAATGTCCACGGAAGCACCATTAAAAATGTGACGAATCTCGTCAATATTTGGGACTAAACTTTGCACGTTAAAACTAGCTACATTTAACAAAGACCTATCGACTAACATAGATTTTAAAACTACATTGGGGTTATTAAACGACATTACAATCAAAAATAAACACGACGTGACGTGATTGAAGCGCAATACTTACAAATAAATATAAGGAACGCTTCATCCAAACCGAACCGGATTACTGGAAATCTAAAACGAAAAGAAACAAAAAACCAACCAAAGTAATAAATGACAAATTAACGTAAACAAAGGAACAATACTTAACCGTTGAGCCCCTTTTTATGTCCTAATTTATTTTAATTTTTTTTCCCTATTGTGGAAAAAAAAAAAAAAAAAAAAAAAGTAGTATTGTGTGGTGCATATGACCAAGTTAAAAAAGCTTTTAAAACTATGTAAACATTTGGGAATTACTCCGAAAAAATTTAGACTTTTTTTCCGATTTCTGTGGGTTACCACTTAATAATACTTAATATTTTCTGATTGCAAAATTATTTGCTGATGTTTACAAACAAAAATTGTAAGATTTATGGCTAAGTGGTTATGTTGGATTTAATAACAGGTACACAATTATTTGAAATCAAGCATTTAGCTAAAACTTACTTAAAGTTACAGCCGGACATCAAATTTTCCAATATAATTTTTGACTGAGGATCTTTTATTTGAGACTTCAAAGTAACAACTATTTTGTTATAAAAATCATCAGTAAAAAAATCATGAAGCATACAGCCGGCGTCATTATACTTAATAAAGTATATCAATTGAAATCTGTAAAATGATAAGCACTATTTTAGTAAATAGTTGAATAACTTTAAGAATTATTCAAAAATCGTGTCTTACCAATTTGTGTCCTGTAGATTCTTTGTAGTTTGGCCATCTTTCACAGATATCTTTTGTAGAGTTTTCCGAAATAAACTTAATTCTTTTAGTTGAACAGCCCTTCCAATGGAACATTAATTCCTCCAAGCTCAACACTTCATTTCTTAATGCTTGATAATGTTGTTCTCCATCAAGTTGAGTTTCTAGAGTGTTGAACGTTACGTTTGATTCGGTGATCTCATGTGTTGATTTATCAGAGCTACATAACTCGGTTTTCTTCAAGCGAGCTAACTGATTACGATATCTGAAATGTAAAATTCCTTAAAAAATTGAACCTGTATTAATTGCACATAGAAGTATATACAGCTTTGGACTAAATGTAGATCCGTGAAGATATCTCTGAAATGAAATTGGCCATTTCGTAAAGGCATAAAGCATACATGACTTTCATATTTTGTTTAGATTGATCTTCTGGCTTAACCATAATCATAATCCACTTTTATTTTTTACATATTGAAAAAAGCACCTTGTTTTGCATTTTTAACATTAAAAGACAATAAGATAAACCGCCTGATACACAGGCTCTCTATTTAAAATGAAAAAATTGATTGCGATTCCGAATAAAGCAGATATTCGCTGCAAACAAAAATATGTGCATCACACACGACGGACTTATGTTTCGTTCCAGTGAACTGCTGGTTAATTCTACAGCGAATGTATTTTGTGCCTTTACCCAAATGTGTCAAATTTCAATAAAACGACATTTCCATTTCAGAGATACATATTTCTATGGAGCATTAATTTCGCCCAACCATATAATTATTAAAATATATATATATATATATATATATATATATATATATATATATATATATATATATATATATATATATATATATATATATATATATATATATATAACAATATATATATATATATATATATATATATATATATATATATATATATATATATATATATATATATATATATAATATAGTTGTTGTCAATTAACAATTACGTATCTAAAAACGTTCAAAATTGGTGGTATATGACCGAGTACCCCGTAAATTCTACGAAACACAATTCTACGAAACCACAATTCATAAAACAACAATTCATCGAAAACAATTCATATAACAACACTTCATAGTAAAACAATTTTACGAAAAAACAATTCTTCGTAATAACAATTCATCGAAAAACAATTCATCGAAAAACAGTTAATTCGAAGATATTTTATATTGTGAACTCCAAAGGAAATTGAATGCATATTGATCAATACAACAAATCAATTTTTGACGCAACTTTATTATGCAGCACGTATAAATTATTAGAAATAACACTCATTTTTTAAATTTAATATTTAAAAATTAATTTATTTATAACAATATAATGATTTTCTTAGCAAAAATCAATAAAAAAATACAATTGTTTATTCAACAATAATTTGTTAATAACAAATTATTTTATTTATAAACAATTTCAAATGGATTAAGAATTTTTGGTCATTACTTTAAAATAAAGAAAAAAATTTGTTTATTCAGTATTGTTAATAATTAATTACTCAAAGAATTATTATTTAAATCACAATTGTTATTAACATTTTTTTTTTTTTGTTTGTTTATGAATAATTAATTTTTTAATAACAAATTTTAATTATTAATGATCTCAAAAGAATTTTTTATTAAATTATTTCTACATAACTTTAGCGTTCTATACGAATTTATATTATAACATTGCCTAATCCAAATATTTTGCAACAATATTAAATAATTATATAATACAATATTGTTAATAACAAACAAAATACATATTTATAAACAATTATTTTGTTTATGTATTTATTATAAATAAATTATATAATTTTTATAATATTCTTCAATCACTGTTAAGGAAAAATCTTCAAAACCCAATCAAAACCAAATCCTATAGTAAAAAACTACTCTTTATTAGGATTTTTTCGTATAATTGTGGTTATATGAATTGTTTTTTGTTGAATTGTTTTCCTTGTTTATTAAATTATAGAAATTCAAATGTACCCATTTATTACTAAAAACATATTTATCACGTATTATTGTTAACAACAAATTAATTGGAGTATAAAAATTTTAGAATTTGCGGAAATTTACGTTGAATAAAAAAAATTGTTAATAGGGGGTTTAATAATAACCCAAAGAATTATTTGTATAACCATAATTGTTATCTTGGTTTTGTTAATAAATAAATCAAAATTTTTTACAACAAATTCTAATTGTTTATAATTTCATAAGGATTTTCAATTTAAATCATTTAAACTTTATCGTTGAACATCATGTATCTTCTATTTCCTAATTCAAATATTTTACAACAAAAATAAAACAATTATTTATTCTGATATTGTTAATAACATATAAATATAAATATAAATTAATAAACAATTATATTGTTTATATATTTATTATAATAAAATTATTTAATTTTCGTAATTTTATTCAATCATTGTTAAGGAAAAATCTTACAAACTCAATCAAAACAAAATCCCATATTAAAAAAAACTTTTTATTATGAATTTTTGCGAAGAATTGTGTTTTCGATGAATTGTTGTTCTATGAATTTTCGCGCCACACAGAAATTTTATATGAAGATTTAACAATTCATCGCAAACACAATTCGTCGCAAAATTTATATGGGAAATCAGTACAAAGCAATCAAATAGAGAAATATCTTTTATTTTTTGAAATTGTTGTTATAAAAATTAAATTGTTTATAACAATATGAAGAAAATATGAAGATTTGTTAATAAAAATTACTTAAAATTTCTAATCAAATATTTAAAACAAATCATATTGATTGTTAGAAATTCAACTGTATCTATTTATAATTAAAAAATAGATTTGTTTGTAAAACAATAATTTATTAATAATAAATTATTTTGTTTATAACAATTTTAAATGGATTTTAGAATTTTTGGACAACATTTTCATTGTACAAACAAAATTGTATTGTAACACGGAGTTTAATTATTACTGAAAGATTGATTTTTTAAAGCACAATTGTTATTAACAATTTTTTTTCGTTTTTAATTAAATAATTGTTTAATAACAAATTCTAACTGTTTATAATTTCATAGGGATTTTCAATTTAAATTATTTATAACTTTAACGTTGAACATCATATGTATATCTTCTATTTCCTAATTCAAATATTTTACAACAAAAATAAAACAATTATTTATTCTGATATTGTTAATAACTAATATCCAGCGTGATGTCCAGCGGCCGCTGCCACGATCACTATTTGTATTTTGATATTTTTTAGCCGAGTACATAGCTTTAAGTAGCTTTAGATTAAAGAATGATTGTACCTTAAATAGACCTTAAACCAAATAATAATGGCATTAAAGGATTGTTGTACATGTGTTGGGGCATCACGCAAATAAACCTTACAGACAGATAAACAGCTAGAGTATAACGCAACGTACTCGCGCAACAAATTTGATTTACTTTTCATTATTATATTGTTTCAAACATAGCATGCCTTATACTTATTCTATGCAGTTTACTACAGGAAAAAAAATGTAATATCTAAAAATTTTCATGGCGTACTACAACTAATAATAATATAATATTTAAATAATTTGTAGTAGTGCTTGCATACATTTAGGCGCACAGTAAACGCTTACCACTTATTTTTATATGTAATTACTGTAATAACTACAAAGCGTATTATTTAATTTAAAATAAAATATTTGGTCAATAAATGAATAATAAAAAAATTAATAATAAAACTATCCCGTTCCGATTATACGGCTGTCTATATATTCCCGTAGTGTTTAGTATGAGAAAATAAACGTTTCTTCTACAACTTCCCTTGTTTCTTAACCGATTGAAGTGAAATTTAGTATGCAACTTTATATTGGCCCACAAATAGCGTGTACCGAATTTCAATATTATAACGTATCCCGTTTCGATTATACGGCTGTCTATGTGTTTCCGTAGGGTTTAGTATGAGAAAATAAACGTTTCTTCTACAACTTTTTTGTTTCTCAACCGATTAAAGTGAAATTTAGTGTGCAGCTTTATATTTGCCCACAAATAGCGTGTACAGAATTTCAATATTATAACGTATTCCGTTCCGATTATACGGCTGTCTATGTGTTTCCGTAGGGTTTAGTATGAGAAAATAAACGTTTCTTCTACAACTTTTTTGTTTCTTAACCGATTAAAGTGAAATTTAGTATGCAGTTTTATATTGGCCCACAAATAGCGTGTACCGAATTTTTATTATAACGTATCCCGTTCCGATTATACTGCTGTCAGAATACATAGACAGCCGTATAATCGGAACGGGATACGTTATAATATTGAAATTCGGTACACGCTATTTGTGGGCCAATATAAAGCTGCATACTAAATTTCACTTTAATCGGTTAAGAAACAAGGGAAGTTGTAGAAGAAACGTTTATTTTCTCATACTGAACCCTACGGAAACACATAGACAGCTGTATAATCGGAATGGGATATGTTATAATATTGAAATTCGGTACACGCTATTTGTGTGCCAATATAAAGCTGCATACTAAATTTCACTTCAATCGGTTAAGAAACAAAAAAGTTGTAGAAGAAACGTTTATTTTCTCATACTAAACCCTACGGAAATACATAGACAGCCGTATAATCGGAACGGAATACGTTATATTATTGAAATTTGGTACACGCTATTTGTGGGCCAATATCAAACTGCATACTAAATTTAATTTCAATCGGTTAAGAAACAAAAAAGTTGTAGAAGAAACGTTTATTTTCTCATACTAAACCCTACGGAAACACATAGACAGCAGGTACACGCTATTTGTAGGCCAATATAAAGCTGCATACTGAATTTCACTTCAATCGGTTAAAAAACAAAAAAGTTGTAGTATAAACGTTTATTTTCTCATACTAAACCCTACGGAAACACATAGACAGCCGTATAATCGGAACGGGATACGTTATAATATTGAAATTCGGTACACGCTATTTGTGGGCCAATATAAAACTGCATACTAAATTTCACTTCAATCGGTTAAGAAACAAAAAAGTTGTAGTAGAAACATTTATTTTCTCATACTAAACGCTACGGAAACACATAGACAGCCGTATAATCGGAACGGGATAGTTTTATTATTAATTTTTTTATTATTCATTTATTGACCAAATATTTTATTTTAAATTAAATAATACGCTTTGTAGTTATTACAGTAATTACATATAAAAATAAGTGGTAAGCGTTTACTGTGCGCCTAAATGTATGCAAGCACTACTACAAATTATTTAAATATTATATTATTATTAGTTGTAGTACGCCATGAAAATTTTTAGATATTACATTTTTTTTCCTGTAGTAAACTGCATAGAATAATTATAAGGCATGCTATGTTTGAAACAATATAATAATGAAAAGTAAATCAAATTTGTTGCGCGAGTACGTTGCGTTATACTCTGGCTGTTTATCTGTCTGTAAGGTTTATTTGCGTGATGCCCCAACACATGTACAACAATCCTTTAATGCCATTATTATTTGGTTTAAGGTCTATTTAAGGTACAATCATTCTTTAATCTAAAGCTACTTAAAGCTACATATGTACTCGGCTAAAAAATATCAAAATACAAATAGTGATCATGGCAGCGGCCGCTGGACATCACGCTGGATATTAGTTATTAACAATATCAGAATAAATAATTGTTTTATTTTTGTTGTAAAATATTTGAATTAGGAAATAGAAGATATACATATGATGTTCAACGTTAAAGTTATAAATAATTTAAATTGAAAATCCCTATGAAATTATAAACAGTTAGAATTTGTTATTAAACAATTATTTAATTAAAAACGAAAAAAAATTGTTAATAACAATTGTGCTTTAAAAAATCAATCTTTCAGTAATAATTAAACTCCGTGTTACAATACAATTTTGTTTGTACAATGAAAATGTTGTCCAAAAATTCTAAAATCCATTTAAAATTGTTATAAACAAAATAATTTATTATTAACAAATTATTGTTTTATAAACAAATCTATTTTTTAATTATAAATAGATACAGTTGAATTTCTAACAATCAATATGATTTGTTTTAAATATTTGATTAGAAATTTTAAGTAATTTTTATTAACAAATCTTCATATTTTCTTCATATTGTTATAAACAATTTAATTTTTATAACAACAATTTCAAAAAATAAAAGATATTTCTCTATTTGACTGCTTTGTACTGATTTCCCATATAAATTTTGCGACGAATTGTGTTTGCGATGAATTGTTAAATCTTCATATAAAATTTCTGTGTGGCGCGAAAATTCATAGAACAACAATTCATCGAAAACACAATTCTTCGCAAAAATTCATAATAAAAAGTTTTTTTTAATATGGGATTTTGTTTTGATTGAGTTTGTAAGATTTTTCCTTAACACTGATTGAATAAAATTACGAAAATTAAATAATTTTATTATAATAAATATATAAACAATATAATTGTTTATTAATTTATATTTATTTGTTATTAACAATATCAGAATAAATAATTGTTTTATTTTTGTTGTAAAATATTTGAGTTAGGAAATAGAAGATACATGATGTTCAACGTTAAAGTTGTAAATAATTTAAATTGAAAATCCTTATGAAATTATAAACAATTATATTGTTATTAAAAAATTATTTAATTATAAACGATAAAAATTGTTAATAACAATATTGTGCTTTAAAAATTAAATTTTTCAGTAATTATTAAACTCCGTATTAAGAATTTTGTTTGTATTTGAAAAATGGTTGTACAAAAATTTGTTAGCCAAAAATTCTTGAATTATTTTAAAATCTTCAATCGTTCTCAAATTATTTTTTAGAAGTTTCTTATTTTACATAAAAGTCAGTATGATACAAAAATTATTGATAGGAGGAAGGGATCTCACGTGCACATACAACGAGTCTGTTATTTATACCACAGAATAACAAACTATTCTGTGTTTATTACTAACTGTCGAATATATTTTCATTCATAATTTCTTATTTATCTTATATGAATGTGTGTCAAAAGAGAGAAGCAATTTTAAGAATCAACAAAACCAGAAGCATTTACAACTTTGTTTTGGTATTGTTTTTTTTTTATAAATAATATGTCGTGCTTAAAATATAAAATAAAAGGATGAAACTATGGATTCCAGTTGGATTAATTTACATAAATAATGGTTAATTTCATATTTGAATAGTTATTTTCTTAGAAGATCGACCTCGGCTATAATTATCTGTGGTTATATTAAGGATTTTATTTGATTTTTTTAGAGAATCTTCATTAATAGCCGCATTTCTCGACGTTTGATTTGATCCAGAACGATCAAGGGTGCGATTGTGTATCGTATCGAGTATGAAACGACACCAAAATGCGTAAATCAAACAAAATACCAATTTTCTGTCTTGTTTCGTTTCGAATCTTCCTCTTCATACTCGTACTATTATTCATCTAAATCTTTGTCGTTTTACAAAATATTGTTGTTGCCTCACATCTAAATTATAATGTGATCCGGATCACTATGCATTAAGAAATGCAGCTAATGTTTAGATAGCAATAATAAATTATTAGTAACAAACGAAATATTAAATTTTTTTTTATATTATTTAATATTTATAGAATGAAAAATCTTAACCAATCATAAAATCAACACAATTATATTTTGTAAACAAAATCAGCGTTTGTTTTTTACTGCAACAGACAATCATTTATTTTCTTTGGAAAAGGAAAAGCAAACCATTTGTTCAACACAAATATCTATACAGGCCACCTCAAATCAATCCTAATATAAATGTACACAATAGTATTTTAAGTCACTTATTTTAAGTAGCTTAGGAGAGAAAAAGGTAATATGTTTTTCAACGACATTATTTTAAATTCCTGACGAGTATAATTTATTGACAAATTTTTCTGTTTACTATACTATGCCGACACATAAACCAAAATTGTAAATTGTTTTTGATGTTGTTTGTGTTATAATCGGACGCTTGCATTGTATCGAAAAATGAATTTGTTACTAAAGATATAATATGTTAAACCGAAATTGATTAAACTGAAAACGTACGAGATAAATTCAACATGTAAACGGTGACTTGACTGAAAGTTATCTGAAAGTAGTCTCAGTTCGTTTAATTTAAATTTGGTTGGTTGAGCCACTTTGTGTTTTGAGTTAAACATGTCAACTTTTATTTAGTTGAATTCACAGATTTTTTCATACTGTTAAAAAGGCAAAAGATTTTTATACATTTTCGAAGTGGTTTTCAAATTATTTTATATAATTTTTGAATAATTTAAATGTAATTTTAGAACAAAGTGACGTTTGAACTGTCATTTCAGATCAAATAAAAAAGTCCCATGTAACCACTAACCAAAATTTTCAGTCAGATCACTTTCGGTTTAACATGTATCTGTAGTATATGTTATATTCGCCAATCAGTCTATCTTGACGTGTGTGCACCACATCATGTGATATCATCATTTGTTACACCTTTTCCTATGAAAATATCGGCTCTCTAATATAATTTATTGGCAAAGAGATAAGAAACGAGGAAATCAACGTCTAGATAGGCTGAATGACTTATAGGATATCTATGACCATAAATATATTAACACAATAATTGTTTATAATTTATAAATGAACAACATTTATTCATATTTATGTGTTATTTTGAAATATAATATTTGATTTGTTATTGATAATAGCGGAATAAATAAAAAATTGATTTTATAATTAAATATTAATAGGAAATTATAACAATTAGAATTTCTCAGTCATTTGTCAATTATATTTATTTATAATAAACTAAAAAGCCTGTTAATGGCTTACTGAAATAATCCATCCATCATCTGTAGACGAATTTTATTTGGTTTGAATATGTACATATGTTATATTATAACCGTTCAATATATTTTTCCTGGCTTGGCATGCCCCAAAAAAATTGAATCTAAACTTGATCAACACGGATTCAATATCCTTAATCTATGCAATATAAAATATTTTACGGTTAACTGTTTTTCGAAGAATTGTTTTACGATGAATTGTTATTGCATAGAATTGTTTTACTATGAATTGCTTTTTTATGAATTGTGTTTTTACGAATTGTTTTACTACAAATTGTTTTTAGAAAAATTGTGTTTCGATCAATTTTCGGGGAACCATATGACCGATGTCGATGAAAGTGACCAACATTAATATCTTGTTACGCGCAATATAGTTTTACTAATGGTCACTTTCATTGACATTGGTCCTTTTAGGTAATATTCATTTCAGTTGTCCTTATGTACCTTCTCCTCAGTCGGTATTAAGAGTATTATTTCTTTTGCTAACTGGTTGCACACTATTGTGTTCATTTTCAGGCCTCTTCTAATATAAAAGCTGACAATGTCATGCATGTCGGTGCATAATGTGGCATAAAACATCTCGGCTTAAGTCAGAAAGCCGCTTCTTTTCTTGATTTGTAGTATTTATTTTCTTCAGTAATGAGTTTCCCTCGTGACTGTCGTTTAGGATTTCTAAGAGATAGGCTCAATTCATATACCGGCACTCTAAAGTACTGGAAGATGACGTGAATGTTACGCTTGGTAACGTATCAGATACAGTTGATTCTGTATCTATTTCTTTGCTCAGGGTTAGGTTTTGCCATTTGGTACAATCGTCTCTAAATTTAATTATATCTTTCCATTTGAAATCTTTTAAAAGTATAATAATATAGTCCGGTGTCAACATTTTTAGTTCTGGTATGTGTACGTACACCTTGGCCTAGAAAAGAACATTTATAAAATTAAAAACCGGTTTTCTATTGTAAATAAAAAAAATCACTTACTATCCAAATAACTGTAGAGATCAGCTAAACCCCACGAATTCAACAAATTGAAAAGTTTAGTTTGTTGATCTGTTAAAGTTTCTACGTTTAAAACCAGTACCTTGTTAGTTTCTAAACTCATATCATTTGTATCCAAGCTCCGTTCTTCATTTTGGTTAGTTATGGCAGGACAAATTGTATTATTATTATTTTTTGTATGATTTTCAGTATACTTGTTACATTTATTGTTATTATTATTATTAGTTAATTCGCTCATTTTTAGTTAATAAAAGTGACTTAAAAAAAATTAAAAAAAAAAAATCTTTTACATAATTACTCGTAAATCTTAGTTAAAAATTAAAATTGTTTTATTCTAATCATAACAGGGTTATTAATGACATTAATATTAACCGGTGGACCACAAAATGTAAGAATATTAAGTGCTCTAAAGGTAGCCTTCTGACTTAAATCTATTTGATATGCAGCGTAATGATCATCGTATGCAATAGATTTTATAGAACTTCCGACAATAACAATTTTGCTTTTAGAGTTGTTCACTGCTAGCTCAACAATTTCTATAACGTACATATCATCATCAAAATATGGAATAAAATATACCTTTTTATATATTGTACCCTTATATTCTAAACTACTATAATATTTGAAGCCAGTGTGGATTTCATTTGAGAAAGAATTTTGGAGTGACCTACAAGAATGTTGAATAATATTTTGCTTGTCACTAACAATAGGCGATTTCGGTGGTTCCAACAAATATTTAGCAAATTTTAGTTGGAGTTGTTTCACTAACGAAAGACAAATATTTCGACGAGAAGTAATGGAAGAAGCATAGCTTTTAAATTCCCTGTGTTTGGATTCAAAACGGAAACACCAGTAAAATAAAAAAAAAACATTTTGGGCGTTTAACTAATTCTTCTTTCTCAAGCAGATTAAATAATTTTTAATCAGTATTATACAATTGAAAGGGATCTTGAAATTTATGGATAATAAAAATTAATTCATTAATAAAGGTCTGAATTTTAGAATTTTCATTTACAAATTTAACCAACATTTCAGTAAAGGGAATAAACATTTTATTTGTAACATTCTGTTGTATTGAAAGTGTGTCTTTCCTATAGAGAAATTCGAGTTATCATTCACACACAAAACAAAATTTAAAATTTGTTCAGGGATCTGGTCCTCAAACGTACCCTGATAAGAATAATTTTCAATTTCGCTAGTAAAATTAACCTCATTTTTCTTTAAAGGTCATGTTTCTTTACGCACTAAAACGCAATTTTTGTCCGAATCATCAAAGTTTTCACAGTGTTTATTAAACACGTGCTTTCGAAAACTTTTTAAGGTAGAGAAAAAGGTTAAACAATCACCTTTAATCCATTTGTAGCTATCGGCCATTGATAATTTATGCACTTGCTTGCAATGAATTTTAAAGTTTTCGAAATTGCCTACAGATTTAAGGCATTTAAAGCACTTCATAATTATATGAAAAAAGATCCGAAAAAATGATTAATTCAAATATATTTTCACTATTTCTTAAATTAAATAACCCTGTATTACATATTTTAGGTAAGTATTACTGAAATCGGTAAGTAATAAAACCATATAAAACAAAATGTGAACTATGAATATTTTGATTTTATACTTACATGCTTAATTGTTTAGAAGTACATACTATATATTTAAAGACAATACAATTTACTTGTAAAATATTTAATAAACTTATAAAAAACACAATTTTTTCAAAATTAGAAAATACTTCTTTTCTTTAAGAACACGCCATTTATAATGAAAGGCTAAAAAACACAGATAGCACAGATAACGGTAAAACTTTCTGAATTTCAATACATAAATAAATGAAATTCACTAAAAAATATATAATTATCACACAAAGTTTTCTGATATTCATAAAAGAACTATGTAAAACGTAATATTTTGTGATGAATATCATTAATATATTTTGTGCAGTTCATCACTTACTTTTGTGGGTTAATCCCGTTACTCGAAATTGCGAAAGAAATTATGACAATCAGTACTTTCGTTTATTATATACACTAAAACACATAATACTTTTTCGCAAAAACAAACGGGAATTTTGCGTAATAAATGTTATTGAACTTATAAAATCCAAAATTACAACAATAACCGAACTTTGGGGGAATATTTATATAATACAATCGCTTTATCATTAAAATTTGTATGTGTCACCTTGTAATAAGTCCTAAACAATCAATATGGACAATTTTTCTGGCTAACACAATGTGTTTAAGGTACAAAGAATCAATTAAGTAAACTGCCATTTTACTCGTCGAACTATTCTTGAATTACCAAGATCTTGGTGAACCTTATGTTGCACTAGACATTACAGAGCTACATTTTTTGCCTTTTAGCTAGTTCAGTCAATAAAGCTAAAAAGTAGCGTTATTTCATACGAGAAGCTCAAAGCTTGGATGTTGATGAAATCTTTTGAATTGTCTATTTAGTGCCTAGATCAAAGTTTATAATTTTTTTTAACGATCGCAATTTTCGCCTAGCAAAAACTACAAAATGCCTTTCATATATACCTAATTTTCCAGGCGGCTAGTCGTTTAACCAAAGAAAAAGGTGCTTCATATATCCTTAATACAAATAGGAAAAGTATCTATGCAGTTTTGTTTTAGTTTTTGGGTATTTTTGTTTATATTTCGGTAACGTATGAATCAGTTCATTACATAAAAAAAAACGTTAATCGTGGCTCATCAAACTATTTACCACAATATGTAAAGGTGAAAATTTTGTTTGTTTATTGGCGGGGAGGAGGGGGGGGGAGAGAATGATTACATGCAGCTTGGCTATATCTTTATAGAAATGTAGCACACATTTTAGTAAAATCAATTTCTTTCTCAATTTTTTGATTTATTGGAGTGAAGTAAAAGCCACAGTTTATGTACCATATTTGTTATGAATTGAAATATGCAAATATATTTTAAATACATTTGCCATTGTAAAGAATGATTGACTCACTGCTAACATCATCTTCATCGCGGTGTTCGTCTCTCAATAATACACAAATTAAGAAATCCGGTTGATAAAGTTTTCAAAACATATACAATAAAATACATTCAAAGAAAATAATCTTATTAGAAGAAAATACTATTATAAAATGGCTTATAAAATATCACATCAATTGCTCCAGAGCAGACTCAGTTGTGCTCTTAATCAATGTAGCAAAGTGCCTGTGGTTGGAGTAAATCAAATTTTTTCGAAAAAATTTTCTACATCTCAAATGGTAAGCGTTATATAATCGATTTTATGCATTAAGTTTATTATCTAAGTATTATACATACGGTGTAGGATTTAATTGTTAAATTTAATTAAAGAATTATGGTCAGTGATGGAATTAATAAATTTTGTGCTGTTCAGATCCCTTAGAAAACAGGTATTTATGTAGATAGATATGTACTTATATAAGCATTTTAGTGTGAGTAACCCAAACAGCGATTTTGTTGCCTAGGCGGTGTTTTGATTTACACCGGATTAATATACATGTTTTCCGATAAAATATTATGTTATAGATAGACGATTGATAAGTAGAGTTTGAGGCGATTGATAAGAAAAGTTTTTGGGGTCTGAAACTCGTAAAGTATTTCTATTATTGAAATTATTGGGCTCCAATCAATGACCTTTTCCCCATACTCTACGTACCAGCTGATTTCTCTTTCATGATCTTTTATCAACACAAATTTATGTGTGCTCTTTGTTTTGATGAGATATTTCAGTTCACTAACGCACATTAGATTAACAAATCCACACAGAGTGCACACACATATTAGATTAACAAATCCACACAGAAATTTGGATTCTGTAAGAAAGTGTGAACTTAAAGAGTTGTTACGATTACGACTAATTTAGTTTAATTGTTCTTGCTTTCTTGTCTAATTAATGCAAAGATAAGAATTATCTGTTTGCCGGTGTGATTGAAGTTGTTTTTAATTAAATATGGCATATCGAAATGCTACATTCCTAGGGAGGTAACTCGAGAATAATTTTGACAAAAGCCGAACTAAATCAAGATGAAATATTTCTTAAATTTGAAACTGGTTATATAGTTTGTAATGTAATATTTAGAAGTCGGTTTCTAGCTATGAATTGTGAAGCTAATTTTTATTAAATAATTTTGATTCATTTCTGACAAGGTCTGGAAATATTAAGATTAAATCGTAAAAGTCTTGAGTGAAACATTTCTATAAATTCGGCTCTGGAAACATGGGAAAATTAGGTAAATTTGTTTAAATTTGAAATATTCTTTAAAACACAAAGTTCTTAATAGAACATTCAAAATTGATTAGAGTGAGTGTGATGCGTTATATTCACGCTTCTTACAATATACATACATAGATATGTCTGAAAATAAATGTTAACTCAAAAAGTACTTATCCTATTTTTATGAAACTAACGCAGACTAATAGATCATAGTCAAGAAGCATGGTTTCATAAACATGCCGCCTGTGAATTTAACTAATCGAATGGCAAGGTTTCCTCTCATTCTGTGGTAATGAAATCGAGAACTTGTTTAATTATTCCAAATGACTTGCAGATACTTGTTATGCCAGAACTTTGCAATGGTGATGAAACTGTTGCTTTTGTAGAATCTGATAATCTCAGGATAATGATCGCCAACGTATATTCCTTATGATTGTCTAGAGCCTCGCCAAACGACAATATTTGATAGAACTGTGTCTTATTGTGAAATGAACAAGATCCCTCTGATCGTAGGTGTGAATGGTAAATTTCACCAGCTGCTTTGGGGTTCAACGGATACTAACTAGTATCGTAGCGGGCCAAGATAATTATATGCGGGAAGATGTGAAATTATTGATTTTAGCGATAGCATCTGCTTCGCTACTCCTTTGTGACCGCCTTAATAAGTGAACGGTAACCACTGAGGAATTTACCTCAGATCACAAAGTAAAGGAGTTTTCCTTTGGCCGTTTTTTATTTGAAGTTCATAGCCTTACCTGAAAAGAATTGAAAGTTATGAAAACTAACTGAGAGATGTACAGGCGATGTTTCAAGATAAGACTACCACATAAATCCAATTTTAAAGAAACTTCAATTTTAGTGGTGTTTTTTTGTTCGCTCCGGATGGCTGCTGTCGGGAGCCGTCGTGTGAAGGGTGGCTCCGGATAGCGCTCCGTATGGGTGGGTGGAGCCAAGTATTTTTTATATCAAGTTTTCGCTGGGCAGTTGGATTGGGAATGGTGGTTTGATGTTGAATGGGTTTGGTTTACCAGTGGATAGCGCGTCAAGTTTGAGTTTGGGCGTGTGAAAGTGGCGGCTCTCCATGGCAGCTGTCCGGAGCGAATAAAAAAACACTACAGTAGTGTTTTTTTGTTCGCTCCGGATGGCTGCTGTCGAGGGCCGTCATTTTTGTGCGCCTGAATTTGAATTTGACGCGCTGTTTGTTTGTTGGTAAACTGAACTTGTTTGGCATCGGACTGTCATTTTTAATTCGGTTGTTGGGCCAAGGCTTGATATGGAAGATGTTTGGCTCTGCTTATTTGTACGGAGCGCTGTCCGGAGCCACTTTTCGTGTGACGGCTCTCGGTGGCGGCTGTCCGGAGCGAGTGAAAAAACACTACTTACATTTATAATTTGAAGGACGGATTTCAGTTTAACGGACGACGAAATTAAAATTGCATTTTCGAAGAATATGACTGTAAGTGTAACTGTATTCCTTTGTTAAAAATATAAAATCCCGTTATTATGTCGAAAATGCATCGAAGCGAAGAAATTATGGTTAGAATATATCACTCCATATATAAAAACGAGACGGTCATACCCAAACTTTAATTTTTTTTAATGTTTTATTTGACCTTGATTGTCTTGCCTGTCTGTTTGTTTCAACTTTTTGAGGTCCTTTTTAACCAGCGTGCTAGAGAGCTGAAATTTTGTCACGGAACATTTCAATCTACCAAATTTTGACGGATCCTCGAATAATTGTCAATCGGTAATTTACAAATAAAAGATTGTTTCCGAAAAACGAAGTTTTTTACATTTGTTCTTTTCAAAATGTTAATTTGTGTGCAACATGTATATTGTGTGTGCTGCGAGTCGAGTCGGGTTTGATCCTAGTTTAACTCTCGCTGTGTACGGAGTCGAGTTATTTTCTAACCAACTCTAGGTGTACAGTGCTGGTAAAAAAAAATTGGGCAAACATATTTTGTTACAAATTGGAGTCTTTTTTTGCTAAAATTACAAAACTTTTGAAAGCAATTGGCTTATTGTTTCATTTTATATACATGTATGACGTAATTTTTTGAAAAAAAAAATGTACCTGCAATTTAGGGGGAAAACCCGAAAAATGCCAAAATTTTCAAAATACGCTGATTGGATTCAAAGTAATGGAATAAATTAAACACTTATTATTTAATTTTTTTTTTGTTTTTTACTGATTTATAGAAATTCTATCTTTAATATTAATATTTTGTTGGACCGCCATTTGCTTTTATTACAGCGATACACCTCTGATTTATTGAATTTGATAAATTTTTCAATGTCGTAGAAGGCAAGGATTCCCAAATCGTCATTAACAAACTTTTTCAAGCTTGAATTGATGCTGGGCGCTTTCTTGCTACTTCTAGCTTCATTATAGACCAAATATTTTCTATGGGATTTAAGTCTGGACTGTACGGGAGCCAGCCCAACACATCGATATTTTTTCTGCGAAGTGCTTTTTTACCTTTAAATGAAGAGATAAGAAAAAAAAAACAAGTTTTTAGCAAATTATTTATGTTTATCTGAAAGGCAATTTTTCTATCTACAATTCAAAATGAATAAATCACAACTTTGGCGCTAAGGCACGGAGCGTTGTCCTGTTGAAAAATAAATCTGCAAGTCTCGTAAAAAAGCTTTAACAAAGAAGGCTCAAATTCGTTATGTAAGACCTGCAGATAAACAGCTGCTGTAATTTTGGAACTAATGAAGCACAATCGACCGGTTTAACTTCCAGAAAGGCATACCGAGACAATAACTCCTTCATTTTTCGGTGGAAGTCTTAAAAGACATCCGATGCTAAGCCTCTCGCGAGATTCTCTCCTTATGAGAACTCTTCCATCTCCAACATGCAGCTTGAATTTTAATTCATCGGAGAAAATCACATCATTCTACATCTCTTGAGTCCAAGAAACATGCTCCTGGGCCCATAGCAAACGTTTTTTTTTTGTCACTCGTAATGTGAACTAAGGCTTGTGGACTGGTTTAAGTGCTTTCAAACCAGCTTTAACAAGTTTTTTTCTCACTAAGCTGGCTGAAATTTGCTTTCCCGTTGCTCGCTCAAGATCCCCTCTTATGTCCGATGAAGTTTTAAAACGGTTCCGACGACATTGTAGTATTAAAAATTCTAAAATCTCTAAAAATTTATCAAATTCAATGAATCAGAGGTGTATCGCGGTAATAAAAGCAAATGGCGGTCCAACAAAATATTAATATTAAAGATAGAATTTCTATAAATCAGTAAAAAACAAAAAAAAATTAAATAATAAGTGTTTAATTTATTCCATTACTTTAACTCCAATCAGCGCATTTTGAAAATTTTGGCATTTTTCGGGTTTTCCCCCTAAATTGCAGGTAAATTTTTTTTTTTCAAAAAATTAGGTCATACATGTATTTAAAATGAAATAATAAGCCAATTGCTTTCAAAAGTTTTGTAATTTTAGCAAAAAAAGACTCCAATTTGTAACAAAATATGTTTGCCCAATTTTTTTTTACCAGCACTGTATATACTGCAGAGTTAAACATATGCAGAGTTCAAATAGGATTGAAACCGAGTTAAAAAAAATGGAACAAAATATCATTTCAGATGATCATAAGATTGATTATGCTTTTTGTTGATCGCCTTATATGTTATTGTCATTTTTCCAGCGATATTATGTCTAAAAAATTGTAATTTTCAATCAAAATCCATGAAAATTAAAGGATAGACCACCGAAATGTTGGAGTAATTTTTTCGAAAAAATAAAAAACTCAATACCAAAACAAAAATTTACTATTAAAATTAATTAATTAAAATTTTAATAAATAAGATATTTAAAATAAAATAGTAAATTTAATTGAAAAGATTAAAACGAATATTTTTTAATATTGGTGCACGAATTTTTCTTTAATTTTGTTGTTGTTTTTTTAACTCTATGCGTATATAGTGCATTTTTTAGAGTAGAGTTTAACTCGACTCTACAAATTATTAGGTCGAGTCGAGTTTAACTCGACTCCGTGTGTAGTGGGATTAAGCTCGACTCGACTCGCAGCGTTTGCAGTATAATGGTGCACCGTTGGCGAAAAGGATGAATTATTGTTCATCCTTTTCAGATTGTTTTTCGCAAAGAAAACTTAGGACGTGTTCGAGGTTTGTGGTAGTTTTGTTTTTGTAATAGTTTTGACAGGAGTGAAATAATTTTCTCTTCCATATTTTGTAATAAGTTTTATTTGTACTATTTTTTTTAGAAATTAATTAACGTAATACGGCTTAATTATTGTTATTGCGCGCTTTTGTTTATGAATATTATTACAGAAGTGTCAAATTTACAACACGTAGTGGCTGTGATAGTTTGGTTGCATACAAAATAATGTCATAATTGTTACGGCTGGAATAATTGTCGCAAACTTCGAACACGTCCTTAATAAATGTTATTGAATAACATTATAATATAAGAAGGAATTATATAATATAAAAACGCATATTTTTATCGTACATCTTTTTGTTTTTTTGGAATAGAGAAAAAGATTCATTGTACATAGATCAATCGGCTAAAAGTTAGAAATTTATTTTCCATTTCATTGTTATTGCTCGGGAACGGAAAGAGCTGTAAAGATTATTTATATACCGTTATGTATAAGAAAGAATAATTATTCAGAAAATATATGAAATATAACTCAAAGTTTGACGGTTTTTCGCTCAGGGTTCTTACGGACTAAACCGATTGAGGTGAACTTGGGACGGTAAGTGGGGAGTGGCTCAGGGGACAAGACTTATACAGTGCCTATGTGCGCTTTTACCCTGGGGCTGAATGCCAGTCCTTCTCGGGGGGTTGAAATACACACTCGGAATAGCCGCAGAAATCTATATGAAATCGTTCTATGAAGTTTTTTCGATAAGTCAATATTTTTCGAGTCTCGCGAATGAAAATGTTGATTTTTTATTTAAAAAATGCATGTTTTATAGCGATTTTTAACGAATAACTCGAAACCCTTACATTCTATCAAAAAATTATGAGGAGCAAAAATAAAGCTTATAAAATAACATATCAAATGTAGATGCAATACGAACCGAGTTGTGACTCGTTGAAGGTGAATATTTGGTCGCCGAAAACTGAATTTGATCCTTTCAACGTTAAATAATGGAAAACGATGAATTTTTGGAGGAAACTTGTCAGACCTTTTTAAATTACTTGAAAAAACTTTTAAAATGAGGTTTCGTAAAAGTCATTAGCATAAAATCTTACGGAGTTATGATAAAAATAAAATGGTTTTCTCCTTTTTTTCGGAGAAAAAATTAGCAATGAAACCAATGGCTTAACCGTAAGAATTGAAATTAAACGTAATCCATTTACAATGTATTGTACTTTATTTAGGTACTAACAATATGTTCTAGAAGTTTGAACAGTTTAGAATACTTAGATTTGATAAAAAGTTTAGTTCAATTTGAAATGATTTTTCTAATTTTTGAAGAAAAAAAAATTCCTTTTTTCACAATAACTCAAAAACTAAACAAGATACAATACGTCCAAACTACGTACAAAGAGTAACAAAAATTTAGGTTTTTCTTGCAGAGAATTTTGTTTTTTTAATTCTCTAGGATGAAATTAATTGAGATATCGCAGTTTTAAGTTCGCATTTGATTATATCTTAAAAATTAAGGAAGTTATCGTTAAAAAAACCAATCGCGTTTTTCGGTGAAATTTTCGGATAGCTCTCAAACATGCATTTTTTTATAAGAAAAATCAACATTTTCAATCGCAAATAAGTCGAAAAATATTGATTTATCCAAAACTTCATAGAACATTTTTTCCTTAGAATTCATCACTCTATCGATTTTTGCGGTTATTTTGAGTTTACTAATTTCCGCCCCCGATAAGGAGTGGCATCCATCCCCAGAATAGGAACACATCGGCACTGTATAGGTTTTGTCCCTTGGGCCATTCCCTACTTGCTGTCCTAGTTTCACGTCGATCGGTTTTGCCCATAAGAATTCTGAGGTAATAACCTATTTTTACCGTTAAACACTAGACTAATATTCTGGTTAGTTGAGGTCATAGAAAAAGCAAAGACATAGGGCCACTCACAATGTTCAAACTAATGCCAGTCTCTCCCTAAAAATAGAGACCAAAAATCTGGCATTCATTAGTCCATCTGAAAGAGAAGAAAACTAAATCAACACAAAGAAACAGATCTTAAAAATAAACACAAATACTTATCTGATGCCACCAATCCCTAACTTTAAATAAATTGATCTGCAACACCAGTTAACACGTACACTAAAAAGGAAGGAAAATAATCAAAAATGGTTAAATATCTAGTATAGATTTAATTTTACTTACAAATTTAATGTTTTTATTTGTTTGTTGTTCATTCGCAAGAACAACCCAAATTTTCTTGTTTGTAGTGCTGTCAAATATTCAAAACAATTATGAACTACACAAACTGTTCGAAACATAAAACTGGCCGAATTAAGGTCGACAAATTGGTATAAAGTATTCGCGCCATCTATACACACAACCATGAAGTTTAACGGCAATATTTCTATTGAGTGGTGTCAATATTTTCAATTTTATTATTTTAATTGCAATCAGTGAGTCGAAGTGACAACATAAAAGAAAATAAAGTGTATTTATAAGAAAAATTGTTTTGCGTTTTGCTAAGTTGAGAAAACCAAGTTGGATTTGTCCCGAGTACATACATTGTGGTGCCTAATACATAATTTAGCCTAATAAACGAGTGCACACGCCTACATTTGGTCCTTCGAGCCGGATAGGGGCCACAATAGGAAAATCCAACACCTTCGAGAAATTTCTATTCTGGAACACGCGATCAACGATATTGGTACATTACAATACCGCTACTTTGTATTGTACCGCTATTCGGAACAATAGTCGCAGATTCAGTTATACAGCATTGCAGTTGAGCTGTTTAATTAAGTTAAGAGTGCAGTGAATTATAATATGACTGAAAGTTTAAAGAGACAACGCTCTGCCTGTAAGGGTGGTTTAACAAAAATTGTGAAATTTGCTAATGAGCTAACAGATGGTTCTAATGTGTCGGTGGATGAAATTAAAACCAAAATGTCGTATGCAAAGGATTTGCTTGAAAGGTTTCTCAAGCTAGAATCAACCATACTCCAAACCGAATCTGAGGAACCCCAAATTGGTGAATTCGAAGACGACTATCTACTAGTAATATCAAAATTAAGTGCCGAGTTACGCAAGCGTCAAGCATTGCCACGTCAAGAATCAACCGCATTTCACAATGATGACACACTGGATTGCACCATGCAACAACCAATCAATATCGTCAAATATGCTAAAGTCGATATTCCAATATTCTCAGGCGAGCCAACCGAGTTCCAAAGCTTTATTGACCTGTTTAACGCTGCTGTTCATAATATTGAAACCTATACACAGTCACAAAAATTTCAATTGCTGAAGCGATATTTGTCTGGTGAAGCCGCTGCGCTAGTACGTCATCTCACAATCACTGATGCAAACTATGCAACAGCCATGCAGCGTTTAAACCATCGATATGATCGCAGAAAGCCGAGGATTTACGCATTCATTCGAAAGTTCCTAACCATACCGAAATTATCCAGAGCAACGGCATCAAATATAAGATTAGCGCATGATACGGCAGATGAAGTTCTGCGGGGTCTAAATGCATTGGGTGACAACGCCGATGTTCGAGATTGGTGGTTAATCTACCTGTTAACGGAAAAGATGGATGATGAAACGAAGTCGTTGTGGGCGCAAGCAACAGTCAGCAAAGACAAACTTGAATTTGGTGATTTTTTGAAGTTTTTGGATGAACGAGCAGAAGCTCTTGATGCAGTCCGAGTACCAAATATATCCGCAGCTCCTACTGTTACGAAGAAAACCACACATTCTACATTCAAGTCCACGGCGCTCACCACAGCTGCGAAACCTGTTGTTTCAAAATCCAGCTCTTGTCCACTGTGTATGAAGGAAGCTCACCGTTTAATCGATTGTTCAAAATACAACACTCTAGAAGTTAAAGAACGCCAAGAACACATTCTCTCACACAACCGTTGCTTTAACTGTCTTAACGCTGGGCACCGCGTTCAGTTTTGCAACTCAAAGTCAAGATGTGCTATTTGTCACCGGAGACATCATAAGTCACTACATATTGATGAATACCTCACCGCCGCTGACTCAAAACCTGAAACCGTCACATCAGTTTTGACTCAGCCGAAGATACAAGCTCTACACGCTGCTTCAAAGGTCATAGCAGTTTTACCGACAGCTATGGTTAGGGTAGTCGACAATCATGGAATCGAGCGAGAATTCAGAGCGTTACTCGATTCCGGGTCACAAGTCTCGTTCATAACCGAGTCTTGTTTGCAGCAACTAGGCTTAAAGCGATCCAACGGTCGAATAAATATTTCCGGCATTGGTAATACAGCAGCTGGTACCTCTCGAGGTATCGTCACAATCCGCATAAAACCTAAGTTATCAAACCACACTGATGAAATGATCATAAACGCACTGGTTATTCCGAAAATAGCAGCTAAGCTGCCCGAGATGATGAACCGTGATGATTTAAAGTGGCTATCTACCGTGCAGCTCGCAGATCCGAGATGCTATCAGACCAGAAGCCTCGACATATTGTTGGGGGCTGAGATATTTTTTGAAATCTTGGAAGAAGGTCGACTTAAATCACCCAACAGCAAACTGGTTGCACAAAATACTAAGTTTGGGTGGATAGTAGGAGGAAGTGCAATCACCAAACCCCAAGAAATTCAAACACACTGCACCCTTCTCGATATAGACAACACGTTGCGGCGATTCTGGGAGGTAGAGGATGTTGGGGACCAAAAGCAAAATGTATTAAGCACAGAAGAAGCAGCCTGTATCAAGCACTACAAGGAAAACACAACGCGTTCCGCCGATGGACGGTTCATTACACGATTACCATTCAAATCCGATCCAGCCAGTCTCCCAAGCAACTACCAGATAGCCATTTCTCAGCTCAACGCGCTATATAGACGATTCAGACGCGATCCAGAACTTCATCGTCTATACAATGAGTTTCTAGCTGAATATTGCCAGCTTGGCCATATGAAAAAGGTTGATGGTCCGGTTGATCCCAACGCATATTTTATGCCACATCACGGGGTCTTAAAGGAACAAAATACCACCACCAAACTGAGGGTGGTGTTCAATGCGTCTTCAAAAGTTGGTCAGAATCCGTCGCTCAACAATTTGCTGCTGACAGGACCAACCGTCCAATCTACACTGTGGGCCATTCTTCTTCGTTTTCGCCTGTATAAGTACGTGTTCTCAGCGGACATTGAAAAGATGTACCGTCAGGTAGCTGTACACGAGATGGATCAGCAATACCAATTGATCCTGTGGCGGGACGATGAGAACAATCTGGGAGCGTATCAACTTACTACGGTTACCTACGGCACATCATCTGCCCCTTTCGTCGCTACAAACACGTTGAACGAGTTGGCTTCAAACTTTTCGCAAGCTTATCCACAGGCTGCGAAAGCCATACAAGAAGATGTTTACGTGGATGACGTTCTCAAAGGTGCCAATACCGTCGAAGAGCTGACTACGCTCAAAAGGGATATTTGCGCCATCCTGCAAACAGGTAAATTTCATTTAAGGAAATTTGTAAGCAATCACCCAGAACTTCATGATCCATCACAACCGAACAATGCAAAATCATTAGATGAGCATAAAGACACAATCAAAGTGCTCGGAATCCAGTGGGATTCAATTCAAGATGAATTTCGCTTCGCGACACACCTTCCAGTCAGACAAATACACACAAAACGATCGATCCTTGCTGAAGCTAGTCAAGTGTTCGACCCGTTTGGCTGGCTTTCTCCGCTGCTAATTCGATCAAAAATCATTTTACAAAATTTGTGGCGTAGTAATGTAGATTGGGATGACAATCTACCAGATGGCATACTCAATGAATGGCTCAAGTTGCGACAAGAAATCGAGAATTCAGATTCCATTCAGCTGAACAGATGGTTGGGCAGCACAGCTGATGGAGATGAGGAAATTGAACTGCATGGCTTTAGCGATGCGAGTGAGATAGCCTACTCAGCAGTAGTGTTCCTGCGTGTTAACAAAATCAACCAAATTAAGTGCCGCATAATAAGTTCAAAAACTAAGGTTGCACCGCTGAAATCTGTGAGCTTACCACGGCTGGAACTTCTGGGTGCTGAACTTCTTGCTAGTCATTTACAGACGATCATCAATGAAAGCAAGCTCAACATATCACGGATTACACTTTGGACTGACTCCAAAATAGTTCTAGACTGGCTGTCCAGCGAACCAAGGAGATGGGCAACGTTCGTCGCCAATAGAGTTGGAAAAATCACAAGCATGTTCAAAAGAAGTCTCTGGCGTCACATTCCGTCGCAACTCAACCCAGCGGATTGCGCGAGTCGTGGCATATCCTTGAATGAATTGACGAGTCATCCGTTATGGTGGACTGGACCCAGTTTCCTAAGCCAATCAAATCAATACTGGCCGGTGCAGTCAAATTTTGATGTAGTCCAACATATCGAAGAAAAAACAGCTAAGATTGCCGTGGTCAGTAAAGCCAAAGAACCGATAATCAATTTTGTCACTGTTCAACCAAATGGTATCATTATGAATACCCTGATCGCCAAGTACTCAAAGTTTCGAACAATGACACACGTTTTGGCGTACGTCCTTCGGTACAGAGCTAATCTATTATTGGAAAGGTCAAACAGAATAACGAGTAAAACTTTAACGCTAACAGAAGTATTAAATGCCGAATATGTAATTTACCGCTTCGTACAACATGAAGCTTACCGTAAAGAAGTAAATTTACTATTAAATAACAAACAGTTGCCAAAGGATTCAAAAATTCTACTATTTCATCCGTATATTGATGACCACGGCGTTCTTCGAGTGGGAGGACGATTGAAACATGCCACAATGAACCACGACACTAAACACCCGATAATACTACCAGCCAACCACTTGATTACTGAGATGATAGTTCGAGAAATGCACCATAACAATTTGCATGCCGGACCTAGATTGATGAACACTATTCTGAAGCAAAGGTATGCTATTCCCACAAGCAAGAACCTGATTCGCCGTACCATCCATTTATGCATTGTGTGTCGCCGTTACAAGGCTCAACAACAACAACAAGTAATGGGACAACTGCCTTCATGCCGAGTCAATCCACCAATACGAGCTTTTATAGAAGTCGGTGTCGATTTGGCAGGACCCTTTATGTTGAAGACAAACCGTTCACGTGGAGCGAAGCTGTACAAATGTCACATCGTTATTTTCGTCTGCATGGCCACCAAAGCCACTTCTATCGAGATAGCCACAGACATGAGTAGTGACACTTTCCTTGCGGCATTGAAAAGATTTTGCGCAGTGAGAGGAGTACCAAACCATATCCATTGTGATAATGGCACCAACCTTGTAGGAGCTAAACGCCAATTACAAGAATTTTATATACAATACCTCAATGATGTCCAAGAGAGGAAAATCCAGGCTTGGTGTTCCGACCATCACGTTAATTGGCATTTCATACCACCGGCTACTCCAACGTTCGGCGGATTATGGGAGGCCGCCGTAAAGTCGTGTAAATATCACCTACGACGAGTCCTTGGAGATACTCATTTGACATATGAGGAATTTTTAACACTAATCAAGGAAATTGAAGCTCTGCTAAACTCAAGGCCATTGGAAGAGATCCCAGATGATGAATGGAAACCCTTAACTCCATCACATTTCCTTATTACACAACCACTGACGATGCTGCCGGAGCCAAATCTACAACCGATTAAAATATCTCACCTAAACCGATGGCAGTTGATTCAGCAGATGATACAAGGATTTTGGAAGCAGTGGTCACAGGAATACGTCACGTCGTTGAATAAGTTTTACAAGTGGCACAAGGAGAATCGCAAATTCACATCAGGAGATCTAGTAATCTTACGCGATCAAAATTTACCACCAACAAAATGGCCCATTGCTCGAATCTGTGAAGTTCATCCTGGAAACGATACGTTGGTCCGAGTAGTCTCCCTGAAGTTGCCCGGGGGATCAATTTTGAAACGTCCAATAACCAAGATAACATTATTACCTAATTTTGACTCTATCGAGTCAACGGCGGCGGTATGTTCAAACTAATGCCAGTCTCTCCCTAAAAATAGAGACCAAAAATCTGGCATTCATTAGTCCATCTGAAAGAGAAGAAAACTAAATCAACACAAAGAAACAGATCTTAAAAATAAACACAAATACTTATCTGATGCCACCAATCCCTAACTTTAAATAAATTGATCTGCAACACCAGTTAACACGTACACTAAAAAGGAAGGAAAATAATCAAAAATGGTTAAATATCTAGTATAGATTTAATTTTACTTACAAATTTAATGTTTTTATTTGTTTGTTGTTCATTCGCAAGAACAACCCAAATTTTCTTGTTTGTAGTGCTGTCAAATATTCAAAACAATTATGAACTACACAAACTGTTCGAAACATAAAACTGGCCGAATTAAGGTCGACAAATTGGTATAAAGTATTCGCGCCATCTATACACACAACCATGAAGTTTAACGGCAATATTTCTATTGAGTGGTGTCAATATTTTCAATTTTATTATTTTAATTGCAATCAGTGAGTCGAAGTGACAACATAAAAGAAAATAAAGTGTATTTATAAGAAAAATTGTTTTGCGTTTTGCTAAGTTGAGAAAACCAAGTTGGATTTGTCCCGAGTACATACATTGTGGTGCCTAATACATAATTTAGCCTAATAAACGAGTGCACACGCCTACACACAACCTACCGCTTTTTTTGTGCCATCGTTATTATTGTTCTCACCTCACCAATCCGAATCGCGTGAGTCTTATTTTTGTATTAAGGTGGATGTGGATGTGGTTTTTCGGTCTTGATATTGTTGGCAAAGTTGTTTATCTTGACTTGCGCAACAACTTTACTGAAGAAAGTATAACGAAAATCTTAATGGTTCAAAACCTATTGGTGAATATAGTATAAAAAGACCCACGGGATGCCATTTTTCATATTTAACTGATCGGCCAAATTGTTGGCCGGAATAATAGGAACAGCTTTGCCGAAGGAAGCAAAACCAAAATCTTAATGGTTCAAGAGCTATCAACGTGAAAATGAGTGTATATTATGCCAAATTTTTAACTCTGAGCTAACATATGTTAAAAATGGGGACTAACTTTGAAATGGGACTAGCACGATTGGATTCAGCGTACTCGAATTAGGTTTACTTCCTGGGTGCACAGATTGTCACTTTTTCCAACTAGCAGAGTTATATTATCATTATGAAAAACGAAAAGGCAACACAGAGTCGTGTCGATTGTCGATCGACTCGACACTTATAATAGGGGTGCATTTGTGTTGCTTGTGTAGTGACTTCGATAAACATTTGACGATAGATTCTACTATTTTCTGTCGATGCTACCTTGCGATCCTGAACATCGGTTTTGGTTGCAAAATGAGGATTGACGATTAAGAATTTTGTATATGTACAGACGGGGGGTATAATATACATTTTGCTATTGTGTGCCGTCAAATATTTTTACTGTATTAGTGTATTTTCTCATGATGGTAAATATCGTAAGTATCAAAAATAAGCGATACGGGTGAAATCGGTTCAAATTTTTAGTGCTTTCGCTCGCCTTGAGTTATTTTTCCCCATCTTCTAACATGAGGAATTCAAGTTTTGAAACTGATAAGGTTTGTTATATTTTTTATGTCTAATTTGTTATATATTATGTATGTTATTTATATACGTGTGTGAGAGACGTGTTGTCTACGTTATTTACTTTACTTGTTTGGGGTGATCGTTATTTATTTTACTTTTAGGGGTTACTTCTTTTATTATACTTTTGGATGCTATTTACTTTGGTTGATTTTGACAACCGTGTTTAGATTTGTTAATTTTTTATAGTCACTTGGCGCTTGCCGCGGGTGGGGGCTATGACCCAAGTGATATACTTTTTAGAGAGACAGTGTTGTTATTTGTAAGAAAGTCAAGATCTCGTCAATTATATAAGATTATTCAGCGGGTACAATGTACTGCCATATTTCTTTCTTATATAACGGGTCAATCTTGACGGTGCCCAAGTGTTAGTTTTTATCTTATACTCACCAGTTTTCTGCTAGTCCACTTGGTTTAAAATGCTTCAGGATTTTTGATTTCTTAGGTTTGATTTTCTTTATTTAATACGAATTTTAATGTTTATAAAATACTGGTACAACAATAATGTTATGTTTAATAATGACGTTACTTTTGACGGAGCTGATACAATGATAATTGAATGATTTTAACTGAACTGATACCAATATACTGAATGAATGATACCTTTAACTGAAATTTCTTGTTCTTATATACTAAAATTATGTGGTAACTTACACTAACAACTATGTTATAATTACTTCTGCTGAATTGTATTGTTCTATATTTACCAAACGCATGGGTTAATGTAATTTTGGGTCACTTTTGTTATTTTGATTTATTTGCATTTCCTAATAATTTTATTCGATTATATTTAATTTTTATTTACATGTTGCGTTTTTTGTTATTGCATATTTTATTTTTTTCAGGCATATGGTCTACTTTCATTTTTATGGTGCATTCTTAATATATTATTTATTGCATCATTTGCATTTTCTTTAAATTTAATTTCTTATTAAGTGTATAACCCTTTTTGTTTACCTTTTATTTTATTTCTACATAATTTCAATACCATTTTATTTCCGCCGACCTTGTCTACACATTCAGATAATTTTTATTTCTTCCGTATGTTCTTTACTTATAATTTCCTTTTCTTACGAATTCTTTTCTTACAATTCTTGTATATATTATTTCGCCTGAATATATGTTTAAGTACTTTATTGAGTGAAATGTATGTCTGGTAAAATAATTTGGTACTTGAGTGGAAATGTTTTTGGTATATGGGATATTTCTTGATGCGTTTTGAGTAAAAGAATTTAACTTTGAGTTTTATATCATTTTTTAATCTTATTTGGGTGCTATATGTTTCACAACAGGTTGTTAGTTGAATAATGATTTAAAGATATGGGGGCGAGTAGAAGGGACAGCAGAGACACAACGATTTCAACAACAACGTCAAGCAACACTACCTACAGTTAGTACAGTTTAGGTGACCGCATGGGAACATGATGATGGAACGAAATCTCGCCCCCCTCTCACAACCGCCGATGGAAAAAATGGTGGAGGGGAATAATAATAGTGAATAATAATAGTTGTTTACAGCTTTTCAGAAGCGGTATTAGGAAATTTGTGTTGTCATTGTTGTCTTCTTACAGGTGTTGTAGCAGTAGAGATGAACTTTAAAAATTGTATTGTCTTGTGCTAAATAAATTACTAAAAAAATATATTACTAACAAATTTACGAAATACACTTGCAAAATTTTATGAGATTCATTTGGCAATGGTATAGCAATCAATGATCCCACTTTATGATAGATTTGTCCTTTAATCGAAAACCCAGGATAGAATTGATCTTTTTCACTGCTCATGGAAGTAGCACCAGATCACCAAATGATGTCATTTAAAAGCAAGCATTGTACGCTCTCGTATTTTTTAGAAAATGTTATGTAATGAAATAATACTAGTGGAGGCACTTCCAATGGTGCAAATCGAATTTTTCTACTCATGCAGCACATTCAGATTCCTGGTGTTTCTCCACTAAAATTTATTTGATACTATTAATTTATGTTATTTTAATTTTTTGACATCGCAGAACTGACATACTTGATCCATTTTGCCAATGACAACGTGTTGTGTTTGTTGTATTCTTTAGTATAGGATCGTAACAAAATGCTCCACCTGCCAAACTTAATCTCTACTTCTTCTGCTTCGTGCATGCAATTCAATTTCACTTATAACGTTTAAAAATGTTCACTTAAATTTATTTCACTATCTACTAAGTATACTGTCCTATGATTCTCACCATCGCCCATAATGGCCAGTTTCGTTGAAATACTGTTCGTAAATACTAATAAACTTCTCGTGTTAATAAAATCACAATTAAAATGGTCTAATCACCGGTAGTATATTAGAAATTATATGAATTAATTAACATTCAACAAAAAATTAATAAAGTAAAATTAGCTTACACACAGAGCTGTGTGAATATCGTGAAGAAGAAAAAATTGTAAGAGAGTTCATCTGTATTAGTGTGATTCGCTAGTACTAAACGCACAGCACATTATGTATATATAGAATGTAAATTGTGGTATAATCAGTCCAGTCACCGCGGCCTGATGAGAAGATTGATTTTTTCATAATCATAAGCTCATCAGTTCGAAACTGGATTGAATTCTCTTACAATCTTCGGAACATATTAAAATCTGTGATATAGGTAAATGGATTTTGGATTTCACGTTTTAAGAAATCTGAATGTAACAAAACTGGTTCTTTTGTTTCTTAAAATTCAATCAATTTCAATCTTGTGCATCGCAACATATGTGTAAGCTCTAAATTATGCAATTGACCCAGTTATTTATTATTAGCCAACTTATTTGGCAGATTTGCTATATAGTAGACCAGTCAGATTTTCTGTATGAAAAAAATTTCGTTGAAATGAGTAAGATTTCTCATTAATTCACTGTTTATCTATCAAAAAACAATAGTGCTTCCATCTTTTCAAAAATATGGCAATTCATTTTATCCCTAAAAAAATAATTTTCAGAATTTCATCAATCATTTGTGCTGTTGTCTTTCGGAAACATGATCTGTTATGTGATTACAAACAAACTGCTTAAGGACTGGTGAAGTGAGTCATAAACTCTCAAGAATTTGACGCAAAATTATTTTATTAAAGCATACTATATACTATATTTGAAATATCAACCACAGAATCATCAGACATTTCCTATAGTTTGCGTATTAATTTTCACTTTGTTGTTAAGTGACATATAAATTAAATGAAACTGAATGAAAAGTTGAAAAGACTCGCTGGCCAGTCACATAAATTTGGCCCTTTTATTTTAAAATAAAAACATAAATTTTCACTATGACTCGTAGACTTTCCTTAATTACAAAAATCTCACAATAATTGTCTGCTTTCTACTTCTAAAAACGGTCTCAAATCATTTTGATACTTGAAGGATTTTTTTTATTTTTACCAACAAGCTTGTAACAAGTCCCTTGGTACAATGAGCTGTGAGTTGGCCAGCCATGAATCAATCTTTAAATAATTGCGGTGAATTCTTGACTGACGATGTATGAGTAGCATTCAAAGTCAAGTTCTAAAGTTTAGACATTTTAAAGTTAATATATTTTAAAATTAAATTAAAATATTGTTCTAAAAAAAATAAAAACTTAGATTTAAGTGAAATTACAACGACAGTAAAAAAAGTGAGAGTTATTAATCGATACTTTTGAAAATAACCAAAGCAGCATTTTTACAATGCGACTTTGGTCGTCTTCAAATTAATCGATGCAACCATATTGTATATGTGCCGGGACGGAATCTATTGAAAAAAGCACAACCAATTTTCATAATGTTCTTTTAAATTTGAAATAATATTAAAATCATAATTTTGTCAATGGACCAAGATAAATTCTAACAGTTGGACTTTAAAAAAAAGGTGTAATTTCTTAGAAAATATTTTCCTAATATTTGATCATAAAAGTTTCAATTGAAATGTATAATGTTCACAATCCATCATCATCATACATAGCCGTTCAAGGATCAACCTAAAACAAACTTTAATTATAAAACCAAACAATTATGTATTATTTAAATTTTACTTTTGTATTTTCCAACTCAGCTCACTCACTTTGTTTATATTAATTTTTGTGTTTATGTTGCCATTTGGAACGATTGTGTAGTAACGTTAAATATTCGGTGTGCCAACGAGCCCAAAAATGTTGCATCAACTGTTGAACAAGTTGCCAACGTGACAATCGGTTTTGTTGCACTGGTTTGTAGTCTGGGTCTGGCAGCATTGTTAACGGCTGCCCAGTGAGAAAATGCGCTGGTGTTAGAGCATCTTCCTGCTCTGGTGATAGTAAACACAGAGGACGCGAGTTTAAAATAGCTTCAATTTGTGTCAGAAGTGTTGTCATCTCCTCAAAATTTAATATGGTGTTACCAAGTACTCGCCGGATGTGGTACTTCGTTGATTTAATGGCTGCTTCCCAAAGGCCGCCAAAACTGGGTGCGGATGGTTGAATAAAGTGCCATTTTGTGTCAAAATCTAATAAAAAATTTGAAATTGTGTTATTACGTGTTTTTGTTTTAATTAACTTTTGAATTTCAGCAAATGTATTGGAAGCACCGATAAAATTGGTACCATTATCGCTGAAAATGTCGGCGCATACACTTCTACGGGACATGAAGCGTTTAAGAGCGGCAATAAACGCTTCAATGGTTAGATCACTAACCAATTCTATGTGGACGGCCTTACTACTTAGGCATACGAAGATCGCAATATACCCTTTATGTGGAGTGTTCTTTCTTCCGATCATCGATTTCAACCAAATGGGGCCTGCATAGTCAACTCCGGTTTGAAAAAAGGTATATTTGAAATTGACACGCTCTGGTGGAAGATCGCCCATTAGTTGGTTAATCTTGGTTGCTCGGTGTCTCGAACAAGAAACGCATTTTCTAATACGTTTGCAGACGGCATTCTTACAGTTTATGATCCAGTATTTCTGCCTAATTGTTGATATCAATAATGACTGGGACGCATGCAGGTATTTATTGTGTGTCTTATCTATTATGAGTTGAGTAATAATGTGATCGGCTGGTAGAATTATTAGAAATTTGGTGTCGTATTGGATATTTGCATGTCGAATTCGACTTCCAACCCTCAATATCCCATCAATGTCAAAAAATGGGTTTAGAGAAACTATTTTGCTTGACTTTTGTAATGGTTTCTTGGCAGTTAAAAGTT
This sequence comes from Tipula vernalis, assembly GCA_958295665.1. Taxonomy (NCBI): domain Eukaryota; kingdom Metazoa; phylum Arthropoda; class Insecta; order Diptera; family Tipulidae; genus Tipula; species Tipula vernalis. The sequence goes on from OY282561.1 coordinate 3,502,603, forward strand.
TCATTTCAACAACGAATGATTCACTTTGTACCCACTTAATGATAAGGTTTGATCGGGGGGGGGGGGGGCGAGTAGCAGAGACAGCAGAGACGCAACGATTTTCAACAACAACGTCAAGCACCACTACCTACAGTTAGTACAAATTTGGGTGACCGCATGGGAACATGATGATGGAACGAAATATCGCCCCCCCCCCTCACAACCGCCGATGGAAAAAATGGTGGAGGGAATAATAATAGTTGTTTTCAGCTTTTCCGAAAAAAGAGTTTGCGGCACCAGGCGATATTTGTGTTGTCATTGTGTCTTCTTACAGGTTGGAGCAGTAGATGAACTTTAAATTGTATTGTCTTGTGCCTAAATAAATTACTAAAAAAATATAATTACTAACAAATTTACTAACTATCAACTACTTAGGTGTCTGGAACCGGGTTGAGTCTTTGTTGCTAACATTCCTTTCCCATCCCTCGATCTTGTTATATGTAAAAAGGTGTACGACGGCGGCCTGGCCAGGGGCGGATATCACAACTATTAGACTTATGTATGTGGTTATCGATGTGGCGCCTTTCTTTACGGGGTTTGGCTTCATGAAGATGGTGTCGTGTTGTGTAACCATGGGGTATAGTGGTGTGGTATTCGCATTTATAATACGGGAGACTTGCTTTAATGCTTGATCGTACATCGCAATCAATCAATCAATCAAAAATTGGCCATTCTAAAGAATGATCAAAAGGATGAGGACTGAGTTTAACTTAAATAATTTAAAATTATAGCCGACTAAATTATTTAAATTTTAAATCTATCTTTTTTTGTATAGATTATTTTAAAGTTTAATTAACATTGTGATTTTCATCAAAAATTTTGTAAAATATCTTTCATGAATTGCACAACATTTCATTTAACGATATTAAGTTCACAGAATAAGTATTTTCATTAAAATCAATAAACATTTCGTGAACATAATTATTATTTAAAACCTTATCGATTATCACAATACAAATGTTGATTAATTTTTGATTTTTTTCAAATAAATTTTTTATGAATTACAATAAAATACGCTAAAATTTCGATTATGAATTTCATAAAACATACTTTAATGAAAATCACAATTGTAGAAAAATCAGTAAATTAAGTTTGATGCGTATTATTAAAGAAACAATTAAATTCAATAAAATTTTAATGAGAATCACAAAAAAACATTTAGAAAAGCCTCCTAATGATTTTAATCAAATTATTATTTTCCGTGATATCTACTGAAAAATATAGTGTGATCGATGTCCACCTCGCAAAATCTGGAGTTGTTTTCCGTTAAATTTATAAAATGAAGTAATATTTACGTATTTGAGTCGTTTATTTCGCGAAAAAGTTTGTCAATACTGGCAATAGATGAAGCTTACAGAAAAATATAGTGAAATCGATGTCCACCTCGAAAAATCTGGAGTTGTATTCCGTTTAATTAATAAAATGAAGTAATATACGTACTTAAGTCGTTTATTTCGGGCCCAGTTTAGGTCATTCCAGAACAATGCCAAAAATCTGAAAAAGGGTGTTAGTACTGGCAATAGATAGGGCTTACAGAAAATTATAGTGTGATCGATGTCCACCTGGCCAAATCGGGAGTTGTATTACGTTAAATTAATAAAATGAAGTAATATCTACATATTTGAGTCGTTTAAATTCGGGCCCAATTTTGGACATTCCAGAACAATGCCAAAAATCTGAAAAAGTTTGTTAGTACTGACAATAGATTTATTTATTTATTAATTCATTTATTTATCAATTAATCCTGGATAAAGCATCGCTTTTCTATCCCACACACTTACATAATGAATACAAAAAAAAAAAAAAAGAATACAAAAATAATTACAATTCATTCTTAACAAAATCAAATAATAAAATTTTAAATCTAGCAAAAGTGTTAACACTTCTAATCTCTACCGGAACCTGATTCCAACTTGTAAACATAGTAAATAGTGGCGAGTTGTTGTAAACATTAGAACGGTTAACTGGCAGTATTATATTGCTATTTCGAGCTGAACCAATTTTTATTTTGTTGTATAAATAAACAGCAGAGATATGATCACATTTCCTCAATCCATTGACGTATCTGGCCATGTTGTTCAAAGTTACTTGTAAAATTTACCTTGAGTTACAATCGCAACTAATGTAAAGAAATTCACAATACAATACATGGGGGATTACCAACGTTTTAGCAAGCAAAATCCTGACGGTTTTAGGACAAATGTTCTTATGGAGTTTCAATCCATATAATGTAGAGTTGATTTTACTACAAACCTTGATAATCTGGGAATCCCACGTGAATTTATTGTTAATAAAAGTTCCTAAATTATTAACGCGATTTTGAAATGGGATTATTTTATTATCAATGTATATATCTGGGATGACTAAAAAATCACGCCTAGAAATGAAGATTGCCTGCGTCTTTGAAATATTCAATGAGACTCCATTAGATATAGACCAATCTAATATGTTGGATAAATCATTATTAATTTTATTAAAGGTTTCAGATATATTATCCTTAACGCCCCCGAGGTAAATTTGACAATCATCTGCATACAAATGATATTTCAAGACCTGCGGTAGATCATTAATAAATAGGGAGAATAATAACGGCCCAAGGATAGTTCCCTGAAAAACACCAGAAGGAATACGTTGTGGATCAGACAACTGATCTTTTATTAAGACTTTTTGATATCTATCCGATAAATAACTATACATAAGCTTAAGCGCAGTTTTATCAAAGTTAAAATAAAGCATCAACTTTTACAAAAGTAACTTATGATTTAAACAGTCAGGAAAAATCGAGCAATACTAGTACAAAAAAAGAGTTGCTTTGATCAAGATGATATGCAATATCATCGATAACTTGAAGAAGAACGGTGCTTGTACTATGAATGTTACGGAAACCCGATTGAAACTGTGTTAAATATTTATATTTTTTTATATGGTCGTTAATTTGATCACGAATTAGAATCTCGAAAACTTTAGATAATTCCAATACCATACTGATTGGTCTAAGATTATCCAGCGAGTCATTATTTTGTTTCTTTTTAACCGACATCACTAAATTGGTTTTCCATATATCAGGAAATTCAGACCGCATGATACAATTATTTATTAAGTACGTTAACGGTGAGATAACAAAAGGTAATGTCTTCTTTAAAAAAATTAGATTCATTGCATCATGAAAAGCTGCGTTAGATTTTATGCTGCAAATACTTTTCAAAATATCTAATTCCATTACACAGCTAACTGAAAACAAATTAGATGTGAAACTACTTGTAGCATTACAATCTGGAAGAGGAAAAATAACCGACTTGTCAGATCTACTTTTCCCTATGCCAATCGTATTAATATTTCCCCAAATTCTTGCCATGGTTAGCTTATGGTTACGAAAATAATAATTTTGTTTAGCGGCTCTAATCAAATCAGTAACACAATTTCGCTCATTCTGATATATTTTGCGGTACTTTATATCGGAAGTTTTCTGAAATTTAGAAAAGGCTTGATCCCGAAGTAACATTCTATGAGCAATTTCAAAATTAAACCAAGGAGCTGCAGATTGGCCATCCAGTACTCGTTTTACCGGGACACAGTTGTCATGAATAGAGTATAAGCACTCATAAAATAAGTGAAACATAGAATTAATATTATCGCTCGAATACATCCGACCCCAATCAGCGCCCAAAAGGCAAGAAGAAATTACTGCATTATTTATGTTACTATAGTCGTAAATAAGCTTGTTCCGAATTTTGACCCGTTTAGACTTCACTTTATAGGAGATGAGTAGAAAGTCATGATCGGATATATGTGGCATAGTGTATTGATTGAACTCCAATATTCTGGCATGTTCCGGATTAGAAACAATAAACTGATCTAGCCACGATGGGCCACGAGTTGGCGAAAAAGGAACTGAAAAAAGGTTATTGGATTTTAATAGATCATGGAATATATGCGACCTGTCAAGGATATTAAAATTGAAGTCACCGCTTATTACGAAATGACTATATCGTAATACGAAAGAAGATAGTATTTTCTGGAAATCATCCAGGCCAGTTTTTATAGCAGGTGGGGGATTGTAACAAACTACTATTAGAATTGTCATGGAAGGAAGTTTCATTTCTCCCATTATAACTTCAGTTTTACCATATGTACCTGAATGAATCCTCTTGAATTTGTAATATTTTCTGTAGTATATACCGACCCCACCACCATTTTTGTGTGTTCTGTCGTATCGTAGAATATTATAGCCATTTATGGCAACAGATTGATCATTGATTTTACACGTAAGCCAGGATTCCGCCACGCAAAAAGATTAATGTTATTAAAATTAATAAAAATTCGAATTTGATCTATATGGCAAAAAAGAATGCGAGCATTAAGAAATCCCATCTTTAAACATGAACCATCACCATCTCTCAAGTTTTTGTCAGAGGTATTGTGTATATGCCGATAGAGACTGAAGTGTGAAAACCTAAAATACAAAAAAATATTAAAAATCAAGTTAAAAAAATCATAAAAACTAGAATAAAGTATATAACTTTTACAATTACGATGACCTTGTTGAATGACCGACGAATAATCACTATTAATAACTTCATTACTGCAATGTTGCTGTGGCAGGAAATTTCTTTTGACGTCTTACATTAATAAACGGTTTAATAGATAGGCCTTACAGAAAAATATAGTGAGATCGATGTCCACCTCGCAAAATCTGGAGTTGTATTCCGTTTAATTAATAAAATGAAGTAATATCTACGTATTTAAGTCGTTTAAGCTGTTTTTAATAAACTACGTAAAAATAAATAAGTTTTAAGTGTTTAATTCAACTGAGATACGAACCGATAACTATATATATTTATGCATGCTTTTTTTAAGTAATAGATAAACATTTTTTTCAGCTCTTCCTTACTCTCTCTTTCTCTCTCTCTTACCTCGTTTTGCTCTTCTCCGACGTTTAGATTTTTTTTCTCTTTAATTCCTTTTTAAATTTTCTTGCTTTTTGTGTTTTAACCTGAGGAGTTGAAAATGATGAATTAAAACTATCTTGGTGAGATGCTGAGACTGCGGTGAGGTTCGGTGTGCCCAGATTCTAGGAATTAATTAGTATTAATATATTGATCCAATGCGCTATTTTTTTCATATTTTTTTTTTCTTCAACTCTCTTCTTCTGCGGTTATACCAGCTTCTGTCATGCTTGAGAAATTTTCACGCTCAAACCCTTAAGCCTATAGCCAGCTAGAATATCGCGTCCAAATCCAAAGCCATTGTCGAGAGAATTCTGTCAACGGAATCTCGGTGAGAATTTGGAGTTAAAATGATCGGTTCCAGTACGAACCAATTATTGTGGCACCGTAAAATCCAGATGTACCGAGGTTCCGGTTCAATTACCCTGCTACGTATGACTGATCTATATTAGTATTGGGCATTAGATTAAAAAAAAATATATAAATTGGAGTTATCTGTGATCTATTCAGTAGTTATTTTGTCATTAATATTTCTAGCTGAATCTATAGAATTGTGTTTGTTTTTAATTATTAATATTTCATCAACCAATTACTTAGTTCATTTTTGTTTAATTTATTTAAACTACAATGGTATTTCATTTGAAAATTTACAACAACAATGCTATGTATTCAATCCCAATTTATAATTCGCCGAATTGATGCTGAGTTGATGGTATTGAAATCCAATTCCATTTTGAAGTTGTTGTGTTTAACATCAGGCATTTCTTATCTCATTGTTTTTGGTTCTATAGGTTGACTTTGTAACTTTTTTTATTAGTTTGTTGATTTTTGATATTTATCGTAAATAAAAGCATTTATTAAAAATGCTAGAATTAGCTTCAAAATGCTACCAACCTTGATTGGATATTTCATTTGACCAAAATTGAATTCCAATTCCAAATCCAATTCCTTGGCAAGTGAAACACTAATTACATACAAATAAAAAATTTACTACGTTGATTCTGAATGGATTTTAGAAGTAATTTGTGACCATTGGTGTCAAATGCTTTCTTGAGATTTACAAATAAAACTCGTACATTTTCCTTCCGATCAAACGTATTATAAATTGTATTTATCATTTCTAAAAGAGCGATCTTCGTACCAGCACCTTCCCTAAAATTATACTAATAAACATAGAAAAAATGTATTAAAGGTTTATTTGAGAATTCCCTAAAACGCATAAATTGATGATTTTATGAAAAACAGATAAAGTAGCCATGAAAAGTTTTTCTGACTCACATTGCTAAACATATTTTCATGATATCGTTTCTTCGCAAAATATTTATGAGTTGATATTTTCTTATTAAAAGTGTGAAATTATTTTCGAATTTCTATGTTAGTGCCTAATTTGTCCTTTTATAAAATTCGGTTCCGTTCCTCAATGAGCTGTCATAAGTTATATGGTATGTCATCCAGGGGCCACAATTATTCTTCAATTTTGCAACAACACTTTTAGCTACGTACATTTTTCGATTAAATGATTGTACTTTTCAATCAGCAGTATCAAAACTGTTTTAGTGATAAAATCGTCAAAAAATAAATCAACAATATCAAAGTTAACAAGCTTATGTTCTAATTTATGTCGGAAAAACTACCAATATGTTGTATAGATTTTGATCACTAATATCTGAAATAATGGTGGAACTATGAATGGTTGCAATGTTTATGAAACTACGTGCAACAGTATTAGTGACAATCATCCCGGAACTCATTAATATATTTTTATAATCATAGACTATATCCACGCTCAGCCCTGTTGACATCAATGCTGTCCGGAAAGCTTAAAGATGTTTCAATATCACACTTATGTTGTCTATAACAAGCCCATAGCTTGGTAGAATTATAACCATGAAGCTCAAGATATATGAAATGAAACGGAAAATGGCCATTGTCGAATTTTAAAATATTAAATAACTGCTAAGTTGAAGAGAACTAATATTTTTACTCTGCAGCCAAGTTTCACCAAGAATCATGATATCAAAATCTTCCTTCAGTCTTTACTAAATATATGAATTATTCATACCTCGTACATTGTATTGAAGAATATTTAATTTTTTTGATGTAGTAGTACCAACACATTTTCCATTCTGTGAATGTTCTTCAACATTCAAGAAATAATTATTTGTGCAAATTATTTTGAAGTATGTTATTAAATTTACTCATAAGAAATTCTTCTTCACATATTAGAAAATCTACTATTGATTTTGCAAAAATTATTTAATAAAAATAGATTACAAAAATAAATTATCATCAGTTCTTAAATCATTAAATTTTCTTGCTTAATCGATAAATTATCTTAATTCACTGGTTGCTTTTATTTAGGTGCAAATTTTGCATAGTCTAAGCAAAACAAACTACAAAATTCATTCTACAACGAATTAACCTAACCAGTTTTTAACACTTTACCTAAAAGCTCCTCTAGTGAAGCTATGGAAAAACTAGTCATTCTATGAAATATATTTGGCGATAACAAATACAGTATCAAGCCATTACATTCCTCGAAATTATGCAAGAAAGCTAGAAGCACGGACGAGTGCTTAAATTGATAGCAATAAACTTGTACAAGCTGTTAGTAAGAAAAAATAATTTTGGTTTCATTTTCTTTGTTTAATCAAATAAGAAATTTGATATTTTTGTCTTTGGTCGCTTGGTTACCTCTTAGAAAAGAACCGAGGTAGACAGACACTACATCGTTTTGAATATCCACAAATACCATTAACTTTAGGTCAATCATGATTTCGTAATCCCATTCAGAACTTGGAAAGTTAGTACCAATAAGTTTGAGTGGTTTTCAAATCATTGTTGGACAGTCCTCTAAACGTATTAGCGCTGTTAAAATAACACGTAGTTCCATTCGAAAATTTCCACATTCCCAATATATGTACGTATATAATATATGGATTATAATTATAATTTTTATGTTTTTCTTTGAACAAGCAAAAAAAAAAAAAAAATTCGTTATTTTCCCCCTCATCAACAAAAAAATACTTACATACAACGACGAGTGAAGAAGGGTAGGGCGGTTAGATTATATTCTTACATTTATATACAACAACAAAACTATATGAATGCCTGAGTGTTTGCGCGCGAGTATAAAAAAATACGGATTTTCTCATTCTGCACTCCCCCAATTATTCCTGTAATACAGAGCTTGATAAATACGTTTTCTTACAATACATAAAAAAAACGGAAAATAAAAGAAAATTCTACATAAAAAATTAAATTAAAAAAATATCGTATAGGGTAAAAAATGTTAGATTGTTTTGGTAGACAAAGAAACGTTGTGAGAAATTGAAATAAAGCAAGCGTCTTTTCCCATCTTCCTTTCGTTTTTTTTGTGCTACTCGAAAGTACGTTTAGCACATAAAAAATCGTAATTGTAAATAAAACAAAGCGTTCACTGTATAGTTGGAAATAGTTTTAAAGGAGAATAATATAAAATATATATATATATATAAATGTATGTATTATATATACTAGTATATATATATATATATATATATATATATATATATATATATATATATATATATATGTATATATATATATATATATATATATATATATATATATATGTATATATACATACATATATAAACCCCGCCTATTTTTTTAAATTTTTTTTTTATAAATAACGAAGGAAAAAAATCTGTACAGAAAAAAAAAATCCTCAGCAAAAGAAACCAGAAATTCTATCGATTTTTTTATTCGGTGCGGTGTGCTTTCTCAGGGAAAACATAAGACTTTTCTATATTTTAAATGATAATTCTGTTTAAGGAGAAATGATTTTTCACCCTCGCTTTTTTTTTTGTTTTATACGAGGGTAGTTAATCTTTCTTGCATTTCAAAAAAATTATATTATAAAATTACGTCAACTTTATAGTTTACCTAAAATGTGAAAAGCAAAAAAATATATTGTATTTATTTTCCCAAAAAAAAAAAAAAAAAAAAAAATTAAATAAATAAATAAAAAGCCAAATCAATAAGAAGTTTTCTCGAATCAATTCAAATTATTCGTAATTCAGATTGACACGTGGACTCGCCCAAAAAAATAAAAAATAAATAAAATAAAAAGGACCAAATAGAATTTTCCAACATTTAAGAAAAAAATCTTAATTATTTTCAACTTACCACAAATTCTGTATAGAGTAGGTTTTTCGTAAATTTTATTTTTCAAATGAAATTTTTCTTCTTTATTTATTTTGTTGGTGCTTTGAGGTTTCGTTTATTTTAAGGATTATACTCATTTCATTTCATAAGTAACAAAAAAAAAAATTGGACTGTACGAGAACTATACAGATGGAAATGTGGTGCGATTATTTGTTACACATGGCATATTTCCTTAATTTTTAATTTATCTAGTTTATAATAAGAAAGTTTCCCTCTAGTGAGAATCATGAAAATCAATAGAATTTTTAAAAACGCAAGTTCTCATATTTTATCGATAATTTGATTAATTTATGAAATATCGAGGTATTATTGGAGGCAGAAATAAATTCATGCTTCATTATACGTAATATTGGTTGAGGAAATCTGTAAAATATTGATTTATTCGATAACGATATACAAATCATTTTTCGGGTCAGATCTAACTCACTCTCACTTTCCGTTGATGAAAAAATCTTTAAACGTTACGTTTTATATATGTACATATAGTTAAAGTATTATTGCATTACAAACAAAAACAAACAGGCAATCCAATTCAGTAAGTCCAATTTGATTCATTTTTTGTTGTTTGCCTTTATTCATTTACATAAATGGCTAATTATAGTCAAACAAAAAATTATTTTAATTCAAACACATTTTGATTTAAAATTAAATTTAAATTTTTGAATTCATAAAAGACTCGATTCGAGCTATGCAATGGGTTGCAAGTTTAACCTTATTTCTCCTACTAACCTTTATCCAACCAATATGGTCCAACCCTATTGGATCGTGTATAAGGGTTTCATGAACGTAGAACCCGAAGTATTGCCAATAATTTGTAAAAATTGTGGTGAAGATTTTGCAAAATTATAAGCAACATTTGAAATTTATTAATGCATATTGAATTTAGCTAAAATGTGTAACAAGCCTAAACCTGTTGCTCCTCTCTTTGTTGACCACCAGATATCATGGTTCAGAAAATCTCAAAAATAATTGATTTATTTGGCATACAAAACAAAAACACTTGCTTTAAAGGAATATTCCAAAACAATATAATTTATTGAAATTATTGATCTTCCACCACTTAATGGAATTTATTTTGACTGTTTTACGTTACTGTGAGATGGTTTTTTCTATGCCTCGAAATATCTGCCCAAGGAGTACTGAACAGCATTGTTTTTTAAATCTTTTTTTTTCTGGCATAAGTTATATCGCTACTTTTTGCAAGACACATTCTGAAACTTCTTTTGCTGTCTTCTAAAATAAAGCTCACTGCTTTGGCAAGATTTTTCGACATTAAATTGCGTTGCTCTATTATTATTCGTTAGCAAAGTCTAAATCATCGTTACCAAATTCTAAATCTGGTTGAAATATTTTCATCCATTCCTGCCAAAGACAATCTCTAGCTTACCTAGTAAATTCTTATTTGACGAACTTAGAGTGATTATCTAATTCTAAACAACCACCGCTGTTGTTGTTAACACATTCTGGTGATTCAAAATGGTTACCACGAACCTGAAAACTCTATGACCTTGATGATGTTGAAGTTTTTTCAAATCAATTGCAATGTAGATGTATCTAATCCATCAGAATTACTTTAAAGCAGATTAAATGTAGTTAATTTCAAATATGGTACAAACAAAAATTTGATCTTGTTCATTAACAAAATTCTGCGGCCGATACATTAGCTACTCCATAGAACTCAAACCTTCAGGCCTAAATTCTGCTCGCTATAGCTCGTTTAAATTTGCAGTAGTAGGATAAGTAAAAAGCTGATCTATAAATAATAACAGTATCACTGTCAATCCTTTGAATACTACCTCATAGCTCAATGATTTTCCGATTGCTAAATTTAATATTTAGATCTATCCAACTCCTCAAACGACACTTTTCCCATAAAGCACCTGTTATATCTCACTAAACCAATACATTTAACAAAAATTTACCGTTATTTTGAGCAAGGGAAACCCGTTCCAATGGTCATAACAATATAAATAAATCGTCTACCACCATGCCGCCAAATCACAGACTCGCAATTAATATTAGAGTATTTAGAACTGAGACTATTCGCCGCATTCGCCATTTTTCATCTTCGACATTTAAGAATTAGCTCCAGTTTGCTATACATCTCTAGTATACTACAGATACAGAGGATATAGAGGATCTACAATTTTTAAACTATCTTCTTTGTCACAACCGGGAAACCAACCAGGGCCCTCGGATGATAAAGCAAACCACCGAGAGTTAATTAGTTAGCAATTTAGTTTTTTTTTTTGATAAATCAATTGAATCTATAAATATTCATTTCTACCTTACTTTTAAGATTTTTCCGCGAGATTTTTCAGTTTACAGTAATATTTAAAATAAAAGAAAGAGAGAGAGAGGTATAAATTCGCCTTGTACAGAGTGTCTCCAATGAGCTCGGTCAAAGCTTCCTGTTTTATATGCACTGTTTTATGTTCGCTGCGTTTACGAAATATAGATACCAAAGCTAACGTATTTGTGTTAAAATTACACTGGCCGAAATTTTTTTAATTCTTTTTAGAAATGGAGACGGCATCACGTGATTTTAGACAACTTTGATATGCCAATTCTGAAAATTAAATAAAATAAAATTTCTCAATCAAATTTCAGTTTCATCTCATTTTATATATTTCAAATTTGAATTTGAATTTAAAAGAAAACCTTATACATAACCTTTGCTGTGCGGATGCATCAGCCAATCTTGTCCCACTGATTCTTTGTGAAATATATTTTATTTTAGGATTCGGCTTAAACAGAAATAAATTGAAGGGCGTTGAAGAAAATAGACTTTTAGTTGTTTAATCTGAGGGATGGCCCGCTTGAACACTATAACAATGTTATATTGGGTAAGTATTATTATCGCGAAAAAGGACTCCGGAGCATCGATTAGGAAAATGTCGGGTCCGTCCTTCCGTATAAAACGCGAAAGAATCACGAGATCAGAAATGATCTCGATAAAATCTACATCATAGGACTCATAAAACCGGTAAGGTTAAGATAGCTTGGCCACGTACTTTATTTACAAAATCGAACCTCTTCAGAGGTATATAACGTTCTCTTGCGGCCGATCAATCTATTGGAAGGAACCTCGTTGAAGCGGCCAAATTTTTTCATGGCATGTAGCACCAGCATAAGGAAAGAAGTCCTTCCGTTCTTCCAGTGATAGATTTTTTGTTTTAAATATTGATAGTTTCAGTCGAAATTTTGTTCAAATATAGATTTTAGTAATAAGCATTTTATGCTATCTTTTGGGTCCATTCAAGTATAGAATAGAAAAGGTTGTAGTCGAAGAGAAAACAGACAAACAGATTTTCTCCAAAATGGGAACGACAATTTTTGTTTGCTATGTTGATGATAAATGTGTTTATCTATCATCTACCTGTTTCCAAAATTTGAATTCAATCAAAGCACTGCATGGGACATTTCAGTAAAGAACAGTTAAAAAAAAAATGGTTCAACTTTTTTCGAGGCAACATTAAACTTTAGAAGAAATAGTTTTACACCTTCAAAATTCCGACAATTGTTCCATAGGTCCTTTAAGGCAAAATGAATAGGTTATCGTGTAATATGGAACTTACATTTTTAAATTTACCTAATATTCCTTTATTTCTTTAGAATTTTAGATTTAAGATCGTTTTGCCTGATTTCTTTAATTTTTCACTATATAGTATTTGTAACTTAGTTTAAAATCCACTAGCATTCCCCACGGCCGGAGTGTTTTAATTATGGCCGTTATTCTCACCACCTTGTATATTTCGTTAGTATAAATAATGAACGGAAAATGTTGAATGACAGAAGAAGCTAGATCCTACACAAAACTTTTTACTCTCTAATTCCTCTTGAAGTGTTAACAAATTTGATACAAGACGTTTAACCAACGATAACTCCTTAAAATCAAACCTAACACAGACGTTGACTAATGAGTAAGATAAATAATTATTTTTACGTAAATCCTATAACTTTTTGTCACGCAAAACTCCTCTTGAAATGTTAGCAAAATGAGTTATTCCCTAATGCAGTAATGACACAGATTTTTGTTTAAAAATTTGTTAAGCGGAAAACAAACAAAATTTTAATGTTGTAGAGCATAGAATATAATGGATGGCTTCATAGCGTGAAGGATTGTACTGCAGTAGGTGTTGATTTCGATGCTACAAAAACACAGATACATTTTTTTTGTGTGTGAAGGATGAGAAAAGGATGAGCGCGTAAAGGATGAGAATTTAATGCGGCCTAAGAATGAAAATATTAGGTACATACGTGGCAACAGTTGGCGTTTGCATTAAAGCATTTGAGGTAAAAAGTCGACATAGTTGCAAATAATCAACGATAAATGTACCTGGATTCTATTTAACGTTGCTTGAGTGGTACAATTTTCTAAATGTTGATATACAAGGTAGGTATTTTGCGTATCATGATCGAATAAAACAAATAAAGTTAGTACTAATTAACAAGTAGGAGACGGATGAGGTGTTAGCGCAGTGGACTAGAGCTATTTATTTTTTAAACACAAATGTTTGAGAAATTACAACGTTGTTCGTTGTAAAAAAAAACTATTCGGTTTCGGCAAGAAGTGTAAAAATTATCTCGTGAGTAAAATTCTTAAGCGTTGTTAGAAGCAAGCATTAGGTATGATAATATTTTAAATTTAATTTCTTATTTCGCCAGGTGCGATTGTACCTAGTATTTAAACGAAAAATATGTACATATATAGAGACGAATGGTTGGATGGTAAGATGATGGAATGATGTGCAAAAGGTCCGGAGTTCGTTTTTACAAACTTCCGTCCGATGTTTGTTTTTTTATAAGCAAAAATTTGTTGTTTGTTTGTTTCTTGATTTATTTTTTACCGTCCTACTTTACGCCTAGAGTAGCCAAATCGAAGATGGGCGGCTACAGATCGGTCTTTGAAAACCACCTGCACATTGCATTGCTTCATGCCAAGCTGAAGTGCTCGATCTTCTTGGATTTAATCGGATTTTTCCTTGTTTCATATATTTTTCATCTAAAAACAAAGATTTGCGCTAGATTTAGTTTTGCTTAGCATCGAACTCCGCACCTTGATTATTCCACTCCATCACCTTATTACCTCAGCTACCACTTCATATAGACGATACATTAATTTGTTTGTTTTAAACATATGTGTCTCGAATATGGTTATGGTGACATCTCTGTTAGGGTATAAGTACTAACTACATTTAGAACAGATTGTTTCTATGCTAAATGTACTAAAACATTTGGTTTAGCTTAAAAGAGGGCGTGTGTTGTGCAAAATATCTGCGGCTCGATTTTAAGAAGCAGCGCGTTTTTTTTTTAATAATTGCTCTACATTTGTGAGAATTTTATCTGGTTTTTTTTGTAATGCGCAGTACTGAAATGTTATCGTTGATCATATTAAAATAATTTGTATCTTATAAATATCAAAAATTACATTTTTAAATCTTTTTAAATTTTTCATGACATACATTAGAGAGCATCAAACTCAGTACCTTGCATTCTATACAAATTCACGATACTACTTCTGCCATCCGATGTTATGTTACTTAGATTGAATTACTATGCTTTATGCAATCAAAATATAAAAACAAAGACAACGATGTGACATCGGTGACAACAACAATATTTGTACTTACCCATATTGCCTTTTCTCAAAATTCTCAAATAAATTCGAAATAAAAACACGGTTATAGTTTGTTAATAGTTGTAACATCTCAAGAACTCATTGTCTGGTGTTACTATCTTTTGTTTTACAACAGAATTATCTAAGATACTAAGAGTGGAAAATTTCCAGTAAATGGATTTATAGTAGTAGAATCATGCATCTGTATCCACGTTTCTAAAAATTTCCAAGTCCATTCTAATATGAATTTTATTGCTTTGTAAAGGCTCTTCATTCTTATAATTTGTGAATTGAAATTAATCACCAAGGCTGTAGTCCACAAACCGCACGCTGAAAATCTAAAATCTGTATTTGTGCTGCGATTACTGTGGGTCGTACCTCTAATAATAAGTTGTGAAACATGTAATAGGTCATCCAATAGACATTAGGATTACTCGATTAGGTTGTTTGAAAATAATTTTGTACCAACATTCATAGAGCTGCTGGAATGTAATACAAATTCGTGCACATAATGTTTTTGTTCATAATGCAGAATATTTTTACAATTTGAATTGCTTGAATAAATCTGATGAGAATGTGGGTAATGAAAACACCCTTGAAAACATTCATATTTTCGACGATATATTCCAATCCGATTATTTAGAAAACGTTAAAATAGATATTTCCGCTAATAAATGGTGCAATATCCCACTCTGTTTGTGCAGCTTTAATTGTTCAAACTAAAGGGTCTGATTCATCTAATATGTATTTTGATACTATTCACCGTGGAATTAAATTTCTTTGTTTTCATGTAAACGCTGTGTTTACAGAAAACTTTAAAATCGGAAATAAATTCAATTTCTTTATTTTCAACTTTATAAACCAAAAACCAAAATCCCGAATTCAAAACCACGGTTTCCAAAATCACGGTATTCAAAACCACGGTTTTCAAAATACTGGTTTTAAAAGATTTATTTTTTTAAAAATTCTGGAGAAGGAAAATAATAATTTTGAAACGGTTCAGAAATTTTAAAATCCCGAATAATTCAAAAGTAAAAATCCAGAAAAAAAAAATCCCGAAAAAAATATTTTGTTTAAAATTAATGAAAAAAACTCAATTTTATATGTGTTTTTTTGACTTTTTTCGTCTCTTGAAACATTTGTGGTACGTCTATCAGTAGAAGCGTTACTAGCAATAAAATTTCTTTGTTCTGTGTCTGCATGGTCGTCGAAGGACTACTAATACATTCATCGTTTTTTCAAGTTATTTTATGGTTGGCTTAATTCATTGGGTTAGTATAGTATCGGCGAATGTATTGGAGGGAATTGCGGATTTAATGATTCGGTAATGCTTCGTCAACCTTGCAGACACGGATCAAAGGAATTGTACTGATAGATGTACCACTAATAAGTCTAAAAATACCTATAAAATTGAATTTTTTTCATTTATTTTAAAGAAAATATTTTTTCTGGATTGGCTTTCCCGTAATTTCTAGATTATTAAATTGAATTTTTTTCACTCAAATAATTTATCGAAATATTTGTTCTGGATTGCTTGTAGATTTTTATTTCGGGATTTTTTTTTCCGAATTTTTAATTTTCAATTATTCTGGATTTTAAAAATTTGTTCATGCAAATTTTGTGATCTAAACCATTTTTTATTTTCGTGATTTAGTCCCCTCGAAATTTTATATCTTCAGGATTTTGTACGTCCGGGATTATGAATTCGCCGGATTTTTAACCCTGGGAATTTTTTCAAACCCTCGAGATTTCAGCCTAATTTAACATCGACAATTCATATTAACATATATAAGTACATAATAATGTATAAAAATATATTCCTAACAATATTTCTTGACACATTTTTATATTGTATACAACCAAAAAAATGTTATATATTTTGGTATATTTTTGTTTGTGCACTACTATGTAATCTTGCCCGAAAAAGATAAACACAACATTCTCAAACATTGACATACACGTATTAAACAGTTCCACAACAGCAATCGTTGCTCAAACAATTTAAAATATGTTTGAATTTATAAAAACTGTTGTGCATCAACACAATCAGCACCATACACGATCAACGTAAGGTAAGGTTCAAAAATTCTGTTCCACTATGGCTTTTTAAGTGAATCTCAGATATATTTCCAAGGGACTATAATTTCCTAAAGTGGGTAAAACTTTTCAAAACATGTTTATTTATACACTGACGTTTCGATGGCTTTATTCCATCAATCATTAGGGTGAATTACATAATAAAAAATAAAAAAAATTCAAATACTCCAGCAAAAATGTGGTGTAGTTCTAAAACTTCGCACACATGTTCTTTATGACTCAGCCAGAACTGCGTAGCCCCAAATGTTATCTTTAAGTAGAAATTGTTACTCTTGAAATTGTTAACATTTATAGTATTTTATCATTATTTTTTTACGCCTCAAATGGTCAGAGTTATGAATTTTTGAAGTTACTGTTTTTTAAGCTTGAGATAAACTAATTTTAGGAAAAATCTAATTGATGGTGTATGATAGTAAGCCAGAATTTAAGTAATAAATACTACTAAGTCTTTTCGAATTTCTTTATCGTTATTTTCGTAGCTCAGGATTTTTGCTACAAGTAGTAGAG
Source organism: Tipula vernalis (assembly GCA_958295665.1). Lineage (NCBI taxonomy): Eukaryota > Metazoa > Arthropoda > Insecta > Diptera > Tipulidae > Tipula > Tipula vernalis. The sequence continues at coordinate 3,520,021 of OY282561.1, forward strand.
GCTCGTATAATTTTACATGTTTTGATTATATCGACAAATTTTGATTTTTACTTATTAATATCTTAGGCGTAGTATGCACTTGGCGTGAAATTAAATTTTAAAAATATAAGATAAATCGAACGTAACAAAATTGTTTTTTTTTTAATTTCGTAAACTTTCAGATCAGATAAGCAATTGAAAAAACGAATAAGAAGCTCAAATGATGAAATGTCATAATTTAGCTTCACATTTATCATACATGAAGTTAACACAAAATGCAGTGAAAAATGTTTAGAGATAAAATAGAGGCATCCATGTTCTAACATGAAAAATTCCTTTTCGCTAGCTAAACTGCGTACTCTGCCCTGCGAACACTTTTGCGTCACTTTTATATGAAAAATTTCATTTCACTTCAAGTGTATACTAGGTGTAATGAATAACTAGAAAATGAATTGACGTGTATAGGAGTACGCCCAACAAATTTAAAAAAGTTCTAGCTCGCTTAATTTTCACCGTATCAAACAATAAAAAAAACCGCCAAAATATTTGTAATTATAGCTATGAAAGGGCTTTGTTGATAGCTTCTTCATATTTTTATGTAGGTATAACATATTTTTACAACATTTAACACCCTCCAGGAAGTGCCAGGACAAAGATTGAGTACTAAACTTTTTTTTTGTATTCTATTGAGTGTTAAAAAATATGTGTGCCAAATTTAAAAACTGCACTGGGTTCGATACTACCAAAAATTTAGCGTAATTTAATTTAGAAGGTTGTTTTTTTAGTAGTGTAACAAAAATTTAGAAACTGTTTTGAACATTTAATAAATTTGTATTTGAAATTAGACTTTTTTATATAAATATTTTCTAAAATTAAACGTTTATTAAGATTTTCTTCTTTGTTTAAATCTGTACCATCGCCTAAAGCTCAGTGATTTGTAATAGCACTAAGCAAATTTTGAAAAGTGAAAAATGGAATCTAGAATCGTCTGCTTTACATATCCTTTTCCACAAAAACATTTCAACCTGTGTACCAAATTTTACTGGAACTCTAAAGGACTTTAGTCTTTCAGTTTTGTAAACAAAAACTGGTCTAAACATTTTAACGGTCTACCAATAATTATTTTTCAAGTCGGGGCTTGTGTCTAAATATCTGAAAAAGCACCGAAATTCCATCTTCATTTCGTAGAACCAGCACATCCAAAAAAACCTAACCGATCATTAACAAAATTATTAACTTAACAGTTTGATATAGCCGCAATTATACCGTCCACGTTTCTAAAAAAAGAAAATAAACGTTTAGACGAAGATGCTTCCGCAACTTTAGCCTCAATTTATCAATTTAGAAATTAGATAGTGTGTGGCTAACCAAACACTTGCTTGAATCAAGGACTAATTTTAACGCATCTACGAAAAAAATTAAATTTAAATTGGTATTACATTTAAAGCTAAATTAAAACTTAAATTTTTGATTTTAACTTTGAAATCTTCCGCATATTTTATTGCCAAAAAATTAAGACACACCTCAAATTATTGCCGTCTTTTGTGTACTTTAAAAATAATATACATCCTTGGAGTCGTACCATTGTATTTCCTTTAGTTCTAAGCAACAGATTTATTTATTTTCCCTATCATTCTCAACATGAAATATTTCGATTTAAATTTGTTTGTACTGACGAAATACCAACCTTACTTATCTCCGTTTGTGTTGTTGTCTATAATATATGTACTCGGTTTTTTATTAGTGCCGTAAAACATTACCTTTACCAAATTTCTATACGTACACATCGGGATTGTCACTTAGAAATCGTTTAGAATTAAGAATTTGTATTATTTCATCATTAGTCAAACTTGACATATTTGTTGTTTACTGGCGGACTAATATCACAAATAAAATGATTTTATATAGTAAAACACAATATTTTACAAACACTCAAGTGTGTTTGTTAGAAATTTGATAATGGAGCAACATCCGAAACGATCGTAATTTCATTTTCAAATAAAATAAATATCACGTTAAAGAAAGTGACAAAACCAAAATATTGTGTTTTATGATATAAAATCTTATTAGTCAAACATGTAAGTTATCGTGAAATTTAAAATTTGTCAACATTTTTACAAGTTTGCTCCCGATGCTGATCAGTATTGTCTCGTCTAATTTAGAAATGTCACTTCCTAAATCAACTACAGTGGTACGATACGGAATTAAATCTTTCTTTATTTATATGCGTTCGTATTCTATAGCCCTGGATAAGGATGTTTCTTCTGTAAGAGTGATATGTTGCATAACTGAAGAAATCTTTGGACTAAACAGATCAATTTTGAAAATTTTCTCATTTGGATTTGTTTCGTTGCTTCAAAACTGAAATCGTATCGAATTTTAGAATTTTGAAAAAAAAATTTATACGAGTTGGCCATTGTTAAACAGTTTTAATTTTGGTGATGTCTTCTTGAGCCAAACAGGAAACATAATGAAAAAAATTCTTCTTATTTATGGTTTTTGCTAAAGGCAATTCTTTCCGTAAGAAAATGTTTAACAGCTCTACATCTCTGTTTCCAAAGTTTCTTGTTAGTTGCGGGGAAGAATATTTTTCAAGTTGTAATTCTATTTTAACCAATTGGAATTTATAATGTTTATACAATATTTTAAGCACAGGGAAGCCGTACTAAAAATAAGTAAGTCTCAGACGGAAGATAATTTTAAAAGGAAATAATTTTAAAAGGAAATCGAACCAACAACACATTGCAGTTATCACAATTACTTTTCTAATTTTTGCAATTCTAAAAATTTTTATAGTTAAACTTCCTATGATGCAGCTATCGAGTATAGTTGCAATTATCGAATGTTGCAATAAGCAGGTATGTTCTGTTGTCTATCCTGTTTTCGTAGAACAGCGGTAAAACAAAAATATATTTTGAAATATTAGATATAACGGGATATGAATGGAGATATAAAGGCTATACTCTTATAAGGCCAATATCTTGACTCATTTAGTTGCTAGAAATTGCCGACGCATTGTTTACATTGTCTGCATCATCGACGTCATTTTAAGAATTGTCTACACGATTAGACTATTTATTAATTATTTCATGTAGACTACGCGGTACAACACTGTTTTTTTTTGCGGCAGGTTACACTTCTATAAAGAAATTGAGTAAAATATCAATATCATATTAGTCATACAGTTATAGAGCTAAAACAACAACTAGAAAGAAAAATGTCACCGGGCTTAAGAGAGATATTAAATTCAAAATTTCATAAAATAAATGTGACACTCAATTGACAAGTTCACAAAAATATAAAAATTCAAAATGAACACTATCAACAGGAACGTGAGTGCCGCGATAAAATACAATAAAATTGAAAATTATATTGATCCCCTCTGTATACAAGTATACATACACGTTACAAAACTTTAAGATTTTATTTGTTAAAAATTGTAAAATTTCACTCACTTAGGTATCATTTACATTAGTTTCACTGCGAATTACCATTAAATAATTTTAAACCAAAATAATTTTTCCAAAACACTCTAAACTAAAATTTTTGAGCTAGTTAGACGAATACACATAATTTCATTGGCGATATTGCTTCACAAACATAAAGACAATAGTAAAGTACGTAATAAATTTAAGAACGTAATTTCGCCATGAAATATAGGAAGTTTTGCTATATGGGTACAATGTGATATTAGAAATATTTCGACATTTCGATTTACTCCTGAACAAATTATAACGTAAGCCATGCATATTTTATAAACTTAAACAGTACAGAATACATCCATCTGACTGAAATAACCATATAGGAAAGAAATTCACTAATCACTATATCGCACTCAATTATAAAATTTAAATTCATTTTAAATAACGCGCTAAGATACACATACTAACCCCGAGTACAATTCCAACCTATATCTAACGCTTTTATGAAATTTGAAATATAGTGTCCAGTTGAAAACTTGCTCTACCAGTTGATCACGAAAAAAATTAAAAAATTTTACGGTCAATTCGTATGACTGTATTGTCTTATTGCTTAAATAACTAAAGGGGTTAAAATTTCTCATATGTCTATACAATTTTGATGGACTGGACACGTCAAGATTTGATGTTGTTAGTTTTTGCATAATTTTTTTTGTGAGTATATACGAGAATCAGGCAAATAAACATTTCTTAATTAAATCATCCAAACTAAAACAAAGCGCGCGGCCATTTATTATGCGAAGCAATGGCGTCGCCGTCGTCATATATAATTCGCCGCGTTGTTAATTTCCCTTATTTATGTATTTATGTCTGTATGTACATGTATATATACATATATAATATATATTTATATATTTATATATTATAATATTTAAGAGGGTGGTGGATTTTCTTTAAATCATTTTTTTATTTTTTTTTTGTTTTTCCTTTTAAATTTTATGAAATAAACGTGATGGTGAATATACAAAAAAAATCCGAATGTAAATGGTAGTGTGGAAATGAAGGTATTTTTAAAAGAGTTTTCCTCTACTTAGGGTTGAAAAATATATAAAAGAAAATATAGCATAACGGCGGTAAAAAAAAATGTTTTCTATTATGTACACTATACACACACACACACATAAACATATACATATGAATTTTTTTCACTCGTACTGTTAGCAAAGAAGGATAATTTTTTACAATTCACATTAGAAAATGTAGATTTTAGATTATAAAATTAGAATTTGTAAAAAAAAGTAGATAGTATGGGGTTTTTACATTTGGCTGAGTTGATTTGGAGTTCATGAATCCCTTAATAATTTAAAGGGTTTATATACACAGCCGAATTGTATGTATACATGTACGTTTTTTATTGTTGATTGCACCGCACAAAAAAAAATCCTTTATGATCCTGTCTAAAGAAAAACCTGTTTTTCACTAATCATTTCGCAAATAAAAAACTAGATGGTGCGGGTCTCAGGATCATCGACAGAAGTGAAATTTTTTTGAGTGATCTCATTGAGATAAAATTAAAATACGGAAAAGTATGGGTTTCTTTCCGTATTACTACTGAAGTGTCTGGTTTATGATCGTTATATATATTCACTTTTATGCTAATTAAAACACTTCATTTATTTTTATTTCAATACTTATAATTTTATAATTTTATTTAAAAACAATAAAAAAAATCAATTACATGATTTTATAAATTTTGTTGTTTTTTATTTGTACTGGCTGCAGCAACTCACTTAATCTTACAAATTCTAACAATTTTGATACAATCTTTTATTTTTATTTTGTAGAATTTTATTACCCTGAATTTTCAATGATTTTTGTTTGTGTTTGGGTAAGTTTCTATTGGTGGGATTGTGGATCGTACGATGATTTCAATCAAACCAAAGTTTGGGTTGGCTGCAAATATCGCGTGATCTGACAATTACATCTTCACATAATTTTCGTTATTTCGTTATTAAAATTGAGCAAAAATGTTTGTTTTGGACAGGGCCGCTACATCACCCTCCTCGCAGTAAGTGTCCCACGCGATTAAGCTTTAAATTTCTATTATATTTTGGACGAATATTCATTAAATATTAAATCTGACTGATTTCCTTTTTCATGGTTTATGTTGATCGAGCTGTGCTAGAATTCCAAATGCTGGTTTAAGGCGATCGATTGACACAGACTGCTGTTTTCCGTTATTAGCAATTATGAAGAATTTTCGTAGCTTACGAAGAACTCTGTAAGGCCCTTCGTAAGGTGAAGTAAGGCTTGCTCGAGTTCTGTCCACACGAACAAATACAAACTCGCAATTATCTAAATTTTTCGGGATGAAAAGTTTGGAATCTGTCGATTTGCGAGAATCGACTGGGATTAAATTTTGCATCTGTGTGCGAAGCTGTTGTAAAAAGTCGTTAGTCGATGGAGGGGGTTGAGAATTTGGGCCTGAAAATATATCGCCAGGTAGTCTGAGGCTTTGACCATAAACTAGGTCCGCTGGGCTGCACTTGAGGTCTTCTTTGACACACGCTCTTATGCCCAGCAAAATAATGGGCAACTCAGAGCTCCAATTTTTGGTGTTACCCCGAGCTCTAAGTGAAGTTTTTAGAGTTCTATGGAAGCGCTCTACCATACCGTTTGCTTGCGGATGGTAGGCCGTAGTCCGAATCCTGTGGGAACCTAGAATTTTTGTCAGTTCAGTGAAGAGTTTAGACTCAAATTGGCTGCCCTGGTCCGTCGTTAATTCAAGGGGAACGCCAAACCTTGATATATACTGCTCGACAAATGTCTTAGCAATAGTTGCAGCGGTCATATCTGGAATAGGGTATGCCTCCGGCCAACGGGTGAACCTGTCGACGATCGTTAACAAATACTGGTTGCCTTTTGATGGTGGAAGCGGTCCGACTATATCCATGTGAATGTGCTGGAAGCGTGTTGCAGGAAGACTGATTTTGCCATGTTGTGATTTTGTATGTTCGTGTATTTTTGATTTTTGGCATGATAAACAGTTTGTTACTGTTTGTTTGTTATTATTCCTGGATGTGAAATGCCGTGCAGTAAATCGAAAACTACACGAAGTAGTGGATGAGGAATGTATACCCGATGAATACCAGAGGAGATTTCGCAGTATAATTCATGACCAGTGAAATTGACAAGTTCAAGTTTGTACTTGGTGCTTGTTGAACGAGATTTATTGATCAGAGCTTTAAGTTCGTCGTCTGTATGTTGTAACTCTGATATCTTTTGTAAATCCGGGATTCTGTTTATAGAGGCAGTTTGTGGGTCACATGAACGTGACAAAAGCCGTGTTTTCCATGAGAACTGCACTAGAACTCGATAAACTTTAAATTCCTTTTATTCTATGTAAAACGAAAAAAAAATAAATTCATAAAGCGCGAATGTGTAGTGTATTTGATATAATTACATATTTTAAGTTTAAAAATTTCCCCCTTTAGTTATTTCATCAATATTATCTTATTTCTTGCTGACGTCATTACACGCAACTACACTCGATAAATTCATGGGTTTATCCAGTGTAACTAAAAAATAAGCTATAATTGTCATTATTTATTGCTGTAACAACTTAAAATGTGTATTTATGTGAAATGCACTACACATTATCACTTTATGAATTTAATTTTTTTTCTGTTTACATAGAATAAAAGGAATTTAAAATTTATCGAGTTCTAGTGCAGTTCTCATGGAAAACACGACTAAAGTGTCTGCGACCACATTTTGCTTACCTGAAATGTGTCTGATGTCAGTCGTGAATTGGGATATAAAATCCAAATGGCGAATCTGCCGCGGACTGCGTTCTGTTTTTGAGTATACAGCGTTAATCAAGGGTTTATGGTCTGTGTAGACTGTGAATGTTCGACCTTCTACGAAATATCTGAAATGTTTAATGGCTAAGTATATAGCCAGCAGTTCTCTGTCGAAGGCTGAATACTTGATTTCAGTTGTTGTGAGTTTCTTTGAAAAGAACGCTAATGGTTCCCAACTACCTTTATTGAATTGTTGCAACACTGCTGCTACGGCAATGTTCGATGCGTCATACGTTATGTTGAAAAGTGTATTTTCAATGGGATGTGCCAATAATGTTGCATTGGCAAGCGCGCTTTTGACCATGATGAATGCTTCTTTACATTCATCTGGCCAGAAGTAATTTTTGGCTGTTTTTGGTCTTTTTGACAAGGTTGCCAAGTGCGCGTGAATTGGTTGTAGAAATTCGGCTAAACGTGGAATGAAGCGGTGATAATAATTCACCATTCCGACGAATTTCTGAATAGATTTAATTGAGGTAGGTTGAGGGAACTGAGTTATGGCTAGTACGCGATCTGGCGAAGGTTTTATGCCATCTTTAGATATGTAGTTGCTGAGGAATTCTAAATGTGGAACGCCGAAAACACACTTGGATGTCTTTATTTTGACATCGTACTTGGCAAGTCGTTGTAATACTTGCCGTAAATGAGATTTGTGTTCCTCCTCTGTTGAACTTGCAACCAAAATGTCGTCAATGTAAACGAAAATAAAATCAAGCTCTTTTAGCACTTCATTCATGAAGCGTTGAAAGGTTTGAGCAGCATTCCGAAGACCAAAAGGCATTCGATTGTATTCGAATAAGCCAAATGGGGTTGTTATTGCCGTTTTAGGCACGTCTTCGGTTGCCACAGGTATTGCGTGATATGCCCTAATTAAGTCGATTTTTGTGAAAATTGTGCACCCGTTCAGATGCACTGAAAAATTATGAATATGCGGTATCGGATACCGTAATTGTACCGTAATTGTGTTTAGTCGACGGTAATCTCCACATGGACGCCAATCGGTGTTGTCTCTCTTTGGAACCATGTGGAGTGGAGAAGAAACCGGAGAAGACGACGGTTTACATATGCCTAATTCGACCATATGTTGAAATTCGTTGTACGCTGCCTTATGTTTAGTGGGATCCAGCCGACGTGGTTTCGCATAAGGGAGTTGACCGTTCGTAATAATGTGATGAACCACGTTATGCTTGACTGGGATATTGTAATTGGGTGATTCTGTAAAGGACGGGAATTCCTCCAGTATTTTTCCGTCCCCATTCTCAACCACTAAATGTTTTGGTGTGGGAGTGTTGACGGTAACTGTCATTGCGTTGACAGTTAATTTCGTGGCTGGGTCGATGATTCGTCTTCCTCTCAGGTCAACAAGTAGACCGAATTTCGTAAGAAAATCAGCACCGATTATTGGTCGGTTAACTGATGCGAGCACAAATGGGTGGGTAAAGGTGCGCCTTAGCCCAATATCGACCAAAAGTAACTGGCTTCCATAAGTATTAATGGTTGTGCCATTCGCTGCCGAAAGAGATAACACTGGATCGAGAGATCGATTTCCACGGAAATATGTGACTGGAATCACAGAAAGATCAGCCCCAGTATCCACAAGAAAAAGGAGATTGTTCTTCTGATCTCTAATAAAAAGGCGGCGGTTTGTATAATTTCGATTATCAGCCGCATTGATAATCGAATCTAGCCGTTTAAAGGGTTAGAGTTTGTGGATACCGTGTTGTTGGCTGTGAATTCGCACGGCTTAATGCATTTTTGTGCTCTAGCGCCGAACTTAAAATGATACCAACAAAATCTATACTTATTTCGAGATCTGCTGCCGCTCCTTGGTCTGGAATGTGGCCGGCTTGAAGGCTGCGGACTTCTGGAGCGATTAGGATTACCTGTAGCAAGGGCTGCAACGGACATTTGGAGCTTGGATATTTGCTCCTTCAATTCTGAAATCTCCGATTTTGTTGACAATGTTGATTTGCTAGAAGATGATTGGGCGGAATCCATCGGTGAAATGTTGGGTAATTCTGCCGCTTCAGACATGCGGTCCGCTTTGGAAATAAGATCCACTGTTGGCTTATCTTCAAACCCGACATGTGCAACTTGGATGATTTTAGGCATTCTCCTCATCCAGAGTTTGCGTACGATATCTTCGCTGATGTGGTCACCCGCTAAACCTTTCATTGCCCTGTAAACCTCTGATGGTTTTTGGTCGCCGATATCTTGCTTACTGGTTACTTCTTGTTCCCAAATTGAAAAATATAGAGCTTAGTGCAAAATCATTTTGATGGCGATGAACATTTTGCAGCCAAATATAAATCAATTGCCATGACGGTTAAGAAAAGTTAATTTAAAGATGTAACAAATTTCTTGAGGTTCGAGAAGAACATATTGAAAAATAAAAATAAGGAACAAAATATATCCGCCTACGTCTATCTCATTCCGCGATCTTAACATTTTCCGAAAATTATAAGAGACTTTAATTCAGTTTCGAACTTAAATTCTCATGTAACTTCGTATGACGATACTGGGGCTTCGAAAAAAGTCCCAGAAAATATTATGTTCAAAAAAACAAAAAGCGAAGATAGGATCATTTTTAAGTTATGATAATATGGCTTCATATTATCATAAGCATGTAATATTATACGAGTAACCCTAGCCGCAACACAGCTATTCAAATTATGTACACGTAAATTGCATAGGTTTTTGTATTTTTCGGGATTATTTTGTTGGACCATTGCCACAACCGCCGAGAATCTGTCGTTTTATCGTAGTGGTAAATTTTGATCCATAAAATTGAGGTTCTAAATTTTCGGGACACGCTTATAGCGTACTCTAAGACGATACAATTCATGAATCGGTACTTTACAGTCAGCAGCAAAAAACATCTAAACGATAATAAGAAGATCAGCTGTTGAACATTAAGAATCCGAATGTGTTCAAATTAACGCCAGATATGGAATAAATTCCGTGCAAACCGTTGTTCTTAGATTAAGCATTGAATTTCGTTGAATTCCTGGTGGCTGGTATTTCTGGAATTGTAAAATGATTTTTGGGATGGGTGGTTCGGCTAAATAATGAATTTTTAATTTTAAACAAATTGATGCATGTATGAATTACTTGCAAAAACCTTAATTGATTTAGGTTAATTGTACTAAAAGGTATTTCAGCCATCTCACAAATTAAAAATTTATTTGATACATAAGCTCTGTGTGCTGAAACAAAAAAATTTTTGTTTATTCGCACCAAAAAGGTATGTTTTAGTGAGTCTATATTCTTCTCTAGACACGAATGGTCATCATACGCTTTTGTTACGCGACTTTTAGTTTCTCAATTTATTGTACCATGCGCTTAATTTTTTATTTTGAATACACTAATTTACGTTGATGATCAATAATTATCCGATATATATTGCTATATACAATAAAATCTTCTAACAACTTAATGAAACACCAAAAAGGTATTTCTACAATACATGTGTGACATATATGATAATATTTGACGCTCGATAATTTAAATGCTCAATATATGTATACTATTTAAACTTAACATCAAAAGTCTGTTACTATATTTAAGGAAAACCTAATAAATTCTAAATTAAGTAACAGGTTTTGATGGTCGTAAATGACACAGAACGGTCACATCTCTATTTGTGAACTTATATTTATACAGTAACTACAAGAACCATATTAAAATGTGAAATGATCATTTTTAATCAAGTAACATCGAACAATTTTCAATAATATCAAAAAAATTCGGTAAATCATGATTTATAATAATTTCGAAGAATTACTGAATGCCTTTAACAATTTTAAATAATTTTTAATATCAGCGAATACCTATGTAAATTGAAAATCTGAAAAATATCGAATACCAAATTTTCAACAATAATCGCGATAGTAATGAATAATCTCGATACCATGCAATCAATATCTTTTAAATTCGCAACAAAATATTTCAGGAATCTCAGAAAGTCTTCAATATTTTCAAAAAATGGCGTCTATGTAACTCAACATTTTCCAGAATCCAGAATTAACTTACGTGTAATTTTATGTAGCTCCTATTCGACACTATGCAAATCTAGGAAACCTCAAAAACCAATAAATTACCAATTCTCTCAATTTCGAGCAGTATCTCGTAAAGCTCGAATAATCGAAGAATTTTGGATATACATCATTATTTACAAACCTTTAATAATCTCGAAAATATTGAATGATACTCCTGATTTTTCTGATAGCTAAATTGCAAAATTATGGTCACATCGACTATACGAACATCAACGTCAACCTGACAATAATCAACTTGACCGTGCATTAATATTCTATTTTCGATTTACTGGCAATTTGTCAAGTTAAGATAATCGAAGATTCTCTTAACTTGACAAATTGCCTTTGAAAAACACAATTCGACTTTCGGTCTCGTAGTATTTCGGGCAATAGTTTTCTCGCATAAATGGTATCGGTCGTCTAGTTGGATAATACAACTTTAAATAATATCAAAAAATAGCATAATTTAAAATAACTTCGATTAGTTCCTCCAAGCAAGCTAGATAAAACCAAAACTCTAAATTTGGAGAATATCTTCTCTGTAAGATTATGTAACTTATTGTAAGTGCTATAAGTAATCCATCCAACTCCAATTTTAATTGGAATAATACTGAATCTAGAAAATTTTGGTTACAATTTGTTACATACTGTTCAGTGACCAACAAATCTCCAATAAGCTTAAAAACCTCCAAAAATCCAATAAAATATCGTAAATCACGATATAAGATTAATTCTATAATACCACGTAACTTCAACGTCTTCAACATTCATTCCTCAACATTTTAAAACAGCTTTTTCAAAACACAGTGCACTTAAATATCTAAATTTGAAAGTAGTTCAGGCAAAGCAATGGTGTCAAATTGGCAATTTTACATCGGTCGCTATAGGGAAGCAAATTATTTTTATTCAGCCACATTGGAATGTTGGAATCAAAATAATAGCTCACTTTAAGAAGATAGTAAATAATAAATTGCTTTTGTATTCTTTCAATTCGATTGGTAAAATTGTTGTACCTAGAAAGAATAGAAGAAGTAATTTCATTAGTGAATTTATTAAACAAAACAACTCACAGGTGAGCACTATGACAGGCACCAAAATAAATTTCAATCATCTTGTGATATTGTACCGGTAACTTGTACCACCAGCTTTCTATCACGCAGATGCGGATCAACCGAATACACAAATAATTTAATCAATCCAAATCTGTCCAATTGGGCAAGTATGAACTCAAACTCGAGAGAGCCAAATACAGACGAAGAACTTAAGAGATTTACAGAACACGAACGGTGCCTGATGAATCTACATATGTTATTCTCAAATAATTTTGGAATCGATAATAGTCGATATAGTCATTTCATCATTACACATTGAATGTCTAAATCCGATTGACTTCCAAAAGCATAAAAAAATCCATAAACTCCACCAGATAGTTCGCTGCAAATGACACAAAAGGATTAAAATTCAACAGAAACCATGTCATTTCAACGGCTAAATTATTCTCCGATGCTACCCAAAACATATAATTCCCTTAATTCCGCAACTACTTCCACAATCGGGACAACCTAAAAAGTCGAGCAATACAAATGTGTCCACGCTTGTCCATATCTACATCTGAAGATAACAAAGGATGAACCACGGCTAACAAAAGGGGTAGAGGCACGAGTCCAATATCACCTAACAATAAATGCAAATAAATGAAAATAAATAATTAATGCTCAGCGCAACTTGCAGTGCTTTATCTAAACGATTTCATAGTTTAACCGAATTAGTTGTTGAAAGGTCTTGTTAAAGGAACTGGCCAATGACTTCGATCTAAAATTAATTTGAACTAACCAGGTTAAAATCTAGTTAAAAGATGCCGAGGTAAGACTAGAACCCTGGCAGAGCGAAACACCGAATTCCATTTATTCCAATATAAAGTGAACAAAACTTACCAGGTAGTCATACAATACTTTCTTACATCAATTAACATTAAAGAAATGAAAAGTGAATTAATTGATATGGACCACGATGTTGTTAATATCTGTGATACGAAGAAGCTAATCCCGCTCTTTAAACTCGAGCATCGAATGAGTGAATCAATTAAAGAAATATATTCAATAATGCACTATTTGTCAAAGATACGGACATACCAAATCTTACTGCAATCGCAGACCCAGATGCTTGAAATGTATGTATAGGTTGCAGTGTATACAAAGAAGTTCAAACTCGCAGATTTCCTCCTATAAGAGAAAAGATAGTGGAGAAGTCGCAGCCCGCTACAAATCCGAATCAAATATTCAATTAAAGGTCAAACATCAGATGGAACTCCTACCAAAGAAGAGCAATCTTCAACAGAACGGTGGGAAATTATAATGGAAAAATTAGTGACCAAAACGAATATAGCTTTCTAATGACCATTGTCTGCAAATCATTCAATGTTCAGAACCCTTAAATTAGCAACCTGGACCGCCAACGACTTGTCACAACATGGACAAAAAGTTAAAAGTTTTTGATGGAACAAAAAATTGGTTTCACGCTAACATTCGAAAAGGGTCGATAGAGAGGGAAGCAATGGCAAAGGGGGTTCTTCCTTCTAAAATTAGATGGATCCGCTTCATGCTGAAACATCGTAAGATTACAGCCAAATTAGGTGGCGAGTCAGTAACCATCACGGCCGTAAAGTGTTGGTCATTCGTTATTGTCAGATTACTGGTCCTTCTGGGTAGCCATTGGAATATTTTCCAGGCCTATGAAGATAACGTGACTGTTCTACTACTAAGTGGCAAGTTCATTGGGATCATCTCTGATCTAATGAAAATTGCAATTAATATAATATAGAAAAGCTTGTGGTACTACTGTACCTTTTTCCAAATATGTTAAATATCTAGAGGTTATCCTAGATCAAAAGCTAAACTGGAAACAAAATATATTGAAAGTTCAAAATAGAGCCACTAAGGCTTTCTAAGCCTATCAGAGACTCTGTGGACCTACTTGGGGATTACAACCAAAATTGATATACTGCTGATGGCCTTGTCCGCGAGGTTTTGCCTCTCCATTCATTGGACAATAGCTCTTCTGCGGCGTCTCTAAGGGGTACCTTAGGGCAATGAGACAAGCAAAGAGATTTATATTTTTTTTTTTTGACCTTCGTCGGTCAAAATAAAGGAGTGTCTTGAACTTAGGAAACCTGAATTGAGGCCACTAATCGGCTTCCTCACAGGTCACATTCCTAACTACGACCGACGGATGTCGCTTTTGCGACCTAGAAGCAGAATCAGCGGAAAATTTTCTGCGCCAATACCCAGCCATTTTTTGCCAAAGACTGCAACATCTAGGAAGGAGAACAATGAGCCCAGATAGTATGTAGCACGTACCGACCGGTAGTATTATCAGGGTGAATATCGACTGGACTGTTAATAATAAATTTTCACTATCTGCATTTTCATTCTAGGGTACTCGACCGGAAAACATAGCCTATGCCCCAACTTAAAGGATAATGTATTTAATTGCGGTGCGGACATCTGAATTGTCGACTGATAAAACGGTAGCTGCCTATCTAGTAAATTTTCGTTAATCTAGGAAATTCCTGCAAGCAGTGAAAATTATTCACGAAGAGGTTGTCTAAAAAAACACAACTGGATTTCTTTCGGCTGGTACGCGCAACCAAATTTCCTTTTTTGAAGCACGGTCAAAATTTTTCTTGTTCATTTAGCGTGAATAAATGACGATTTGAGTATCGCAACTACCGAATAAAAAATTTGTATTCTCACTATACTAAGCGAATCGTAGTTAGTAAATAAATCGCTTAATCGAACCCAATGAATTCTTGCTATTTTAATTTAATCATGTCAAATAAGGTTGATAAACATTCCTTCCACGCCAACTTAGTAGTAAATCATCAACGTAAATATTTTACGAAGATTACGAAATATTAATCGAAGAATTTCGCCACTCATGTTTAATTAAAGGTGACAGTCTATAATTTGCCAGTATATTTCAGCAAAGAGAACGATGTCTCTCACTGTTTCTTTGTATGCTTATTATTTGGGTTTTGTGAAACTGATGCCACTAGAAAGCTTGACTAAAAATTCAAAGGATTTATAAATATTTATTGAATAATTTGTATAGTGAGCACTTAGCCTTATACAACAATACAATCAGAAACAATTACAATAGTAAAACAAAATTAAATTATAAAAAATATTAAAATTATTTAAATAAAATGAAAAGTATTAATAAAAAAGATTAAAATAAACATTAGTCAACATAAATCAAATTAAATTAATTAAATTTAAAAATAAATATGAACCGGATCAAGTCATATTGCTACTAAATTTAAATGATTCTTGCATAAATTTGGTGAAAAGCATAAACTTCTGATGGTACTTGACAATTCATTCTATTTCCTGAAACAGCTAAGTATGTAAAACTGAATACTACTTTCCTATTAGTTGGAAACATCAACATATTTGTCCTTCGGGATTTGGAAAACTGAAGTTTAGCTTACAAATTTCAGTCTTATATTTCCGCAGCTTTCACACGTATCTGACACAATTATTCAAAGTTACTTGGAGCAGATGAGATGAAATCTCATCGCAATACAATATATGAGGTACGATCAAATACCTAATCAAATAAAGCCTAAGGCTTTGTGAACAAAAATGTTGCGCAAGTCACAACTTGTAAAGGGTTGAATTAAATTTTTGACAAATAGATGCAACGTGATTATTCCAAGTGAAGCTGTTATTAATTACTAGACCAAGATCATTAACTTTATTCAAAAATTTTATGGCAAATCCATTGATGATCAATTTCGGAAAAGTAAATGATTTAGTAATAAGTGTTGCACTATACATTTACCGTCATTAATAATGAAACCATTAGAACTAGCCCAATGGCAAATATTACTTAAATCTAAATTAATTAAATCAACAATATTTTGATTTTGATCAAAAGTTCCCCCCAGATAAATATGTACATCATCGGTATTAATATGAAAATAACAATAATTGAACCATGTAGAAATGTCGTTAAAAAACAACGAGAACAGCAGTGGTCTCAATATAAAACCCTGAGGAACACCGTCATTAACATCATCCAGATACGATACCATTCCATTCGTACTAACATATTGCAGAATTTCCCGTTGTAGAAGAAACGTTTATTTTCTAATACTAAACACTACGGAAATATACAGCCATCCGTATAATCGGAACGTGATACGTTATAATATTGAAATTCGGTACACGCTATTTGTGGGCCAATATAAACTTGCATACTAAATTTCACTTCAATCGGTTAACAAACACGGGAAGTTGTAGAAGAAACGTTTATTTTCTCATATTAAATACTACGGGAATATATAGACAGCCGTATAATCGGAACGGGATAATATATTATAATATTGAAATTCGGTACCCGCTATTTATGGGCCAATGTCAACTTGCATACTAAATTTCACTTCAATCAGTTAAGAAACGCGGGAATTTGTAGAAGAAACGTTTATTTTCTCATACTAAACACTACGGGAATATATAGACAGCCGTATAATCGGAACGGGATACGTTATAATATTGAAATTTGGTACACGCTATTTGTGGGCCAATATAAACTTGCATACTAAATTTCACTTCAATCGGTTAAGAAACACGGGAAGTTGTAGAAGAAACGTTTTCTCCCACTAAACACTACGGGAATATATAGACAGCCGTATAGTCGGAACGGGATACGTTATAATATTGAAATTCGGTACACGCTATTTGTGGACCAATATAAACTTGCATACTAAATTTCACTTCAATCGGTTAACAAACACGGGAAGTTGTAGAAGAAACGTTTATTTTCTCATACTAAATACTACGGGAATATATAGACAGCCGTATAATCGGAACGGGATACGTTATAATATTGAAATTCGGTACACGCTATTTGTGGGCCAATATAAACTCGCATACTAAATTGCACTTCAATCGGTTAAGAAACACGGGAAGTTGTAAAAGAAACGTTTATTTTCTCATACTAAATACTACGGGAATATACAGACAGCCGTATAATCGGAATGGGATACGTTATAATATTGAAATTCGGTACACGCTATTTGTGACCGAATTAATTTGTGCGATTGCTTTCAAAGAACCGTACCAAAAACCAACTGGTTACCACAGTTATGATTGCATTTCGCTTGCACTGCCATGATATTATTGTAACAAAGTTGAGTCTTGATAAAGAATGATGCGTGATCCAATTAAATTACTTATCGTTTTCGAAAACGTAGCTGTTAGAATACCAATTGCAAAATGGTGGCCATATATTTATAGGCATTAGGAATCGATTACTTCTGGCAAGCTCGCTTGGACTTGGAGTAGTTGCCGTAATTAATATCAGCTGTGAATGCTATAGATAGATAGTTTTAATATTTTACAAAATACATTTTTTTGACAATCTAACATAATTGCGGTGGTGAAAGTTAAAAGTAAAACATACACAGTCAAATTTTATAAATCAAATAGTATGATACCTACGTGTGAGATAGCGCAGAATAAATTATAATTATTTGAACCATGTATGTAAATAGAGAAATTATTTTTTTAATAACATTTTCGAAGATACAATTTTAATACATAAAAAACAGAATAAATTATTCCGTGTTTTGTTAAATAAAATGCGTTTGGTTAGTATATTTTAAACATTTTATTTAAAACACATAGTACAATCTACATTCAAATTAATTTCAATAGATAGAGCTGTGAAATGGTTGTAATATAGACATACAATTTTTTAATTCAGCTCTTTTCATTTAAATGTCACATTTCGCACAGATGTCGCTAATTATTTACAATTTTTTACTTTGTAACGTAAAAAATTTCAGGTAAAAAATACAATTATTTACACGTTAATAATAGTGTAAATTACGCAATGTAATTTACGTGCACAACACTGGTTTTCTTGGGAATTGGTAAAACCGAGGCTATTTTCCACAAAGTGAGAAATGTTGAGGATGCGCAATTGAAAAATTAATTATGTGTGTGAGATTTTTCAGAGTTTTCTAAAACATCTTAATAAATTTGTTATTGATTCCATCATGTCCATCTGAGTTAGATGTAATATAATTTATGGCTAAAGCAATATCATTTGAGGCAATACAATGAAATGTAAATTGTTTAGTTGATGTATAATGTAAATAGAATTAATTATCAGGCATTGGAAAATTGGCGTGGTTAAGAAATGTGTATTTATTGAAAAAATAGAAAAACTGGAAACATTATTCGATTTATCGTTCCCTTGAATACCAAGGTGCCGTAAAGAATTTCAAGTTTTTTGTTTGCAAATGGTTTTAAATTTCTAAAATAATATTTTCGTTTGGGTTCGCATATTTTAACTATAATAATTTTTTTAAGGTTATTGCAGCGCGATAAGAACAAAGATCTCAGTATTCGTTTCCATTTCTTGTTCATTATTTGTCCTATAAATTTATGAGTTGTGATATTTCACTTGTTAACCAAGGTGCAGAATTACATTTAATAACAACCTTTTTTAAAGGTACACAATTGCAAAAGAAATAATGATAGTTATAATTAAAAATAATAATTTGTTCGTCAATATTAGCAGTCCCCATTTAATTAGGAAAATAAATTTCAAAATTTGTTTTGGTGAACCCTGGATAAATCATTAACATATGCAAGTATAGGCTTACCACGGACATATATTTAAATTGGTATTGCATGAAAATGAGATCATGGTCGGATATCCATGGTACAGACAGTTGTTGCCCATGTTGTATAATACGTGATTTTTGCCCTTGAGAAGTAATAATTAAATCAAATAAACTAGAACCTCTTGTCGGATTGAACGGGATGTAAAATAGATCTAAATTTTTCAATAATTGATGTAAAATGTTGGACGGATAAATTAGGTTACAGTTAAAATCACCTAATATGATATATTTATTTAACATGCATTGTTCTTAAGTCTAAAAGAATATTAAGTAGATCAGAAATTTTATTTGCATTGACCGGTGGAGGTATATAAAAAGTAGCAAAAAATAGTTTACCTGAACAATAAGAAATTTCAGCTATAACCACTTTACCTTGCTTACTTTCAAGGTAGATCGGTAGTATAAACTCACGCCCCGTGAATATGAAATTATTTAAATGAATCACCAACTATTCCCATCTCAATGAAGGTTATAAATTTTTTCCAAAAATCTAGGAAATCAGAAAAAGTTTAATATACACTCCCTACATACGTTCGATCTTGAAGTTTACTTGTGACTTGGAATTCAAAAGTGCGCTTAATATGACAGAATATCCAAAATGACCAAGGAGTTTAACTAATGATATGACCAAATAAATGAATGTTAGTAACTCAGTTTCAGATTTGGCAGACACTTGTGTTGATGTTATCTACATGTAGCTTAGTGGAGATTAATAACTGTGTCAGAAGTGCAGCATAATAACCAAGACGAAATTGGTAATACCAATGTAATAATAATGTACAATTATTCCGGTAAAACATATTTTCTCCGTAAAAAACATTCGCTCATGCAGCTTAATTTGGTTCAGTTAATTTATTTACTCCTCCGCCTTCATGTAGCAAACGCATTTTGTACCTAATTTCATTTTCTTTACATAGCTAATAAAATATGTTTGGAGCACATCGAGTTTGAATTGAAATTAAAATCATATAGCCTACAAATTCTTGTATTATTTGATTTATTCACTCGATTTGCAGCCCCTTCTTGGTAAAATTCGAGTGATTATTCCCGCAAAAAAAAAAAATATATCCAACTATACTTTGTGACCACATGCCTATAATGAAAAACCTGTCTGATTTTATTTTTAACTGAATTTTTTGATGACCATTTGGAATAAAAAAATAAAAATAAAAAAAAATTGACCGTTAGGTTTACGTAATTTTCACATCGAAACAAGTTTTTGATTAAAAACTATAAAATCCTGGGCCCTTAATTTATTCGAATTACATGAAAACAAGTTTTTTCTTAATCATAATATTTCTCGTGTGGCTATTTTCCTTTTTCTATTATACAAAATATAAAAACTGGACATTAAAAAGGTTAATTTTAAAAATTAAGGTTAATCTTTATCCTTCTTATTGTTGACCATGAGCTATCCCTTTTATATTAAAAGAAAAAGGAAAAAATGAAAAAAATACAAAGACATTTAATAATAAGAAATTTGCTTCCCTATAAAGGGGTAAAAACTGAAGAATGGCTTTGACGTCTCCAAGTGTATTTTATATACATGTACTCGTATATATTCAGGTGATTATCCTTTTTTTTTTTTTTGTGCAGTTACTTTGTACGTCTTACAAAATATAATTCCCAAATACTTTCCCCTCATACAATACATTATGTAGGTAAATGATTTGTATTTTCATCTTTATATTGTATAATTGCTGAGAAACATGAAAGCGTATTATATTTAAATATTTCACAAAAAAAAAAAAAAAAAAAAAAAAAAAATACATTTTCATGATATAAAATAAAAATATTAAATTAAGAAAGAAATTTATTACAACCAAATGGCGCGAAGCTGCTTTTTTTCTGTGAACAAAGTTACACGAGAAAAAGAAAAATTTATAATTATTTTTCTTATCGTTCTGGAAAATGGAAATTCAGTACAAAAAAACACATTAATTTAATTGTGGTGTGCTGGGAAATGGTGGTGTGCTGGGTGGAGAAAATATGATGTAGTTTATATTATATATACATATCCAAATATAAAAAAAAGGGTGAAAATGTACGAAACAAAAGATCTTTTTATTTTTTAATTATAATTTGGTTACTTAGGAAATTTTCTTTTTGTATAATAATAAGGAAAAAGAGAATTGAGGAGTTAGAAGTGGCTTCAGAATTTTTTATTTTCCTTGTATTTTTCGCGATTTAAATTTTAGGGTTACATTTCTAATTATTTAGAAAATAAAAGGATGGGACCGTTCTGAATACTTAAACTAAATTTTTTTTTAAGGCAACCAATATCGGTACGTTCTCAAAAATAGTTTCATTAATTTTTATTTTCTCTTGGAAATTCGAGATTAATTATGTTCAGACATCTTTTATTGGTACTAGTTGGTGGGTTATTGAAGTTTAGTTAATACTTTGAAATTTTCAATTACGAATAACAAGCAAATCAAGGCAGTTAATTGATTTGGTTTTCACAAACGACTTTTATGTTTTGTGTAACTACTTGAGTAGTGAGAATATAGGAAAATACCGAGTACAATTGTGTGCATGAGATTAGTAAAAGAAGATTTTGATTTTGGTTCCTTGAAAGAACTAAGAGATTATAACTGAACAAACGCACGTATTGATTAATACAGAAGAGCAGTGGGCATTTTACAACACAGAGCTAGAAACCGATATACAATAAGTAAGATTGAAAATCGGGCAGAAAATAAGAGTAAATAATAAATGAGGTTAAATTTAAATAATTAATTTTACGAGATAATTATAGAATTTTTATCGATAGTATTATAAAAATGTTTAACTCTTTATCAGATACAGCTGTAAATTGAAATGGTAATTTAACATTAGTTCAAACTTCTTTCAAATTTCAAAATATTTGTTTGATCGAAATAGTAAGTTCTGTATTGCAAAATTTATAGTAAAAGTGATCAAATATTTCCACAATTGGTAATGTCTCATTGCAGCTGGTATAATTTATTTGTTCATGGAAAACATACCAACGGTACTCGGAACCAACAGATGCAATGAATTCCACCCATAATAATATGTTGCCAGAATATTAAAAAAATATTAGAAATTGAGCTTTTAAAACTGTAAACAGAAATATTCTTCTAACTCAACTTAAAGCATACGGTATTGTAGGGAATAAATTAAATTGGTTTGAAACAAATTTACAGAAGTTAATGAATGTTATTCTGAATGTAAATAAAATGAATCGGGCGTTTTTTGAACAATTTTATGTATTTTTCAACCAATTTTAAAAAAAAAACGAAAAAAATCATTTTAAAAGTTTTCTTCAAACCATTACAATTTTATTATTTTTCGATGTTTGGTTTCTCTCACAAGCATTTTTAAGAACTATTTTTTACGGAAAAAATAATAAAATAAGATTAGAATTTGCACACTTAATTACATAGTTTTATATTCAATTAATTACATGATTACTTCGAAAGTAGATGGCAAAATATTTTAAATTAACAGCAGTAATTAATAAATATAATAAATTGTTTTAATTAGTTAATTGCTCATATGTAACATTAACATTATACTAAAATTAAATGTTATCGCCTTCAAAGTTGTCTTTTATTTAAAATTACTAAACTAATAAATCCTTAAAATTAAAAATAAAATTCACACACAGATTTGCGCTATTTTATTTGTAGAATTATTATAAACAAATTTTTTGCAATTGTCAATACTTAAAACAAAGAGGATGTTTCTGAGGTAAATTTTACGACGGAAGACTCTCTAGCGTACCATACCTAAGAAAAAATTTGTTTGAAAAAAAAATCCAACTCGCTTTAATGTAAGTTTCCATACAAAATTTTAATAATATAACGAAAAGAAAAAAACAACAAATTTATAATAACTAAACTCGTAATATTATTCAAATCATTTTGAAACTCTATGGAAATCCTATATGTACATAATAAAGAAACTATACTACTCGACTTCAACGAATAAGACAATAAATCTGAAGCAAAGCCGACCCCGCTTTAATATCTTATAGCGTAAAGGCTATAGCTATTGACACTCAGGATATTTGATGGAGTAATTGACACCATCATATTATTAAGCATTTTCTCTTTCTTTTTAATATAGCTATAGCTAATGCCTAACTGTTTGAAATGAAATTTAAACTTGTCTCTTTCTATTTTACTTTACCTTTTTGGTTTGATACTTTAGTTTCACGCCAAACGTTCACAAGAAGACAACGGCTTCTGCGATTTTTTTTTTTTTGTGATATTATAGTGATTTTTCACAAGGATTGCAATAGAGGTAAGTGATTTTACTACAACAGTTAAAATATAAAATGCTTTGTTTTATATTTTATTTATTATCTTAAAGGTTTTTACGCATAAAAAACTATAAAAACTAATTACAAAAGTCCTAAATAATTAAATGTGGTTGGTGTCAATAACTAAAACGAAATTTAACTTAGTTTCAGTTATTGACATCAGGCTGTCAATAAATGTAACTTCATGCTACGATTATTGACATTCGGGTGACGATAATTGTGTACACATGGTTATAGTTATTGTCTCATTTCAGTTATGCCTAAAAACAGAGTCACTTATAATGAAGCAACTCTTCAGCAAGCTTTGAAGGAAATAAAAGAAAAGCAAATATCCAGAAAACAAGCCTCCCAAAAATTCAATATACCTCGTTCTACGTTAATTTTTCGCTTGAGCGAGAAATTTGTTAAAGTAGCACCTGGCCCATCAACCATATTAACATCAGATGAAGAGCGTGCTATCGCTGACTGGTTGATCGCTTGTCAAAAAAAGGGTTTCCTAAACGGAAGGAAGACGTTCTAGACGTGGTGAAAAATTTTATCGAAGCCGACCAAAGATCAACTCCATTCAAAGAAAATACACCCGGAAGAGGATGGTTTAACAGATTTCTGGAGCGTAACCCAAACGTCACAAGATAGCAGTAATTTTGATATCCTCCAATCTCCAGACCGAGTTTATAATGGTGACGAAACCAATTTTTTGCTTTGTCCCAAAACGCGATCTGTGCTAGCTGCGAAAGGGGCCCGAAACATTTATCAAATTGACCGTGGGCCTGCCAAATCTTATTTGACTGTGATGTGTACGTTCAGTGCAAATGGTGAAACCATACCGCCTATGGTCATTTATCCCTACAAAAGGGTACATGAAGAGATCCGCAAATCTTTACCCGAAAGTTGGGCCTTGGCAATATCTGATAATGGATGGATGACTAAAGAAATCTTTTACGAGTACATTTCCAAACATTTTCATCCTTATCTTGTGAAACATAAAATTAAGTTTCCAATTATTTATTTCGTCGACGGCCACAGCACTCACATGACCTTAAAGGTTAGTGAACTATGTGTACGCCTGGGTATAATAATTATTACGTTATATCCAAACGCCACACGGATTCTTCAACCATGTGACTACGCGGCCTTTAAACCTTTAAAAAATTGTTGGGCTAAAATGGTTAACAATTGGCGAAAGGATAATCCGGGGGCCTCATTAACCAGAGAGCAATTTGCTCCTTTATTGTCGAAAGCCTTTAATGGTTGTGTTACCCCGCAAATTATCCAAAATGGATTTAAAGCTTGTGGTCTTTTTCCTTGGGATTATTTGGCAATCGATTTTACAAAATGTCTAGGTAAATCGACCAAACATTTTGTTTCAAATACAGTTCCAGGTTCTATAGATTATATAGAATTTTCAAAAATTGTCGGCGAGTCAAAAATAATAACGTTTGAATATATTTTTAAAAATCCTGAAACGTTGGACCTTTACGATGAAAATTTCAAATTACTTTTTAAATTATTTGTAAAGATTAAAGGTTGTAGATTTTCCCAACCTCTGGACTATCCAATTGAATCTACACATCGAGCTCAATGTCAAAATGGTGATAATAATACAAGCCAAATAAACGATGCTAACCAAATTACGACGGAAATTAATGTAAGCGAAATAAACGATTTCATCTATATCGACGATTACAATTCAAATGCAATGGGTGATCTTACACCACTAAATGCTGTTGATGACTGCATACTTGGAGAAGAAGTTGTGATTACAGTTGGAGAACAGAGTACAGTCACTAATACTCCAGACGAAAACCTTATTGTTGTTAATCCCCCAAATAATCGCATCGAAAATTATTTCGATTGGCCAGTCACACCAATAAAAACTGGTACTCAACCAACAAAAGTAAAAAAACCATTTGTGATAACTTCTCCAATATGGATAGAAACGGAAAAGGAAAAGAAACTACTAAAAGAAAATCAATTATTGCAAAAGGAAAATCGTAAAACTGAAAAAATCGAAAAACTAAAAAAGAAAAAAGAGGAAATCGAATTAAAAGCTTCCACAAAAAAAGAAAACAAATTGAAAAAAACGAAGCTTTCTAAAATCAAAAATCAATTTAAAACAAATTTAAAGTCTAGAGGAAATGCAAACAAATTACAAGAAAGTACAGCCAGCACGAGCGTTCAAATTATTAGTAATGGTAAACTCTAGCTAGCTTCTAATTACAATCCTTTTTTAAATTAAAATCTCTTATTTCTTTTAACAGAAAGTGTTATCTTGGATCTGGCAGTTAACAATAATGGTGAAGCGCACGATCAGGATTCTCATAATATAGATTCACTTTCAGAAGTAGCATTAGAGCCAAGTAATGTTGAAAGTCTTCCTTATAATGTATTTAATTTAGTATTATAACTTACCATTTTACATTTTTAGTTCCATCTCATGCCGAAAGTCCTGGTTTAGAGAAAGAAGAAGACGATAATACAAAAAATCGAAACATTGGGCAAAATAAATTTGCTAAAGGCACAATGTGCTATAATTGCACCTTTGCTTTTTTCCAAAACCCAAACATTTGATAACGTTGGAATCAGATGCAATACATGTGTGAGGGAGTTTCACGTAAAGTGCATACAAGTTTTAAAATTGCAACTGCTGCCAATGTTTGTATGTTCGAAGTGTAAAATTCAAAGCGATGAGCTTTAAAGCAACTTATAATGTAGCGTGATGTAATATAGTGATGAGCTTTAAAGAAATAAATAGTTTCAGAAACATATTGTGATATGAATTAAGTTTTGATATTTTTTATTTAATTTTATAATTAATGAGATTAGCTAGCTAGCTAGCTATTTATATAATTTTTACTTTTTATCGGAAAAAAGGAATTAGCTAGCTATAAACCGAAAAACAGAATAAGCTAACTGTGTTATTTTGTATTTTACTCTGAAATAATATGTCAATAATTGTGGTGTCAATTATTAAATCAAAGTGTCAATAGTTGTCTATTTTGGAAACTTTTCGAAAAATACAATTTTTAGATAAAAAATAATAATTTTTGAATGAATTTTAATTAAACTTTGAAAGATTATAAGATTCTCTACAGGAAATGGTTTCGTTGCTAAAGTTTGGCGCATATTTCGGTAAAATACCGGCCATCGAAGTGAAATTCTGCTTGTGACTGTCAATAGCTGTAGCCTTTATATTTTTGACGAAGTCAAATAAAAAAATGCCTGTCCCTATACTCTGCAGATAAATGGAATCTCTTTACGCTGGAATACCAGCTCAGCACTATAACACACAGAAATATGACAGTGGATGAATTCTATGCCACTGTAAACTATCAATTCTTATTAGCAGTCAACAAAGTCAAAATGGAAGACTATTCACATGAAACAATCAACGTTTTGGTTGAAACATATAGGAATAGATCTTTAGACATTTTCGTCCGAGGGCTGAATGGCGATTTATATAAGATGCTTATAATTCAAAAACCAACCACGCTACCGGAGGCGTAACCATTATGTTTATAAACTCAGAACCTGAATTTCAGAAATTTGTCAATATACAATAGAAATATTAACTATACTTGGTAACAGCTCCAATAAATCAAATTTCGTACACCAACTCACAGCGGAGAACCATGACCAACAATATACAACACCAAAATCACTGAAGACCATATGTCAACCAAAATCAAAACATGGACATTTACACATCAATACAAATGAGACAGGTAAACTATACATCAACCGTCCAACCAATCAGGATAATCCAATGGCAAAATGAGATTATTCTCACCGTTATGGACAAGCCAGAAGAACCCTATTACAACCAATTGGTCTACGACAATACAAAAGACGAAATAACCAATGATGACTAGCATACAGAAAATGATTCGGAGGTAAATTTTATGACGGAAACCTCTCTAGCGAACCACAACTACAGTATAGGGTAAAACACGGTAATATCCTCAAATTACAGATCGACATATCAGCCAATAAAAAATTTTATAAAATCGGAATTAGCCAATAACGCCATCCCAACTAAGGTTCAATTTAAAATAAATTAGCAGGATGTGATAACAATACTGTTGAATTCTTTATTCTATCGGGATTAAAATATTTGATGGCATAATAGGAGACGACACATTAAAGAGCAATAATTGATAGAAAAAAATAACATGTTAATAATAACCATTACATTACGATAAAAACCATTACTTCAGGTTAACAATACGGAAATCCGAGGTAGCCATCTTTCATCAAAAACAAAGAAGCAACTCCAAACAATATTATTAAATTTTAAAATTTTATTCGGACGTGTAAACAACATAGAAACAATCGATACTAGGGTAAGAATAATAATTATAACAACTACGGATGAACCTAAATATACAGCAAGTATAAAAATAACAAATAACCCAGCTCTTAATAGACGGCATCATTAGACCCTCTAAGAGCACACATAACTGGGTGATCTGAATTGTCGACAAGAACGCCATCACAATATTAGACTTATATCTAATTCCAGATATATCTAGTAAATTAGCAAATCTCGGAGACTTTATAATTTTTACAACCATAGACCTAACGTCGAGGTTCCACCAGAAAGAAATGAATGAAGCGAATTTACAAAAAACTTTTTTTCTACAATGAACGGGAAGTACGAGTTTCTACGACTTCCATTTGATTTAAAAAACGTGGTAGCCATTTTTCAATGGACGACATCTTTCATGTTACATACACATAGACGACATCATATTCTTGGGGGAAAAACAAAAGAGGAACATTTATTGAACATCGAGAAAATCTTCTCAAAATTTGTAGAAAGCCAACATAAGGGTCAATCTGGATGACAGAGAGTCCCTGTAACAAGAAACAGAATTCTTGGGTAAGCTAATCAAAAACATCAAAAGGCCCAGAAATCTAAAGCGTTTAAAGCCATTTTGTGGATTCGCATCATATTACAGGCGTTTTATACAAGACTCCGCAAAGATAGCCAAGCCATTGACCAACCTTACAAGAGAAGAGTAAGCACATCGAAAGTAACCCAGTTTAAAAAGGTACAAATCAGCAAGAACAATAAAGAAATCCAAGCATTTTTACTTAAGAAAGAGCTATTATCCTTCACGGATATATTAATCATCCCGGACTTGAACAAGCCGTTCCTTTTGATAACCGATTACAGTTATATATCTAGATCACTGAACAAAACACAAGAAAATTATGCTACCAACGAGAATGGGATGTTGGCTGTAGTTTTGGCCCTAGATAGTCTCAGGAACTATTTATACGGAGCAAAAAAAAAACAACAATTAAATCTGGCTACTCACCAACCATTAACGTTTGCAATAAGCAATTAAAACAATAGTGCCAAACTAAAGAGATGCAAAGCCCGCTTACAGGAATACAACTACAAATTTATTTAAAGTCGTGGATGCTCTTTCAAAGTTAGAAATGAAACGAACAGATTATCGACAGATGGATGGAGATTCACAGTTATGATGAAGATTTCACGGATCTAATATACTGCGAAGAATCAATCAACGCATTTAAAAATGAACTTTTATTCAAGAATGCAAGAAAAATTACACTCAGTAAGAACCGCACCAATTTCTCACAGGCGTCACATTAGCCTACCGTATCTGCACCCTAAAGCGATGGGATAAAAATATCTGGAGAATACATTCAAACCCTCCAGGAAGCCTTCAAAGAAAATTTCTCAGCTTACAAGAAACGATTAACACAAAGTGTGGTGGCGGACATATGCAATGAGGAAAATCAATTTGCGATAGCAAGTTATAATTTTCAATATAAGAGAGGAACAGAAACAGGTACACCGGAATCTTAAAGAAGCATACACAAACCTGCGACACCTGTTACATCAACAAATATTATAGACATTCTAGTCGCGTGGAAATCCAAGAAACTCCCATTCCGACGTATCCGACAGAGATACTACACAGACAGAGAAGCTCATCCCATGGATGGACGTTTATGAAATTTTTTCACATCCAAAATAAACCCATTCCACTTCTGAGGGATAAAATAATTAAAGCAATGCATTTCTTCTTTTTACCAAAAATACTTGTCATGGACAATGAAAGAAGCTTCATAAGTTCCATAATTGCGGACTATCTGAAAACTTTGAAAATTAAAATTTACCTGACACCATCGCAAAGAGGTGAGACAAATAGAATTGTCGAAAAGATTCATTGTACGATAAATGAAATCGTCAGATGGCTCCAAAACGAGTGAAGGAACTACCATTAAATGAAATAATCAATATAGCAGTAGACCGCTCTATACACTCTACGCACTCGGTCATCCAACAGAAACTCAGTGACAAAATAAACGAAGACATAATCGAAAGGATCCAGAAAAGCCGAAAAACCAAAATTGAAAGAGAGATTAACAAAGAGAGAAAAACCAAAAACGTATTTGTCTAGAGAAACAATCACAGCGATTAAACAAATTCAAGCAAAGAATAAACCAAAATTGAAAACAGAAGCGGTATAAACATTAATGTTAAACTATTACAACAACATCCGGGAAATAAATTCATAAGGCCCGTATCAAAAATATAACTCAATAACTTCGTCTACTTTTAGCACATGGCTGTGGGATCTAACATCGGCCGAGATGGTCACAGCAACACTGGACAACTACGCAGAACTGATTGAACAATTAACACCAACGACCAACAATCTCAACAATATCAAAAATCAAGAACCTTAAGAGCAGTAATTTGGATTGGAACCGCGTGGAAATAGATCTATGGTTCAATTGATGACACAGATTGGAATCAGATAGTGTAAAGCCAGAACCAAGTAATCAACAATACAAAATCAACAGAGTATAAATGGACACAGCTCCACAAATGCTCAACAATGTCAAATTGTCGAACATTTAAATGAATACGAAGACAATAAAATGCAACAAATTTCCGTGCAATTAGCAAAAGGGAAAATAATTAATACTAATTTACCGGATAAAGGGGAAATTAGCCGCTTAATTACAGAAATATAAACCTTGCCATATTCCAATAAAATAGATGCTATAGAATACGTGGAACCACACCGGCACTTCATGTGACTGCATAGGTGGATGAGATTTTGAATTTGCATATTTCATACGTATATCGCATATTTGAATTTTATCTTTGATTTCCGATGACATATTCGGCCAGAAAATGCCGTTTTTTGCCAAATTAATTTAGGTTTCCTTCCTATTGTGTCCTAGATGAAACTTTTCAATCAACAATCTGCGTAGACTATATGGTATTAAAATCTTCCCATACCGAAAACAAACTCCATCCTGATATGCCAGTTTATGTTTGTATTTAAAATATAATTGAATATCTTCTGGTACATTTCTAGTTCGTTTCGGTCATCCTTTGGAAATTAAGGAAATCAATTTTTAAAGTGAACTGTCCTTTCGTGTTTCCTCTCTTATATTCTGGATACGTCCATCAGAAATTTTTAACGACTGAATCAGATTAATCTCTCTCACATCTTTAAACATCTCTACTTCTCAACCACAATAATTTCAAAATATTTTAATGATTTAATACTACAGGGAAGAATTTTCAGTCTTACAAATTCACCTTTTCATTATAGGGTAAGAATCGACCCAAATAATTCAACATGCTTAAAAATCGTAGCAAATCCCTTTTATCATTTGGCGACGGCATCAATTTTCGATTCATCTGTTCTTAAACCCTCATTGGACAAAATATGTCTGACTTGCGAACCACATAGACTTAATTTGCGTTTGTTTAGATTACATCCATATTCTTGCAAACGTTGTAAAAGCTTCTCTATAAGTACTCGTATACATTGTGGTTTGTTCGTGCCTGTTCCTCAGTTTCACATTTACCATAGACTAATATGTCACCTGCCAAAATTTCAACACTTGGTAAGCCATGAACCTTTGGTAGCAACCAATGGGTGTCCAAGAGGTGGTTAATTTGCTCTCGGTCTCTTGATAGCGCGACTTAATGGGATGGGATCCAGACAGATTCTAAAAGAACGATTTTTCTTGACGAGTAAGATATTACTTATGTTATTATTTACACTTTTAACAAAATGCTCAGAGTGAAATATATCTTTGCTACACTTTATAAGACCGACAGCAAGACTAGCCTTTTCTAACAGCACAACACAATGATCATTATTAACAACTTGAAATGTTAGATCATATTTTTTATTCCCATAACTTGTCCAAGGACTTTCAACTTTCGTCCGCCATAGTCTATCACTTTTACTTTAGACCCATTCAGTGCCACATTACCTTTTGTTAAAGTTTTATATTGGTTAAGCCCAATTAAATAAATTTGTGTACCCGAGCCTAAATCGCATATAACTTGGTATAATTTGCTATCAAATTGTTTTACTCGGATCAATAACTTTGTTAATCGCTAAGCGTGTCTCACTTTTACTTTCATTGCCCGACTTTGAAGTGAATTAAACTTCCGCATTCCTTACATCACTTCCCGTTGCATACTCTTCGCCTTCATCTCATATACATTAATCACACTGTGACTTACATCTGCGATACCTTTGAAGAATTCTTCCGTAATCTCATTAACATTTCATTCTTGTATACTTTTCCAAGAGTTAACCTATCTGGATCATACTGTTAAAGTTAGCCGAAAGTTGCCAGCCGAAAGTGAAAAGTCGATAACGCAGATTGTGTTAGCCCAGCCGAAAGTATAAAACATGGTAATGAAAATTGAATAATCCCAGCCGAAAGTAAAAAGTCGATAATGCAGATTACGATATAATATTCCAGCCGAAAATAAAAAAATTAGTAGTTATCAGCCGAAAGTAAATAGGATACATAGATTTAAATAAAAAATTTTGTAAATAAATTTACGTGTAAAACTTTGCTTCGTAGAAAATATCGGAAAATCACAAGAATATACAAAATTAGAATTATTAGAAAATTTATATAAAATCAGCCTCTAGAGTGTTATGTCTGGAGATGGATTGCATTGATCAATAGCTATCGCAGGAAAAAAATTCAGTTCAAGTTTCCCGTGGGAAATTTCGGAAAATTCGATTTTCCAAAAATAATTAGAAAATTTGTATAAAATCAGCCTCTAGAGTGTTATGTCTGGAGATGGATTGCATTTATTTGATTTAACAATAGCTATCGCAGAAAAAAAATTCAGTTCAAGTTTCCCGTGGGAAATCTCGGAAAATTCGATTTTCCAAAAATTATTAGAAAATTTATATAAAATCAGCCTCTAGAGTGTTATGTCTCGAGATGGATTCAATTGATGGAACTTTTCAATAGCTATCGCAGGAAACAAATTCAGTTCAAGTTTCGACTGGGAAATCTGGGAAAATTCAAAAAAGTTTCCAGCATGAAAGTAAGAAACGGATGAATTAAATCAGCCACTAGTGTGTTATGTCTGGAGATGGATTGGATTGATGTGACTTGTCAATACCTATCGCAGGAAAAAAATTCAGTTCAAGTTTTTCGTGGGAAATCTCGGAAAATTCGATTTTCCAAAAATTATTAAAAAATTTGTATAAAATCAGCCTCTAGAGTGTTATGTCTGGTAATGGATTGCATTTATTTGATTTAACAATAGCTATCGCAGAAAAAAAATTCAGTTCAAGTTTCCCGTGGGAAATCTCGGAAAATTCGATTTTCCAAAAATTATTAGAAAATTTATATAAAATCAGCCTCTAGAGTGTTATGTCTGGAGATGGATTCAATTGATGTGATTACTCAATAGCTATCGCAGGAAAAAAATTCAGTTCAAATTTTTCGTGGGAAATCTCGGAAAATTCGATTTTACAAAAATTATTAGAAAATTTGTATAAAATCAGCCTCTAGAGTGTTATGTCTGGAGATGGATTCAATTGATGGATCTTTTCAATAGCTATCGCAGGAAACAAATTCAGTTCAAGTTTCGACTGGGAAATCTCGGAAAATTCAAAAAAGTTTCCAGCATGAAAGTAAGAAACGGATGAATTAAATCAGCCACTAGTGTGTTATGTCTGGAGATGGATTGGATTGATGTGACTTGTCAATACCTATCGCAGGAAAAAAATTCAGTTCAAGTTTTTCGTGGGAAATCTCGGAAAATTCGATTTTCCAAAAATTATTTGAAAATTTGTATAAAATCAGCCTCTAGAGTGTTATGTCTGGAGATGGATTGCATTGATTTGATTTAACAATAGCTATCGCAGGAAAAAAAATTCAGTTCAAGTTTACAGTGGCAATAGTCGGAAAATTCAAAAAAGTTTCCAGCCGAAAGTCGAATTTTCCGAGATTTCCCACGGGAAACTTGAACTGAGTTTTTTTTTTACGATAGCTATTAACAAATCAAATTAATGCAATCCATCTCCAGACATAACATTCTAGAGGCTGATTTTATACAAATTTTCTAATAATTTTTGGAAAATCGAATTTTCCGAGATTTCCCACTGTAAACTTGAACTGAATTTTTGTCCTACGATAGCTATTGACAAATCAAATCAATGCAATCCATCTCCAGATATAACACTCTAGAGGCTGATTTTATACAAATTTTCTAATGATTTTTGGAAAATCGAATTTTCCGAGATTTCCCATGAGAAACTTAAACTGAATTTTTTTCCTGCGCTAGCTATTGATAAGTTACATCAATGCAATCCATCTCCAGACCTAACACTCTAGAGGCAGATTTATTTTTCAATAACATAATCTGCATTATCGACTTTTCACTTTCGGCTGGAAACTTTCGGCTAACTTTAACAGGGTATCTGGATCTTGTATCCCGAATACCGAAAACAATCCTAACACGCAATAAGTCGTTAATTGTTTTCCGAAGTCGAATCAAATATTCAACAAATGATTCGTGTTCATTTTGCGAACATCTTTGGAACATGTACCTATCATACAGCACGTTTCGTTTTGACACTAGGCGGTCTCCAATGATTTTTATTTAGCTGTGTTTCTCTCGTTATCATTTAATGAGAAACGTGAAAACTTAAATTTTGCTTCATCACCAATCAAAGATAACAGCAGATTTATGTTGCTCTGCTTTTCTGACGTAGACCACTTGTCAGTACCTGACGCTATCTCATACTCATTCCAATTTCTCTTGAAGAGTTCGAAATTATCTTTATAATATTACCTTATATTTCCCGTGGTTTCGGAAACGGTACATTTCGTGAGGTTACAACATTCTTCATGATTTTGATTTTAAAATTCTCACGGATTGATTTAAGTTTCTTATTTACTAGCCTCATGTTCTCACCGATACTTCTGCACGTCGATGTAAATAAGTTTACTGCATCCGCAAGTTTTATTTTATTAAATTTTCTTTAATTTTTATACTGCTGTCTTTTTATATAACATAAATACATTTGGAGTTCAATGAACTTTCGCTAAATCAAAAAGTATTATTTGGAATCATCCATAGATGAAATCACTTCCGATATATATCCAAAAGCAAGGACCACTGTATCAACCAAATTATAAAAAGATTAAATGCTAGATTACCAATTCAATGAAAATTAAATTGTCGAACCCTTAAACGATAATACAATCTTCTTAAGGCAGTTTAAAGAAATATCATTTATAGCAACAGAAGTAAACATTTCGATGGAAATTTGTTAATATAATGTCATAATGAAACAATAAAAATCGGCGAGAAGCAAGGACATCCCAAGGACATTCTTATACTAAAATATTCTTACTCTCAAAATAGGATAAAATGTCTTGCATATTTGATACTACATTTTGTAGCAATTGTATTTGGATGTTTTGAATGGTTCCCCCAGAACCTTAAATTATTATAAGCCTATGAATATCGGAGGCCCGTAAATTTCACGCTCATTAATTAATGGGAAAGCCTTTATTTTTTCAGAAAAACCGCACTGCGTCTTGGAAACTGGCTACTAATGTTTGACAATGCGATGGAATAGCTCGTCTGAATTCCTAGAACTTTTTTTTTAATCCTTGCTCAACTTCTCCCCATAAGTTATCACGTTTGTGTTACGGCCAGAGGATCCGCACCCAAAACAGAAATTGTTTATTCCGTAAGCCAAGGGCTACAGGAAATAAAAAAAATAATCAAAAATGAAATAAGATAATCTAGCAAGTCTTCCATTTTCACATTTTTACATTTGTCTTAACGGAGAAATATAGTTTCAGGTGCGTTGAAAAGCGACAACTTTGTTTAATATTACTTTAAAAGCGACTTTTTACATTTTTAAATATAAAATATTCAGTATAGGGGGCTGATATTGGACCAGAATATATACAACTAAATGGCCTAACAGAAAAGTATAGTTCCGATAGTTTCTGAACATCTTACTTAGACTCAAATTTTACTGTTAAATTACTGCGAATAAAAGTTTGTGTGTAAAGTAATAATTTGCACTAATACATTTACTAGAAATAAAATGTTAGAACAAACTTGGAAAAAACTTCCTACTTGTTCATAGAAGGGCCGTCATTTAGAACATTTTTAGAACAAAATTCTCTTGCATGTCATACCTACGTATACTACCACGATTCATGCACCTCAGGGTATTATTTTTAACGAGATCTTTTACTCTTAGGATAAAAAAACACAATCAACAACTTGTGTTTAATGAAGTTCTAAGGGATGTTTATCTAATTTGCTTCCCAACCGAAGATCATTTCTTTTAATACGGAAGTAAAAACTCAATAATTTCAAAGTTTCCTTCAAAATGTCCTAGAGCGCCTCACTATACAAGCGTCCTACATATCTTATGGAATGACGGTTTTTGACAGTTATGAAGGCTCATTTTTAACATCCAAGTATCAAACTTCCACGTTACATCAACGTTACGCAAAGGTGCTCAATTCTCTTGCTTTCCGAGGCAATTTCCGAAGAAAATTTTTCGGCGACAAATGCATGACCGAACTTTAGCGTTCGACGAAACACAACAAAACACATCGAAACGGTCTTCCAAAGAAAATTATTGTATAAATAAAGTCTAAACCATTCTGTCAAATAAGTTCAAAATATGTTTGTTATCTATTACGATTATGGAAAATCTTGTTAATAAACAATTTTTTGTTCTCTACACGCCATGTTTATCACATCGAAAGTACTAATTAGACTCACCTTTCTTTCTTTTTTTTTTTTTTTTTTTTTTCAATTGATCAGTAATAAGGAAAATCAGAACGTTTTGGACATGAAAAACAGAGAAAAACCTAATTTTCACGATTTTTGTAGGACGAAATTCTACTTCCAAAAACGAAAGCTGGCAAAGAGCCCGCTTTTTGAGCTATTTTCCTCAGGGCAAGAGGATCCTGATCGTATCTTAATTCGCCACTGTTTCTTGTACAAAGAATAAGGAAAGTATAGGAATCATGAAAATTTTACTTGAGATTTTTACGGAAATAGGCATTTTAAAATAGAGGAGTTCAAATTGTTAATTTCTGGAAATTATCTGTACGTATACATATATGTGTGTGTTCTCTAACTGAACAACTAGCATCTCTAGAATTATGAAATTTTGGATTTAGATATTATATTATGTGGAAATGTTACGATCGGAAAAAGGAATCTTTGGGCTCCCATATCAATTTTTTAAAAGATTATTTTCTTGTATAAGACATCAACATATAAGCGTAATTTTTTTTTTTTTTTTTTTTAATTGGAAACATTGTACCTACTACTAAACTGAATGAAAAAGATATTCTGTCTTTCTTTATTTTGAAAATGAAAAAAACAATTTCCACTTAAATAAATTCTTGGCCAAACTTCTCCTCTTTCAATAACAGAATGGCATTATCGTAGACATACTACTTAGCCAGAGAGAAATTTTCATATCTATCTCATGGAAAGTCTGATAAAGTTTTCTATTCAAATTTTAATTTTGTTTTATTTAAAAATTCACCAAATTAGAAAATATCTGAAAATATACGGTTTTCGATTAGGAGTCCTTTATAAATTCTAATTTTAATATTCAACCAATTTTAATTCATCAGACTATTTATATTTATACATAACTTATCTGTTTTTGATTAGGGATGTGATGGGCGTAATTCGACTTCATATGTACGCGACAAATTTCATTTGTGTGTTCTTTAAACCTTAAAGCAAAAGAACGCTCCGTTTGTGTAATTTCATTTTACATATTTTGAATACACCAGCGTCAAGCGGTTGATTGCTTTGGTTTTTAATTTACTTTTTTATGTGTTATTTGTGTTATTTGTTTTATGAGACATTATACATCTATATTGATATTTAAAAGTTTATTTACTTTGCTCTTTGTAAATCTGTCAAACTCTATGGGTATTTTTCCGTTGTATTTTAAATATTACAAACGGCTTTATTGAAGTATTAATTCGATGCCTAATCAATTTCCAAAAAATTAATATCCAAAAATCGAGAGATACGTGGAACTGTTTAATTTCAACATACTATTTCTCAACGATGCAAAAAGAAATCCGGACAAAGAGTAATTCTTTCGGACAGCTTAGTGGTTTCTCGTATGTATCTCGAAATATCTGGAAAGTGTCAGATCACGCAGCATATTAGAGTCTGTAAATATAAATGCATAATTTCGTAATTGTTGTGGGATCTTTTAGATCTTCTTTAACCCAGCAAAACGTGAGTTTGTATTCTTGGACCGAAAACATTTTTTCTAAAGGGTCGATAGAAATTGCCTTATCCGTACATTGTCGGCTCTGCAGTCTTGAGCTAGAAAATAAAAAAAGTGTGCGCTTAGTTGCTGATGAATGTGGAGGTCACAATAAGAACTCCATTATGATTGGAATGTGTTATCATTGGCTCTTGAAGGAAGGACAAGTAAACATCACAACGTCGGAGCTAAATTTTCCGATTTCCGGGCTCTTTTATATGCCACCTGATCGTGTTTTTGTGAAATTAGAGAAAGAGTTTAAATTATTTTCAAGCTATCAACATTTTTATAACCGAGCAAACGGCGCAGTGGTTAAAGCTGCAAAACAGCCAATAAACCAGATTTGGGATTGTTTATATCTATAGTAAAGTGCGGAAAATACCTTTTGCAAATGAACCAATTATTCTAGAACCTGGTGTTCAACTATCTGAGGTAAATTTGACTGATGTTGTTAGCAGTCTATTGCTAAAACATTTTGGCGAAAACCGATGCTATTTCACATAAATTTAAACTCGTTCC
The DNA here is from genome assembly GCA_958295665.1 of Tipula vernalis. NCBI lineage: Eukaryota > Metazoa > Arthropoda > Insecta > Diptera > Tipulidae > Tipula > Tipula vernalis. Next base: position 3,558,437 of record OY282561.1, read on the forward strand.
TAACTCAAGCCAGTGAACATTAAACCTAATTGAGATCACCCGTTAGAAATTAATAAATAGACAAGGTGACACTATGTTAAAGATCAATATTATCGAGCATTAATACTAATAGTCCGTCGAACTAGCTCTTACTTGTTGTTCTGAGAATATTGTGAGAAGGCCTTAAGCATTGAATAGTTGTTGTGGATTATCGGAATCCTAATAATATCACTATTCCAGACACATTTCCTTTACCCAACGTAGTGATATCTTAGATTAACTTGGAAAATCAAATTATTTATCTGCGCTTTATCTGGTAGATAGATACCATCAAGTAACAACGATAAGCAAAAGACAGCGTTCAGCACAAATACGGGTCATTACTATTTTAATCGCATACATTAAATGGTGTAAAATGTTTTGTCTACCTTGACGATATCGTGGTCTAAGGCTATGATTTGGAAGACCACAATAAAAAATTAATCGAAGTTTCCACTTGTCTCCGAAACCACAAACTCAAGCTTTTGCCAACAAAGTGTAAATTCTAGAGGAAAGAGATCAGCTACTTAGGTCATACCATTTCTGATAAGTATAAATGCTATACCTGTTCCATCAAAACTAGTTACTATTAAAAATTACCTTAGAGCTAATTATAAAAAAGATGTAAAATCATTTCTAAGGCTAGCTAGTTACTATAGGCGTTTCATAAATAGATGTAGAAGCTCTCATAGCACCTTTAAAGAAGAAAGTTTCATTTGAATCGTCACCTTTTGTAAAGAGTCTATCAAAGCATTGATAAATCCGACTATTTTATGATATCGCTGACTTTACAAAGCCTTTTATGGTAAAACTAATAAAAACACAAACGCAAGTTGTATAGAATTATTACCCAGCATCATGGAAGATTGTAATTATATCAACGTTGTAACTAGATCAAAATTCAAATTAGATGCTTCAAAAATAACAACGAAGAGTTAAACTCAATTTTTCAGCTTAACTAACGATGTTTTAACAAGTTCAGATTCACCACACCGATTCACCGAAATCCAAGGTTCCATTCAACAACTTGTTCTTAAACGTATTGGGACCTCTTCCCTTTATTTAAAATGAAAATAAATATAGTTTAACGCTTCAGGACTACCTTACAAAATTTTCGTTAGAATATAGATAGAATAAAACATATTATAGAGACGTCTTAATACGAATAAAGAAATAGTTCCAATTCATCTCATAGCGGGTACAAATAGGTAAAAATCCAAACTGGAATACACAAGAAAAAGGAAAATGGAAAACATAAATTGACTTGCATGTTTTTTGTATACCAAAAGCAACAACACAATTTAATTATAAAATAAAATGAATGAGAAAGAAATGTGTACTGTTAGCTGTGTTTCGCTGTATAGCTATTTTATGAATATTTTCATTAAAAGAGATTTGACGTCTCTTTAATATTAATTTAGTCTATGGTTAAATCGTTTAATTTCTTTGTTTGCATCGGGTTTGTGCATGCTTATATTTCACTAAATATTATTACTAAAAATACGAAACGATTTTACAAGCCAGTAAACATTTTTTTTTATTATGTTGTTGTATTATTACAAAACTGTTGTTATTTATTAATTAAATAGTTTGAAGCTCTTTTAGTTCCGGATATCTGAATCGTTTTTCATAGTATACGCGTACAAGATTGAAACTGCTGTATTTATATTTATGTGCTGGGATCCAACATTTTAAAACCCGCAGATTATAGAGCCTTAAAATCAAGCTTATTGAAACTAGTAATAAATTTAGAATTTTTTTTCAGGAACCTGATTCGGCTGTCATTATAGTTTAGAGTTGAATTTTAAATTAATCATTAATGTTGAAAAAATTAGAAAACGAACTAATTGGCCTAATTAGTTTATTTTTAGTTCAGAAATACCTGAAAAACCAGACTCAGATTTACAATATTACCACTGAGCATAATATTACTAGAGGAGTAATTTGTATGAAAGACAAATGTCCACTAAAAATAAAATCGAGTGTTCCTCGATTTCAATTTCGATCTCAGCGAAACAATCATATAAATTTCCAATATTTCCGAATGCCTCTTTCTATCTTTCGTATTTTCTATAAGCACAAATTAAAAGGAGAATTTAAAGGCGTTACTAAATTTTACGCTGAAAACAATGAATTAAAAGTAAATACAACCGTAAATTTATCAATGAACTGACAATGTTGTCAGTTTTCGTTAAAAACAAACCAAACTACTACTTTACAGTGTTGGTATTATTTTTATTTGCTTGTTTAGAAAAAGAAAATTATGAAACCGCAAAAAACAAAACATATCGAAATCGCATTTAAAGTTTTATTAGGTAAGAATTTTTAAATATTTTCGAATTAGGTACGTATTGCATAATGTAAAGTTCCTTACTCGACTGTATTTGAATATGAATTTTACATAATATCCTTAATCTGTTGATTAAAAATGAATAACAATCTAATATAAAGCTTCATTCGAAATAGTGTTTCACATAAACTCTAATAGTAAATAGTGTTTCACATAAACTCTAATAATGGGTGCGACAACCATTTTAGAAGTTTCAAAAAATCGATTTCTTTTTTTATGCTTTAAAAGTTACTTTAATACTCGTATGTGTAGAATACGAGAAACTTCATGACTTAGGCCAAAACTCAAAGCTAAACATATTTTAAATTTCTCGTATCTTTTTTTTGATTTTATGTCTGCCATTTCTCCAATTCTTAACTTATTATTAAAATTTTAGGTTTATCAAGTGAATACAGTGGGAATTCAAACACGCTTTTAGTTTTACCGTTATATGTGGTAGCGGTGCAGTTACAGTTAAACGCGGTAACTATTTAAGGTGGGATTATCGAAAGTTACCGATAGGTAAGATCAAGTATTTCGAGGGATTGAGTTTTTGGTAAAAAATGTACTTACAAATTGTTAAGGTTTAAAAATTTTTATAGAATGATATTATTTAATTCGCCTTGGGATTGACCTTTAAAAGATTCGTAAGGGTCATCGTGAAAATGTAATCGACAACCACTATTTTTTTTATTACGTGATCGTTTAATTAAAGTCGGGACCTTTTCAGGTAAAATTTAGTACGAAAGATTTCCATTAGTGAAAATTAGCTTATTAACGGTTTCATTGAAATTTTATAAAAAGTTTGGATTACAACTTTTTATGTAAGAATTGATGATCATTTATTGGATAGTAGTTATCTAAGAATTGATAATCATTAATAGTAGTTAGTCTAAAACGTCTCCGCCATTTTTTTCTGAAATTACAAATGCCCCATTTATTTATTTTCTTTTTAACTTTATTAAACTAAATATGTACTATTTTGGTTGACAACTTACTGGTATGTTTCTGGTAAAACCAAAATCCCGTCACTGTAAAATTTCTGTGCTCTTTAGGGGAAAAACTGTTCTGCAGTGAACGACACAAATGACAGTCTGATGGTGTAAAATCAGAACTATACGGTGGAGGCATTACAAATTCCCAACGTAGCTTTCTCTAACCTAGGTGCTTGTCTTGCACCACTATTTGCATGATTAATAGAATTTTAAAATGTATCTAATTTCTTCTATAATTTCATTCATTTTTTACACGGAATAGCTTTTCACGGAATAAACAAATGTCAAATTTTTTTGTATAATGATTTAGGAAATGTCTCCTTTAAAACGACATATCAAAAATGACTTGTCAGCCTTTAAACAAATGAAATATTAATTTTACTGACACCTATTGTAAAAACGGCGGAAATTTTTTTCACCATCAATATTTTTAATCAGTACTCATTTAAGACGCAAAATAATTTTAGAGATAATTATTTAATTTACTTACAACCAAAAGCTTTAATATATTATATATGTAAACTAGAAACAAGTTATTCACCATATAAAATCTTATATTTCAAGCGTAGACAGTTGGACAGGGACGGAATCTACAACTGTATATAATTCACAATGTTTCTCAGCAATTATGTTGCTCGTCCGCCAAAACAAAACAGGGCTCTTAATTAAATACCCGGGTAGGATGATCTTAAAGAAATGTGTTAATCAAATTAAAAAAATATTGGGTCTGGTCGAATTCGTGTAGCTCCCGAAATAGTCTTAAAGGTTGTTATTTATTTGGCAATTCTTCATAATATTGGAAAGCAATTAAATGGTGTACATGGAGTCGAGGAAGATATAGACAATAACAGCAATCACGATAAGGGACTAAATAGAGAATGCGAAGAGGGAGACCGACTGATAAGAACGCTGCGCCAACAAACAAGAGCTGGTTATAAAATACAAAATAATAAAATATTTTCATAAATAATTAGAATTAATTTATCAGAAGAACTACTCTAGGAATAAGTGAATATAGTATGTCAAAACTTCTAAGTATACAGTAACTATTATTCGTTCAGAAAAATTAGAGAAAACCTACTTAACAGTATTGTTTTTTACGAAAAATGTAACTCTTGTTATCAGTATTTATTTTGTATTAATGGGTAAATGTATAAAAAAATTAAGTTCTGATTAGAGTTAAATTTTCCGTAAAAGATAATGGCCCTTAGTAATATAAAAAAAAATCAACTTAGTTTTTAAAGTCAACCCTTAACAAATATATTACACCGAAATTTTCGTTTAGGGTTGACTGTAAAACCTAAGCTGGTAAACTTTTAAATAAAAGTGTTCTCTTATTTTAAAGTACATAATAGTTGCCCTATATACTTATAATTAATTATTACGGGTACGGGTTTTTAATAATTTCTATAGTAGTTCTTTTGATAATTTAATTCTCTTTATTTATGTAAATAATTTGGTACTCATTTTGTGACAATTCAGTAAAAAAACTTGAATCTACTAATCAGCTAGTTTTGTTGTCCCGAGTCCTTACCCGTTGGTCTTCATCTGTGTCTTTTCCACCAAATCCTAGACGTGACAGGTGCTGTTGTTTGCACCCCCCCTCTTAACCATCATTTAAATGCTCTCCATTAATCGACAGAACTGCGCATCACAGCCATGATATTTTTTTCAAGAGCCACATGAGAATTGACACTTCAGGCAAGCCACTTTGATACCCAAGATCACCTGAGTAGCGAAAAAGATTAATACGCCCCACCTCTACTGTCGCTATTTTCAACCAAAATGTAGACCGCTACAAACTTACTTTTTCATCGTTAATTCCCAAAAGTTGTTTACTTTAGGTAGGACGCCGCGAAATAGGCACTCACGAAAGTTTTTCCATTTTTTGATTATTAATAATTTAGGCCATTCTAATAAAGTCTCCTGGTATCCAACCTAGTAAATCAAGTACACTAGGAAGAAGAACAAGGATTTCCATTCTTTCTTCACAGTGTTTTAGTTGTCTATTGGAAGATCTTAAGTTTTTGCTAATAAAAAAAACAGTTACTTAAAACTTCAAGTGAACCGAGAATCAAGAAAATACACCAATTTTACAAACTGGAAAAACGGAAGTAAAAGCACTTATTTGGTTTTATTAACTCTACCCATTTTATTTCTTAAAGAATTATTATGACGGTCAGTTATGTAGACTGAACTACAGTATATTTCGCAAGAACATCCCAAGCAGCACCAAATAACTTTATAGTTTTATAACCCATTTCCAACGTCGGTACAGCGCTAAAAATTTCTAGAATTTCACTTATTTGACATTGAACTAACAATTTTTAACTTTTCGTTGGCACGACCACAACGCGACGTTATATGTTACCAGTCGGCAGAGGATTATTTTATATCTACTTGATAACATTTTTTACTATTTTCAACTATTGGCCGACTAATATGTTTTTTATAAAACCGTGTACCGATTATTTAGTTAGTAGTCATAATAAGTGGTATTTAATGACTACCTAGCGACTTTTTTGTCATATTATAAACCAATATCTAACGTAAATATTTTGTTGTTATATGGACGACCACAAGATAACATTTTTTACATATGCACCACAATTTAGTCAAATACAATTTCAATGAGAAAGAAGAGGTAAGTTATACATGTTATTTACCCGAAATCATGCCTATATATGTAGTGGTATTGACGAAACAATAGCGATCATATAAAAAGTGTGGTTCGGTTTGTTGAAATTACAACATATGTTTTCTAGTTATGAATTAGTAACAGTTTATTTATCACTTATTTGTTGTGTAAATAACTTTACAGTCGGATTCTAGAAAATTTGGTAATAAAAATAAATAAATCCTCGGGAGAATGACTAGACCGTCGTGATAGTAACTTTTTTGGAAATAAAATAACAAATTTGTACTTTTTGAGTCGAATTTGTTATAAATTGGTTATTAATCTTACTTTTTAGTGATTTAAATATTTTTTTATACATATTATGAAATTCGCCATTTTTAATTGAAATATATAGACAAAAATTTATATTTTTTGAAAATAAAAGTATTATTTTCAAACTTCCCAAGACTACATATTATTGTAATTACATTATTTTAATGGTAGGGATTATTTTAAAACGGCTTAAATTGATTTTAGAAAATTTTATTCAAAATGAAATAAAAATAATTTCTAAAAGACCAGAAATGTATTTAAAAAAAAAAAGGAATTTATAAGGCGCATGAGTTTTTAGTTCACTGATAGGTGCACATTTACGATAAAACTTGCTTTGTTTATAAAATTATGTCGTATGTTGCCCGATTTTTATATTACCATTATTACAGGGAATGTGAATATTACATTTATAATTATTATGAAGTATATTTTCTTAAAGTCGTAAATAATGAAATAGATGTTAAAGAAAGCAGACATATAATTATTATATTTATAAGATAAAAGAAGGCAACATGATTATTTATATATTTTATAAAAAAAAGTTGTCCCTTCTGCTAAAATATCGCCACAATGTGAAACAAAAACAAAATGGTTTTACAAACTTAATAGTTGTCAATATATCTATTTCCTGACTTGGTATTTTATAGCCAATTGACAAGTCGGATAAAAGTTATTACGACGTCGTTACAACCCAAGATTTATTCCCCAATAACGTTGTAGCTTAGTCTTCATACCTTTGTCACAACGTCGGATAGCCGACCAGTAGTCATTTACCCAACTACGGCACAACGTTATCCCAACCCACTCGTGCTACTTGGGATATCTCAAAGAAAACAACAAAAACACAAAAATATACTAATTGATATTTATTTCTCATAATTGACATTAAAACCAATTTCGCAAATACTTTAGTATGTAGTCCAGTTGCGCTTTTTAGTATATTAAAACTGACATCTCTTAGTGGAACTTTCACTTAATTTGGCTGCATATTCTGGAGTAGGGTATTTTCGAATGTTTTTGAGAATGCAAACAATCTGCTGTGTATTTATTATTATATTTCCTCTAAGCCTTGCCTTCAAAAGGCCCCAGTTTAGTTTGCCCAAATTAGCTTTTCCCCGATGTGCCACTCTTTCAGCAAAGGTTTATACTACGTGTACCTATTTTTAATGTCGAATTCTCCAAGCCTTCGTCGAATTGTGTTGATTGACACTTCAACACCGTTCGCACATAGTTTTTGTGTTGCATGTGTTTGGCATAAGAACACAGACTTCAGAGAATAATATTTTTAAGAGAATTAATATTTTTTGTCTTTCTATTCCAGAACTTCATCTAAAAATCATTTTAGTTTGATCGGGTATGGCGAGATTCACCATAATCAGTTCAAATGTAGCCAACAAGATCCGTCTTTATGTCAAAGTAAAATCCAAAAAATGAATCGAAAAAATTATAAACTTTAAGAAAATATTTACTGAACTATTTTCATATAGTTTGCATTATTTGTTGGATTCACAGGCTTCTCTCTCTAACATTTGGAACCTATTGGTAATAAATAAATTCTTGAGATATAAAATGAAAAGAATGAACGAGTTGGGTACGAATGCCCGTTTTTATTTCTCGTTTTCTAAAGTCCAATTTCAAAATAAAGATTTTTAAATTCTGGAAAAGATAAAATTTAACTTCAAAAAAACACTAAAATAATAAATTTAATTCAAAACAATTAAAAAGTGGTAAAAAACAAAATTCAGTATTTAATAAAAACCTTGCCAGTGGCCCTATTCTGGTAATTCCCGGCGAATGGGGAATTTTTTTCTTTTTTACAGTAGTTATTCTCCAAATAAATTTTGTCAACTCTTTTTTTTCCCCATTTCCGAAAGTGCATTATGTCAATTGGTGAATAAATATAAAGGGAAATAAATTTAGTTTTATACGTGTTCGTCGTGGAATCACATTAAATATTAAAATGAGTAAAGATCTGCGAAGAACCCTTCATTATGTTGATGATGATAACGATGGCCTTAATCAGGTTAATCTTAATACCATAAATATAAAAATATCAATATATATTATTTATTACTATACTATCTTTAAAATTATTGGGTATTTTAACCCTTATAGACAATATTAATATGATTAATTATTAATATCAACTGGAGATAGACAAACATTCTCGTTAAAGTTATGGAAGAACAAACGTCAAAACTGCTGTAATTGGGAATAATTTTTTCGTAATAAATTTTTTTCCCCAAACACCAGAATACACTTTGGGGAAAAGGTAATAAAACTGCAATGAAATTTAAAATTTCTATTCCCCAGGGAATTATCAGAATAGGGCCACAGATATTGAAAATGTTGGATTAGATAATTGGTTTGAAATTTTGGACCAAATTTCACTCAAAATCTTATTTCAATTGAAATCACAAGAGAATTTTTTATGATGGTAAAATGCAGTTTATTTTGTTCCAAAAATATTATAATAAATATGGGAGAAACTAACAAAAAATATTTTTTGGATTTTGTCCCATTTAAACTTTTTATATTTGGATTCTGTCGATAACGATTTTGTCCTATTTACCTTTTCGCCTCTGGATTCTTAAAATAATTTGAATTTTGTACCTTTTGGATTTGTTTTTGAATTTATGGTTACACCTGTCGAATTTTATTATAATCAGTTGAACTATCTAAGTTCCATTCATCATAATTTACGATTTCCAGAGCTTTATCTTAACATAATTTGAGAAGCCCATTTCCATCGTAGATACATACATCTACACAAAGAAGTTCATCCTAAACAGTTATAAAAAGCCAAACATCCTAAACAGTTATAAAAAGCCAAATTCCACCCTAAGGATATATTCCAGAATATCAGCTTACTATTATATTTTATAACCCCATTTCCATGGGACATTAATAAATCGGTTAAGGAAAACCCGGTCGAAATCGGTTAAGGAAAAACCAGCAAGTTCGGTCCTAATTGGCCAAATTTAAACTTAATTAAGAATTTAGAAATAGGTTTAATTAAAATTTGATCCTTATTCCAGAATTGTATCGAAAATTCATTTTAGCATCCCGCCAAACATTTTATTTTTGTAAAATCAAATTTTTATCTTTACAAGGAAATGTGACGAAAACTAAATTGTTTTCATTATTTTCATTCAATTCAAAACGTATAGTGTTTTCCATGACCTGCATGGTGGTTGGTTTAGTTTTAACGTAAAATTTAGTAACGCCTTTAAATTCCCCTTTTAATTTTTGCTTGTAGAAATTACGAAAGATAGAAAGAGGCATTCGGAAATATTAGAAATTTATATGATTGTTTCGCTGAGATCGAAATTGAAATCGAGGAATACTCGATTTTATTTTTAGTGGACATTTGTCGTTCATACAAATTATTTCTCTAATAGTATTATACTCAGTGATATTACTTCAAACATCAAAAAATTTGTAGTTTAAAAATTGAGTTATCTTGTGGTAACAACTATTTTATCTTATAATTATGGAATTGTGTGGATACTAAATTCACTGCATTTTACTATGATTTTGATTTTAAAGGACCAATAATAATAAATTTTTAAATTAAAATGCATATTAACTCGGATTTCATTCTTTAAGAACTATTTACTATTACCGGTCTTTTAAAAATTAGGAAAGTATATAATAATGTCACGTTAAGAAACATTGGCATATTTTTAATTTATTTAATTTTTAAATAAGAGAAAATTTAAATTGTGAAAAAAATGCTTGTAAATAAAGTGTTTGTTTTAATATACTATGTTTTAATATAAATATAGTAATAGTTTCAGTGAAACATTGCTAATATTTAAAAAGGGAGCATTTTCTACTTGGAAAATGTATGAGCTTTCAGTTATTAAAAATTGCATAAGCAATTCAGTTTTTAAATATAACAATCCAACTAAACTGGTACAATGGAAGAATTGTTGATATTGAGGGCGATAAATACCTACCTATATAGTATATACTACAGATGTTTAACAAAAACAACAAGTGTCAAAATACTTCTAAAAATATGAGAACATAATGATTTAAAATCTATTGCTAACCACATTGACATTTAATGGCAAGGTTAATATTTGAAGTCCACATCCCCACTTATCCGCATTTGCAAGTTCAAAACGAGTAAGTGCAATCTTTTCACCAAACATTCATCTACATATTTTTTTTTAATTCTTCGAATATATGATGTTGTGATAGGTTTGAGGATTATAATTATTATAAAGACGGAAAAATTCCATTTTTAATAATAATATAATATAATTGAGGATTATACAATAAATATATCTCTATATATATAAAAATGACGTGTGTGTTTGTAACACTAAAACTCAAGAACCACTGCACCGATTTTAATAAAAATTTGTATGTGTGTTCTATGGGTCGTGAGGAGTGTTTTCGTATAGTTTATTTTTTGTCCGATAGATAGCGCATGATTTTTTTTTTTTTTTTTCAAGTATAAAAAATTATTTTCACTAGATTTTAATAAGTATCGTTGGGTATATCTTTAAAAAAAAAAAACTATTCTACAAACGAATGCACATTACGGTGTGTTGCGAAATAATAATAATATAAAAAATAAAACAATATTTCAGTCATCACACGATCAAAACCAGCAGATGAATTAAACGCGTGTTTAGAATCATCTCATTTGTTCAAAAACTATAACTTACTGTAAACATGCGGGCACAATTACAAAACGATGCATCATCCAATTTATTTGCCAACCAATTATTGGATATTGGAAACGGAAAAATTGCTATAGATAATACAACAGGATTAATAACATTGCCTCTCGATTTCTGTGTTACAAATGAATCAAAAGAAGATTTAATTTTAACTGTATATCCCAATATTGCACTTAATTATACAAATCATTGCGTTAGTAACTTTAATATTGACATTTAAAGTAAGATTTGTGGCCAAACCAAAACATACAAATCCATTGATTGCGTTATGGATCCAGATGAAGTTGTGAACTGGGTTCAATTTCTAAATTCACTTGATTTGCCTGGAAATCCACGCCACATTCTACAATTAAAAATTGGTATGTCAATAATTCTTTTACGCAAATTAAATCCACCACGGGTAGGCCGCGCTTAAAGACATTTGGAGTTTTATTCTAATCAATATTTTTACATAATACGGATATTTTAAATCAAAAAAATTTACAAAGTATTAAAAAGAATTTAAAGGTAATAAATAAAAAATGTATGATACGAGGTTAAGTTAAATAGACATTTTTATTTATTTATTATGCAGATTTTATATGTGAAAATTAAAATGCCACGTAAAGTTTCAAATATTGGTCGCAACACATGTCGAAACAATCAAATAAGAACACGACGTTCAAATGAAAGACTAGCTGAACATAGAGAACGGATTGGAAGGGTTAGATTGCAAATATCACAGTTACGTGCAAATGAATCAGCTGAACAATACGAATTAAAAAATGAATCAAATCGAATTGGAAATAGACAAGAAAGAAGAAGCACATCAAATACAAATAGGATAATATTTAATAAGCTTGCTTTTCGTTATGATCATACAATTGATTATAGCTTAAATCCAATTATTACTATAAGCGGTATGAATAACATTTGTGTGCATTGCAAAGCTCTAAAATTTAAAAATGAAGCTCATGGCTTGTGTTGTGCAAATGGTAAGGTAAATTTGCCAGTTTTAATTGATCCACCAGAGCCATTGCTAACATTAATTTCGGGAACAACACGACAGTCGAAGCATTTTTTATCAAACATTCGAAAATACAATAACTCTTTTCAAATGACTTCTTTTGGTGCTACAAATATTATTACTGATAATTTCATGCCAACTTTCAAAGTTCAAGGCCAAATTTATCACTCAGCAGGTTCTTTATTACCACTTCCAGATGATACACATAAATTTCTACAAATTTATTTTATTGGAAATTCTGTCAAGAAGAGTAATTATAGAATCATTGCAAAATTTATTTCATGAACATAATGAACTAATTAAATTATTTAAAACGTCACTTGAAAAAATGCCATCAGATAATCATAGAATAGTAATTAGAGCCGATAAAACTCCTATTGGAGAACACTCTACAAGATTTAATGCACCAACAATCAATGAAGTTGCGATAGTTATTGCTGGAGACCAATTTGAATCACGTGACATTATATTACATCGCAGAAATGATAGACTTCAACGTGTTTGTGAAACACATAGGTCTTATGATGCATTACAATATTCAATTATATTTTGGCAAGGACAAGATGGATATCATATTCAAATTAAAATGATAAATCCAGTAAATGGTAAACAAATATTTATTAAATTTTTCTATTAAACAAAATAAATATGTATTATATTAATAATTAATATAGGTGAAGAATTAAATAAAAAAGTAAGTGCTATGAATTATTATTCATATAGACTTATGGTACAGGAAAATGAAGAAAATCATATATTAAAATATCGCCAATTATTTCATCAATATATTGTTGATATGTACGCGAAAATAGAAACAGAACGTTTATTATATATTCGATTAAATCAAAAAAAATTACGTTCAGAAGAATACATACATCTTCGTGATGCAATAAATAATGATGGAAATGTCAACAATATTGGAAGAATGACAATTTTACCAGCAACGTTCACTGGAAGTCCAAGACATATGCATGAATATGCACAAGATGCAATGTCATATGTTAGAAAGTACGGACGCCCAGATTTATTTATAACCTTCACATGTAATCCCAAATGGGATGAAATAAAACAAAATTTATTTCAAGGTCAAACATATACAGATCGTCATGATATTATAGCACGTGTCTTTAAACAGAAACTTAAGTCATTACTGGATTTAATAATGAAACATGAAATTTTTGGCGAAACACGTTGCTGGATGTATTCCATCGAATGGCAGAAAAGAGGATTGCCACATGCCCACATTTTAATTTGGTTAGTAGCACAAATAACACCAAACGAAGTTGATAATATAATTTCTGCAGAAATTCCAGATTTAACAACTGATCCAGAATTATTTGAAATTATTAAACAAAATATGATTCATAACACAAACAAGGAACTCGAGTTGAAGGCCAAATAAATATATTTTCTACCCATGCCTTAGGAAGATTATATGCTGTACACCCAAACAATGCAGAATGCTACTATTTACGTTTATTATTAGTTAATGTTCATGGACCAACATCATTCGAAAATTTAAGAACAGTAAATAATAATATATGTGTAACATATCGAGAAGCCTAAAGGTAGACCTCGTACAAGCTCGTCAACGCTTTGACGAAAGTGTTAAAGATTTTGGAATTCGCATCGAAAACCTTCTCGCTGACCTTAATACTTCATGCATTTCTGCTACGTCCGAGAAAGGGATTCTTGATGAGAACATCAAAAATATAAATAATAAAACAGCTTTACGCGCATTTGAAGACGGCCTTAAAGATCCTTTAAAGATTTTAATCAAGGCATGTAGATTTACAAATTTAAAAGATGCAATTGCCAAAAGTATTGAAGAAGAAATTTTAAATCGATCTCATACACCTAAAACTAATCAATCATCTTTCGTTTCTAAAAATCAACCAGTGAAATGCCAAATTTGCTCTAAAATTGGACACACAGCTTCACATTGTTTTAATCGTAATTCCAATCTTGCACAATTCCGAAATAATTCATCAAATTTAACCTACAACAGCAATAGGCCAATTTCTACACGAACTTTTTCACAAACTCCAAACTTTTCTAATAATAACGTTTCTCCACGAATTAATCATATCGCTTATCCATGTGCATATTGCAAAAAGTTCGGTCATCACATCAGCGTTTGCCGAACTCGTCAAAGGTCAAATCAAACGAGGAACCAAAATATTGAAAAAAATCCGTCAACTTCCGAATTACATCAAGCGGAAAACGCAATCGAACTTCACCGAGAAACGAAGGATGTAGGGGTGAAAGTTCAGAATCTTTAAGTCTACATCCGATTTCTGCTATCGATCAAAATCATTATACAAACAATTTGGTAAACGATGTCAAAGCAAACAAAACATTTTGTTTCACAATTAATTTCCATAATGACAATATAAAATTTGTAAAACTTAATCTTGAGATTTTACACGAACCTCAATTCTTTTTAGTTGATACGGGGGCGGACATTAGTGTTATCAAGAAAGGATTGATCAAGCCAGACACTCCTTGTTTCCCTAACTTAAAATTAACTATCAAAGGCATTACTGCAGAATCTATCGAAACCCTGGCAGTATGTACTTCTAAAATTTATATTCCGAATCAAATAACGTCACATGATTTCCATATAGTACCCAACGAATTCCCTATAAATTGTGCTGGTATTATTGGAAGTGATTACCTGCGGAATAATAAGTGTAAAATTGATTACTCAAGAAACTTGATACAATTACCTATAAATATAGAAAACACTTAATTCATTGATATAAACCTTTGTTCCAATAACCCCGAAATCGTAATACCAAGTCGAACAGAAAAGATCGTTAATATGAGATTTAAAACCGATGGTGACTACGAGTTTCTGTGTCCTTCACAAATGCTTAAACCAGGCGTTTATCTAGCTAATGCAGTCATTCGAACCATCAACTCGTTTGCTACAGTAAGTGTTATTAATACGAACGATTAGCCAGTCAATTTAGATGATTTATACATTAAACCAGGAATATTAGAAAATTACTATATTTATACATTAAATCCTTGGTCAAATGTTTTACAAAATAGATTAAAAAATTTAGAAAATGAAATTGATACAAATCACATGAACCATGAAGAAAAATCGTCTATAATTAAAGTTTGTCGAGAGTTCAACGATATATTTCATTTACCCGGAGACCAACTTTCTTTTACAAATGCCGGACATCATCACATTCAATTAAAACCTGATGCTCAGCCGATTCATATTAAACCGTATCGTCTTCCTCATTCAACCAAGTCTGAAATTAATTCTCAAGTTGCTAAAATGCTCGAAAGCGGTGTAATTGAAAACAGTAACAGTCCATTTAACTTTCCTTTACTTATCGTTCCCAAAAAATCAAGCGATGGATGCAAACGTTGGCGCGTCGTTGTAGATTTTCGTCGTTTAAATGACATAACCATAAATGATGTTTTCCCCTTGCCAAACATAACTGAGATTCTGGAACAGTTGGCTGATGCCGTTTATTTTACAACTTTGGATTTGGCAGAAGGATACCATCAAATTCCACTTAGTAACACCGATAAAGAGAAAACTGCCTTTAGCACCCAAACCGGACACTACCACTTTACCAGAATGCCTTTTGGTCTGAAGATTGCACCTGCAACGTTTCAGCGCATAATGAATAACGTTCTGTCAGGTTTAAACGGGTTGAAATGCTTTGTATACTTAGACGATGTGGTTGTCTATGGTTACAATCTTACGGACCATAATAAAAAGCTAATTGACGTTTTCCAAACCTTTCGCAAATTTAACTTAAAACTGCAACCAAAAAAATGTCACTTTGTTCGTAAAGAAATTTGTTATTTGGGTCACATAATTACAAACTGCGGAATAAAACCGGATTCTTCGAAAGTGGAAGTCATTCAAAACTACCCAACTCCAAAAAATCAAAAAGAAATAAAATCTTTTCTGGGTTTAATAGGGTATTATCGGCGATTTATCGATAAATTTTCTGAACTAGCAAATCCATTGAATGCTTTACTTAAAAAGAATGCACAATTCAATTGGGATGCCTTTTGTGAAGAGAGTTTTCAGAAACTGAAGGAAAAGTTAATCCAACCTCCCATCTTGCAGTACCCCAACTTTAAAAAACAATTTTTCGTCACGACTGATGCTAGCGATACAGCACTTGGGGCCATTCTTTCACAGCGGAATAACGATGATGATGACTTGCCTGTGGCTTATGCTAGCCGGGTACTTAATAAATCTGAGAAAAACTATTCCACTGTCGAGAAAGAGTTGCTCGCAATTGTTTTTGCTGTAAAACGTTTCCGTCCCTATTTGTATGGCGTTAAATTCACCATAATAACAGATCATAAACCCCTAGTGTGGCTTAATAAAGCAAAGAACTTATCATCCCGGTTAATGCGCTGGAGGATAGAGCTTGACGACTTTGATTTTGATATCATTTACAAACCTGGCAAATACAATACTAATGCTGATACGCTGAGCAGAATTGAATTCCAACCTGCCGATCAGAGTAACAACATTAATATTGTAACTCGCTCGCAGACAAAAACTAACGTTCCGTCATCGAATCTTAACCAATCACTTAAACAAACTAATTCAAATTCTGATGCAACATCCGATACAAATTTACCTCAGACCGTGAATTCTGAAACTTCTATTACTTTTCTCGACAATGATGTCGATATTCTTAACATAATCAAAGAATTTCACAATTGCCCACTTGGAGGACATCAAGGCATACAACGTACTTTTAGGAGAATTAAATCGTACTATTATTTCCCTAAAATGTTAACTAGAATCAAAAAATTTGTACAAAAATGCGAACAGTGTCAGAAAAACAAAATATCAAGATTAAATAAACTCCCGATGGTCGTAACAACAACTTCAAAGCGACCCTTCGGAAAAATATTTTTAGACGTTGTAGGCCCATTAAACAAATCAAATGATGGCTATCGTTATATACTCACTATGCAGGACGATTTATCGAAATTTTCTTTGGCAATTCCAATCGAAAACCAAGTAACTGAAACAGTTGCCAAAGCATTGGTTGAACATTTTATTTGTAGATTTGGCGCACCATCTTACATTCTCACGGATCAAGGTACAAATTTTGTAAGCGAACTATTCCACAATATTTGCAAGTTACTAAAAATTAAAAAACTTCAATCTACGGCTTACCATCCGCAGACAAACGGTGCTTTGGAGAGGTCTCATCGTACCCTTGTAGAATATCTACGAAACTATTCTGACAAAGACCCTAATAATTGGAATCATTGGTTACCATTTGCCATGTTTACCTACAATTCGACACCACACTCTTCAACTAATTTGATGCCATTTGAGATAGTACATGGATTCAAGCCCAATATACCTTCTTCACTTAGACATAATTCTAGAGTCTTTTATAATCCTGATGACTACTTGCAAAACTTACGTATTAAGCTCGCAAGCTCGTATGAAATGGCAAGACAAAACCTAATTGCAACTAAAGAAAAGTCCAAATTTTATTACGATAAGACAAGTAATAGTGTTGAATTTAAAGTTGGTGAAAGAATGCTCCTAAGAAACGTAAAATCAAAATTAAAACTCGAGCCACTTTGGACGGGTCCTTATGAAATAACAAGAATCAATAGCAGTGTTAATTCTTCTATTCGCATAGGCAAACAAATAAAAGTAGTACATAATAATCGAATAATCGTTTAAAACATTTTATTGACTAAAAAAAAAAAAAAAAAAAAAAATTGGATATTATTTATAGTAGTAGCTTAGTAGCTTTAAAAAAAAAAAAAAAAAAAATCTAATAAAATTTACAAAATTTACAAATCTTAAACAAAATGTTTCTTAATAAAAATATTTAAAATAAAATAACTATTTGTTAAGATTAATAAATTTGTAATTATGAATATTTCTTTACTATTATTTTACTATTTCATTATATTATTTTTAATTATTTTATTTTTTTTTCTATACTTATATTCATTATATTATATTTTTTTTAAATATTTACTAAATATTACCGAATTTTATATTTAAGTTACTATATATACATAGATAATTAATAACATTTTGTAATAATTATAAAAAAAAAAAAAAAAATTTTTTTTTACTATGGGGTAAGGTGTTGTATACCCCTGATTTGTACAGTCAATATAAATTCATTGTTATGAATTAAGAATTATCCCTGTAATTGTAATTATATCTATTTTATTTAATCAATACTTATGTACCAAAAAACTGTAATATAAGCATTGCATTGGATCAGGAAAACAGTCAGAGATCGAGTGCAAAGCTAATAGGTACTAAAACATAAAATAAAAGTGTATACAAAAATTATTAATAAATTATAATTATTAAAATATCCTAAACTAAAAATTAATACCTAATATTATCATAAAAATCATGATAAATAAAATAAATCTTAACGATATTTTATTAATATAAGAAAATCACAACACATGTCAACTATTAAATTTGCTTGAAAACGATGAAAATTGGAATAATACAATTGCCGATGCATCGATTTCTTCTGCACCACATCAAATACGTATACTATTTTCCATAATAATAACAACATGTTTTCCATCAAGTCCATTACAATTATGGGAAAAATATAAAGATTGTATGACGGAAGACATTTTACATCGTATACGTTCAAATACACTAAATTATGATTTATAATTCACAATAGATATGTATAATCGAACATTAATTTTAATTGAAGATATTTGTTTATCAATTGCAAACAAAACATTATCACAATTAGGATTGACAGCGCCCAATCGTTTAGTTAATGATATCACCAATATTGAAATCCAACGCGAACAAAACTTTGATATACATTTATTAAATGAATATTTACAAGAAAATTTACAAAAAATGAATCAACAACAAAACCATGTTTATGATACAATTCTGTCAGCTATAAATAATCAAAGAGGTGGATTATACTTTTTAGATGCTCCAGGAGGAACCGGAAAAACATTTTTGATATCATTAATTTTGGCAAATATAAGATCTCAAAAAAACATAGCATTAGCAATTGCTTCTTCAGGTATAGCAGCAACATTATTAGATGGCAGTAGGACTGCTCATGCAGCATTAAAACTTACATTAAATATGCAAATAATTGAAACACCAACATGTAACATATCAAAAACATCAGGAATGGCAAAAGTATTGCAACAATGCAAAATAATAATCTGGGACGAATGCACAATGGCACATAAAAAATCATTAGAAGCATTAGATAAAACATTAAAAGATTTACGCAATAATCAACAGTTATTCGGTGGTACAACAGTATTATTATCAGGCGATTATAGACAGACACTACCTGTTATACCACGATCAACTCCAGCTAATGAATTAAATGCGTGTTTAAAATCATCTAATTTATGGAGAAACGTTCAAAAATTAAATTTAACAAGAAATATGCGTGTTCATTTGCAAAACGATGAATCCGCTGTAACATTTTCCAAACAATTATTGGACATTGGAAATGGAAAAATTCCAATTGATATTACAACTGGTTTAATTACATTTCCACATAATTTTTGTATTTTAAAAGAATCAAAAGAAGAATTAATTGAAAGCGTATATACAAATATTGTACTACAATACAAAAATCATAATTGGTTAAGTGAACGAGCAATATTGGCAGCAAAAAACAAAGACGTTAATGATATAAATATTGCCATTCAAAATAAAATTGTAGGTGAAACATTTGCATATAAATCAATAGATTGTGTTATAGATCAAGACGAAGTGGTAAATTATCCTACAGAATTTTTAAATTCATTAGATTTGCCTGGAATAGCACCACATATTCTTCAATTAAAAATTGGTGTACCAATCATTTTATTACGTAATATTAATCAACCAAAACTTTGTAATGGTACACGACTTGCTGTTAAAAAATTAATGACAAATGTCATTGAAGCAACCATATTAACTGGCAAATACAAATGTGAAGAGGTTTTAATCCCACGCATTCCAATAATTCCATCAGATGTGCCATTTAATTTTAAAAGAATACAATTTCCAATACGTCTAGCTTTTGCTATGACTATAAACAAATCACAAGGTCAGTCATTTCAAGATTGTGGTCTAAATTTGGAATATCCATGCTTCTCACACGGTCAGTTATATGTTGGATGCTCACGTGTAGGAAAACCTTCATCATTATATGTGTACGCACCTGAAGGTACAACTAAAAATGTTGTATACCAAAAAGCATTGGAATAAATCAATAAATCAAACAATTTTTATCTAATTAAAATATTTTTAATTTAATTTTTCATTATAATTTTAATTTAATAAAATACAAAAATTAAAAACAAAATATAATCTTTAATTTAAAATGCCAAAAAAAAAATAAATGTTTTATTCCAGATTGTTACGATGATACCTAGAGTAGAATAGAATGAGTTAATTGATAACGCAAAGTTCTACAGTACTAAAATAGAATTTTCCATGATAAAACTGTTCTTAATGAATAAAATTCTGTGAAGAATAGAAATGAATTAAAAAGTGATTTAAAAAGTGTTTTAGTGCGATATAAAAATTATAAGTTAGTAATCAGTAAAATTGTCCGATAATAATAAAAAACTGATTTTGTGAATTATCGTTAATAAATTATGATGAAATAATTTTTATGCTCAAAAAATAAAATTCGTTATAAATTGAAGTGTTGTGTTTTATTCAAAATCCAGTGGTACGAACCTTGATTGACAAGACAAAAACGTAACAATATGTTCATCAAAAAATAAAAAGAACTTACATGTCCAGCAAATCGGGCAGGGTACAGCTAGTATACTATAAAACCAGAATTAGTAGTTGAAAACTTCTCAAAAATTCAAGAATTGCTGATTTTTATAATTTGAACTCCAATGACATACTCTTGTTTTTTTTTTTTTTTTTTTTTTTTGGAAAATACCATCGCAGCCATAATGGACGGAGTTCAGAGGTTATTTGAAAGTATAGGATTCATATCATATTGCAATGGTATTTTGGAATATTTGCATATACCAATATATCGAACTTAAAATGATTTATTTTAAATATATTGGGCGCACTTACCATTACTATAGGAAACTTTTGTTAAAGCCTGAAATCAATTTTTTCGTCATTGTGTGGAATTGCTTCGTATATCACTAGTTGTTGCTTCAACAAGCATTTATTAAGTCTGTCGTTCTTAGAAGGCACAAAATGAGATTATTATTATCTCAATTTGTTACGCACCACAAAGATGCTGTTGCAGGTTATTTTATTATTATGGAAAGCAGTTCGGCAATACTTATGATAGGGTTTATACTCCATATCTCTAATTTTTCAGTTTTGGTTTATCTACCCTATCTCTAACCCCACTTAATTTTGGGACATTCAAGTTCACTACACCCAACTAAAGCTTTAATTGGTTGGCTCGGTAAAACGGTAACCACTATAATTAACTTAAAAAAATAAAACTAGCGCTATGGGCATATCTGTTTCGAACAGTCTTTCATCATGCTTAAATTCAAACGTAATTTTCTAACAAAAAGCAAGTCAATAATAGAACCGAGGGAAATGAAAATTAAAAAAATTCCTATAATATTTTTATTCTTAACTCGTTCGTATTTCTATTTGTATATACTTACATTTAAACACCCCTCTGATATGTATGTAATATATTCATGTATAGAAAAAGTAATCGAAATCTTCGACTGGCACTTTTCTTTTGAAACAAAATAAATTTTCTTGATCAATCAAAATGCAATACGCCGTTCATATTTGACCAAACGATTTTCCCTGTATCGCGATATCGAGTATTTCTCATTGTTGCGAATCTGGTGGAAAAATCGGAAAGTCTTAGACCACACCCATTATCATTTATATTTTTGTCCTTGTAAAAAAAAAAAAAATGTTTTTTTGTTATACATTTTTTTTTTGTTCTGTATAATCGTCTTAACTGTAGAGAATTTTTCCTTCGTATCATATTTGCCTCGACATAAAGCTTTTTTTTCGACATTTTCCACAAAGATTTTGAAGAATATAATATTATATACTAAATAATAAACTCAGCCTTTCAAACTCTTTTTTAAATTTATTTATTTTTTCTATCGAGTATAGAGCGAAAGAACGAGTTTTCCAAGGTGTACCCCACCTCTTCAACGATTTTTTTTTTTTTTTTATTAAACAAGAAAACAAAAAAATCGAGAGAATTTTACCTTTTTTTATGCCATGTATGGATAATAAATTTGAATTCGGCGTTGTATGTAACCCCAATCCACTTTGAACTAAGCAAAAAAAAAATTAATAAAAGGAAATGTTGAAGAAAATGGTAAAACGTTTTCTAGTTTTATGTTTTATTTTGTGTTGTATTTTTTTGCTTATGAAGAATACTGTGAGAGTAATATAGAGAAAATCAAATAGTAAACGGAACGAGGACAGACGAAATAAGCGGTTATATGATTTTTTTTTTTTTTTTTTTTTTTTTTGAAAGGAAACATTAGCGGTAATGGATTTTTGATTCAATTTTAGTTAAAATTTCTTTGATTATATTTTGGTCTTTGAATATTCAACCTAATCAGTAAAGTCTTACAATCGGACAGGCATATTATTAAATTATGGAATAAACCAACCTTGACCCCAGCGTAGAGTCAATTTGATTTGTATATATGTAACGTACCTTCCCTTAACAGTGGTCATCATACCCTCAGTTAATGTTTTTGTTTACACCCTTCGAAAATCTGAAGGACGATGGTAATTATCGATATTAACTGCATGTTTACTAGATTAGTAATAGCGAAGTACTGAATTTGGTTTTAAAGACTAATATTTTAATGTCACTAAAAATAAGCCAAGTTCATATTTTAGTGTTAAATTGAACAACAATCAGCACTCAGCAGGTAATTTATGTACATTTATAGATTAATAAATAAAAATGGGATACAAATAAAGAAAAAGCAGTTGTTAGGTTAAATTATTTAATCTGATAAGCTTAATTTTATTTATCAATTGAATGTGTCCTCTAATTTATTACAAAACACGGTTTTAAGACAAAAATCTAATTACTATCTAAAAAAAACAATAATAAAGAGTGATGATAGCATGCAATTTGAATAATGTTATTTAAATTAAAAATACACATACAAAAAAAAACAGTGGCTCTCTGAAGCCTCACTTCAGGGAGAGTTGTAGAACTAATAAAAATTGGTTTAAGAAATAATTTTAAATTGTTCCGCTTTTACAAGAAAGAAGAGCAATCTACAACCGGGTCCGAATTTTGTTTTTTAAACCAGCCCCATCAGAGCTGTGTTTAATTAATGGCACTCTTTTTTAACCAGTTTATTGGTTTTTGGTAAGAGGTGCACAAGCCAATTATACTTTTACCATATTGGCCCTTTTTTCTTTTTTTTTTTTTGAGTGGTGTACTACTATAAGACCTTATTTGGTTGAAATACAATAAAAGAATTGAGAATCATAAGGAGCAACGAATTTTAAAATTTCTTATTTGTTGCACAAGTGTTTATCCGTGACTATGAAATGTTCTTATGTACACAGTAAATTTTGGAAATATACCCGGTAACCCACAAGTCCAAATATTTTGTAAAAGTGTATCTTATGACTGACATTGGTGGTTTAATTCCAAATTTGACTTGCAGGCAAGTTAATTGCTACATAAAAGTAACTTAAAAGTGGAATATATATTTTAGAAATGAATGCTAAAACTTTAATAGAAACGAAGTACTTGTTATAAAATTCCAACATGAAAGTAAGTCTTCCAACGGACTTTTATTATTATTGTTGAAGGGCCACGTGGGCATTCAGCTATCTGACACTGCGACCTAATAGATCTTTTAAGCTTGTACCCTGTTTAATTATCCGTCCGTTATGTTTACTATAGGATGTACTTCAGCTAGAAAGACGGTAGCATTGGAGCCCAAGGACTTCGAGAGGGCAGTATCACTCCCGTGTATTCCTACCTCTGCTCCGTCTTCCGTTTTATTTTAACCTTATGAATAGTTGGGAATGGAAAGTCGCCTCTAGGTCACTAATATTTACTACAGGAAGGCTAAATAAAACTTGAGGGTGCCTAGTATCCAGAGTTCGTATACTTTGGACTGATTAACCATCAGCAATTCATCCATCGGCATATGCTGTTCCAACTTAGATTAGGGTTGTTTGTTAAGGATTTCTTCTTCAGTGCCGTAATTTAGCCTATGGCAAATTGCCTCAATTACCAGTGGTTGCCACGAGGAGGAAGCAAATATACTTGTGAATTATGGCCACGTTACTACTTACACTGGATCAAATTATACCAGCGGAACTTCAAAACAACTCAGTAATTATTCTTCCCTACCTGGAAGCTATATTCAAAGGGTGTTTGAAGCTGGGCTATATTCCTAGGTACTGGACGGAGGTCAGTGTGGTGTTCATACCGAAAGCGGGGAAAAGCTCACATGTCTATCCTAAGGACCTAACACCAATAACTCTATCATCCTTTCTTTTGAAAACCTTGGAAAGGCTGCTGGATGTATACATCAGAGATAAAATAGGTGCCAGGAATTGGGCATCGTCTCAGCATGCGTACACAAAGGGTAGATCTGTGGACACTGCTCTGCACGCCTTGGTGTCTACGATTGATAAATCGATTAATTCGAAGGAATTCTCTTTGGTGACCTTCCTGGATATAGAAGGCGCCTTTAATAATGTGAAAGCGGAGGCAATCAAGGAGGGATTGTCATTTTTGGAGGTGGACGTTCCTCTGATAGGGTTAATCAATTATATGCTGGGAAGCAGGATTGTTAGCTCGAAGTTGGGGGACTCCACCTTCAAGAGGCGAGTAACTAGGGGAACTCCGTAGGGGGGGGGGGGGGTTCTGTCCCCTCTTCTCTGGAACATAGTGGTAAACGGGTTACTACTTGAATTGGAGAGAGAGGGTATTGAAGTTATCGCTTACGCAGATGACGTAGCTCTAGCTGTTACCGGGAAATTCCTGGGCACGATTGTAGACGTAATGCAGAATGCGCTTACCATCGTTACGAAATGGGCTGGCAAATGTGGACTTGGTATTAACCCGTCCAAGACAGAGCTGGTATTCTTTACTAAGAAATACAAAATCCCGGTAGTTGTCCCTCGTACCTTAAATAGCACGAGACTTGCTTTTACTGATAGAGCTAGATATCTGGGCATTATCTTGGACAGTAAGCTTAGTTGGAAGCCCAACATGTTAGAGAGAATAAACAAAGCTACTATTGCTTTGTACTCCCGTAGGAACGCCATTGGTCATAGATGGGGTCTGAAGCCGGAGCTGGTACACTGGCTCTACACCGACGTAGTGAGACCTGTACTCATGTACGGAGTGGGTGTTTGGTGGCCAGCTCTGGACAAGGTAACTAACAAAAGTAGGATTGAGAGAGTGCAAAGAACGGCCTGTATGCTTGTTAGCGGGGCATTGAGGTCGACACCGACAAGTGCCTTAGAGGTTATGTTGCACCTTCTTCCGGTCGACATTTTTGGCAAACAGATGGCGGCAAATACGGCTGTACGACTTGCAGCCGTCTCTCATTGGAGGTGTCTTAGTATAGGACACTCTACTATCGTCAGATCGTTGAAGGATGAGCTGGCGAATCTTGACTACATTAAACCTACTATTTTTGTAGTTTGGTCGTAGCTGCCTGATGAGTAGACCATACTTTGCAGTACGAAACCAAACTACCAACAGAACTCATGGAGGGTTCTCATTTTTGCAGAGTTATACATTGGTATAACTCTGGGCCTTCAGCCAAAAGTAAAATTACGGGGAGGGGGGAAGATATTTCTACTTTTTTCAGTAGATATATTGAGAGCGATTGGCCTCTATATTTTTCTGATTTACCAAATCGAAAATATTGGGATTGCCATGAACAATTAATATATTTGTCTATAAAAAATGCCGAAAAATCAACTTTATTACAGACAGACAAATTAAATTCTTAACAATTAAACCTACTCTACGCTTCGAGAAGCGATTTCGGACCTCCTTCCCTTCAAGGGAATCCTGGAGGGATAGACCGTTATCGTAAACCGAAGCGTTGCAATTCTTCACAGATGGCTCTAAGCTAGGCGGCAAAGTAGGAGCTGGAGTATTCTGTGACAAATTAAATGTAAATATTTCTATTCGTCTCCTTGATTACTGCAGCGTGTACCAAGCTGAAGTCGTAGCGATTGAGGAGGTCATGACGTGGTTGAAGCATAATGTGTTATCCTCAGACGATATCACAATCTATGTGGACAGTCAAGCAGCGATCCGGTCGTTAGAATCGGTGTCTTTGGCATCACGGGTGGCGTTGAGTTGTCACTCATCTCTAAATGAGATGGGTGAGCATTTCAACATCCAGGTAGTCTGGGTCCCAGGTCACTCGGGCGTCATGGGGAACTGCAGGGCAGATGAACTTGCTAGGCATGGTACGACTCTCCAGTTGCAACAAGAAAGGGCAAGTCTGGGGAGGCCTATCACAGCGCTGAGACCAGCACTTGGGAAGCAGGCGCTATCCTCAGCGGGGAAAAGGTGGTCTAACACCCTCACCTGTAGAGTTGCAAGACAAGTTTGGCCAAAGCTGGACTTGGGGCGCACTAGGGCATTAATATCCTTACGCAGACGTGAATTAAGAACGGTCGTAGGAATTCTCACGGGACACTGCCTTTTTGGAGAACATGCAAGAAGGCTGGGTCTGGAGGCTAATGACTTCTGCAGACGTTGCTTGGACGAAGAGGAGGAAGAGACGTTGGTCCACTTCCTTTGCTCGTGTCCAGCATTGGTACTCAGAAGGCACAAACACTTAGGTAAGTTCAGGATGGACTGCCTCTCGGATCTCGAAAACATTAAAGTACGGGACGTCTTACGCTACATAAGTAGCTCGAAATGGTTTCAATAGGGGTAAAAGGGGATACATCCTGTGGTATCACAATGGACCGTCACCGGTCTAAGTGTGCGTAAGCAGCCACTCCAACCTAACCTAACCTAACCTACTACTTACAGAATTGTATTATCACGCAGGTGTCTAATACATGAGCAGAACTACTCACGTGATGCGCACCCTACTGGAAGGTTACGGAGCTGGTATATTAATCTCATACTTCGCACAAAGTTCTGAAAAATGGAAAGTTCAATAGAACTCTCATGGAAAAATCAAGAGCTCTTTTAAATGAATCTACGTTAGATAAGAACATGTGGGGAAAAGCAGTGCGTACAGCAGCGTATGTCTTAAACAGAAGTCCTACAAGAAACATGGATGTCACCCCTGCACAGTCGTGGTTTAATAGAGTACCTGACCCATTCAGGCTTCAAATTTTTGTTATTACCGCATATGAAAAAATCAAGGACATCTAAGAAAACTTGATGATCGTAGTCGAAAGTGCATATTAATGGGTTATACAATAAATTAATATAGACTCTGGGATCCAGTAAAAGAAAAAAATTTTCAATCAAGGAATGTAATTTTCGATTGTTAAGGTATGAAATCAAAAATTAGTCTTTATCAAACAAAAGACAAAAATGACTCAAAGAAGTCAATGAAATCAAAGAAGAGGATGAAACTCATCAAGAAATCAATAATCAAACTTCAACTCAAGAAGAAGTACAGTCAGAAAGATTAACGAGAAATGAAAGTTCTTCTAGATCAGCTGAAAGCGCAGTTTGAAATAACAATAAGCAAAACCCCTGACGTCTTCCTCGGAATCGAAATTGTAAAATCATCAGATGGGCTGAGATTAACACAAGAGGATTATTCAAGTAAAATTTTGACAAAATTTCGCATGATTGAATCAAAAACAGTGGAAACACCTCTTCTACCAAATAAGGAACAAACTCCAGAAGATGATATTGAAGCAGACTACCCTTATCGAGAAGCAGTAGGCAGTCTTCTATATTTAGCGAACAAAACTAGACCGGACTTAGCATTTTCTGTAGGATTTGCAAGCCGACATCTAGACAAACCTAATACACAAGATGTGTCAAACGTAAAACGAATCTTCAGATATTTGAATGGTACGACAAGTGATGGAATTAAATTCAAGTACGAAAGTTCATTGGACTTGGTAGCATATTGCGATTCTGATTTTGCCGGAGATATGGATACACGAAAAAGTTCTACTGCGGGTATTTGGTTTATTTTTGTGGTGTTCAAGAAAACAAGACATAGTGGCACTCTCAAGTACGGAAGCAGAATACATTGCTGTTGCTGAATGCTGTCGTGAATTATTATACCTCAAAAATTTAATAGAAGAACTAGTTCATGATAAACAGATAGACGTGAATCTATTTATTGACAACCAAAGTGCAATAAAGATGATTGAAAATGGAATAGTTAACAAGAGAAGCAAACATATAAATGTCAAATACCATTTTATTCACGAAAAAATTAAAGCTTGTTTGATTAAAATTAATTATTGTAGATCTGAAATACAAACAGCAGATATCTTAACTAAATCACTAGGAAAAACTAAGTTTGTTAAATTTAAGAATTTGTTATTAACTTAGTAACTTAGATGATTATGCAAAATTATTTTTTTTGTGTTATGGGTAAATTTAAAGTTAAGGGGAAATATTAACGCAAAGTTTAAAAGGCAAAAGTAAAACTTAGTTGATATTTGACAAGTTATTTATATCAAGAATTGTAAACGAATTCCAATTAAGTTGCTTATTGGATTATATTAAGATTTTATAATAAAAACTCAATAAAGTGTTAAATAATAATAATAAGTAGTAGTAGTTTATTCAAAATAAAAACTCGTGGATAACACACAACAAGAGCTATCCGCTGTGATGTTAATTTATAGTAAAATTCACTAAAAA
This sequence comes from Tipula vernalis, assembly GCA_958295665.1. Classification (NCBI taxonomy): domain Eukaryota; kingdom Metazoa; phylum Arthropoda; class Insecta; order Diptera; family Tipulidae; genus Tipula; species Tipula vernalis. The sequence continues at coordinate 3,587,249 of OY282561.1, forward strand.
TCAACATAGTAGAGGTGAAAACCGAAGCGTGCGCACTGCACTCAACAAGAACCTACATATTAATTGTTACTCTAAAGCACGTGCTTTGGAGTAATAGTTACCATGTAAGTTCTTGTTTGTTTAGCAGTTCACAATTGTAGTAACCTAATTCACGAGCAGAAAATGGCGTTTTCTGATTTGTGTGAAGAAGATTTTTATAATATGTATTGCCACGAAATCCCCCATTTCTGAATCTAGAAACGTAATCGCAAATTTAACGACTAACTCTATTGCAAACTCCACGAAAACTCAAAAAGATTTTAATTTATCCAGGAAAATATGTACATGTCGCTTTACAGGATAATTTGAAAATAATTTTAATGCAAGATTTTTAGTAAATGATTTGCCAGTTTTTAGTGATAATATACTGAGCATTCATTTTCGCTTATTCTAGGTCGAGTTATTAAAATCAGTTTCAGCAATGCTTTTCTCATTGGCATTTGTTACGGTCCAAAAAAATTAGTAATTTTAATAAAGATAAATTTGAACATAACGGAAAAAATGTTTTAATTGAAATTCCAGAGCGTAGAGAGAGTTAAACAATACAACGCGCTTGTGGAAAAATATCACAGGATATATTTCAATAATTTTGATGCACCGCTCCGTACAAATTCCACGTTGGATTGACGCAATAGATGAAGATCATCATATTTTGTATACTCCGTTTGAAGAACTTGGAATAGGTTAGGTAACACAAATAGCTCTAGATTATCTAGATTATTAACAAAAACGTCGCTTAAATTAACGTTTGGAAAAAACCGCTATTCCCAAAACACATAAAAGTTTAATTTCTAGTAACATGTTATTTCTAAACCAATTTCTACTAAATAATTTTCAAAGGCAGCTAAGGCTACTGGAACATTTCGCTGCGGTTTTCAAAGAAAGCTAGCATTTGTCCTAAAAACTCATGCCGGTGTATCTGCAAAAATATTATAATAATTTCAATCTTAAATTTCATATCGCAATAAAAATTCTCTGCTGTCCACACTGAAAAAAATATTGTTCGTAATATTAACAAAACACGATAGTTAATTTAATTTTCGTTGTCTTAATGGAAATTTCTTTTATATTACGGAAACAATGGAAATAATAAGGAAAAAATAAAAGGATTGTTTTCGCAGCTTATTGTTTTTTTTAACGTAACTTATTTTAATATCTTTCGTATGATTTAATAATTATTTCATTACTATAACGAAAAAAAAAAAAAATGGAAAGATTAATGTACTTGTCATAATGAAAATATTTCATTAACATTACGAAAAAAATGTATAAATAATTGATAAAAACGTATTCTAATACTTTTAATGAAATTATTTCATTCGGGCAACAAAAAGCATCTATTAAAACATAATATTTCGTTATCTCAACGAACATTTTCATTATTATAGTAAAATTACCGTTATTTGAATTATTTCTAGAAAAATTCAAGAAACCGATTTATTTGAGTATAAGCCATACTAAAACTATGATAAAAGTCTTGTTTAAAGTGTTTTTTTTCAACACGATTTTAAGCAGTCCGAATATATGAAGGGCATTCCTAAAACTACTTTCGTTTTTTGACTGTATCGTTTTTGAGTGTTAACCGAAGAACAAGTTTGCCTTAAATTCTTTTTTAACAGTTTAACTGAATCACTTTTTCAGAAGGTTGTTGTGAAACACAACGCATTATCTTATAATAAAACCCAATTTCTGCGGTTATACAACTTTCAAGGTTGATTTATAATTAGAAAGTCGCGCTGACATAATATTAAATTACAAACAATAAGCGCATAATTATAAATATTTATCAAGGCCATTTAAAGTTATAAAATCGCGAAATAAACATATTCATCAACATAACATTTTTCCGTAATTTTCCGCGACTCTTCAAAATTGCATTTCCGCGTATAAAAATGTTATGTTCCGCGATGATATGTTTCCGCTTAGCTTGTAAGATTTTCCATACATATAATGGAAATTCTTACAGGTAAGGGATAGTTAAGTTACAGTTATAGTTAAATTCAGTCAGTAATTATTCAAATATTCCAAGAAAATAGAAAAAGAAACCTTAAGAATTCAAAATATAGTTTATAGCAGTTAGTTGACATCTAATAGTATACATGTATTAATAGTTTGTATAAGTGAATCAAAAGTGTATAGATATAACCATATCATCTGAAATTAAATATTAGTTCTTTAATAAAATAAAACTGATAAATTTTGTGATTAATAGAGAAACTAAAATTGTGTTATTAATAATAAGATATTGTGTGTGTGGTGGCATATAGACAATATAAAAGGTAAGCACACAGACATCAAGTTATTATCCACTTAAGTTACACTTAATATATAAACTATAACAAGGTATTTCAGTCACAAATCAAAAAAAGAATTCCGTTCAAGAAAGTTTTGACTTGAGCCTTCTTAGTTTTTTAATTGAACTCCTTCTGAAAAGGCAATTCAACTTTAAATTATTTTGACTGAGTTCACATTTAATTTTTGACTGAAATGTTTTTAGCTGGAATGCCCGGAGTCAACAATTTTGGTATAAAATTACGTTAGGTTAAATATGGACGTCACAATAAAAAATACTTAGTACATAATTTTTGTTACCTGTCAACTAATGAACGTAAGAGTGCATTTGAATTTTATAACTTGTACATTATTTCTTTATTTCAAAGAGTAGCATTAGTACTATAGGTTAGTATTACACAGTACAAATTATAAAATTCAAATGTACTTTTCATTCAAATATTCGTTAGTTTACAGGTAACGCAAGTAACGTACTAAATATTTTTTATTGTAACGTCCATATATAACATAACGTAATTTTATAGTAAAATTGTTACCCTGATGACCACCCGAAAAGTCTAAAATTGGGGAAAATGATGAATAAAATTTGCATGGTTCAATTTAATTTAGTTGAATAGGGGTTATAAGAAAGCCAACGTTGAAATTTTGATATAATATACAGTAGTTCATATTATTACTCTTGTGATTAAACCAAAACTTTTAATTTTTGCAGGTAGATGAATCAATAAAAGATCTCACCCAAAAAAGTAAGCTGTCGCAGCCGTATCTGGTATGTTTGTCGGAAAATGGTTTGAGTCACGAAGAAATCTTCCATGTAATAATAGATGCACAGTCAGTTTCGTTGGGCTACAAAACTTTTTTATGCACGTTCGACCAACTCTTTAAAATTTTTTATATTTTTGGATTGAAATTTTCCCAAAACTGTTATACATATTTCCACAATTTCTTGGGAGTTTTTCTCTTTTTAATTAAAGATGTGATTCCGACGCCTCGTTTGTCGTAATCATATTCTAAATTGTATGCAAAATATTCAGAAGAACTATTTTAAAGCTTTGCTATTTCTGTAATTGTTGAAATAAAAAATATTTAATTAAAATTAAATCCAAAACAGTTCTTTTATTATTTGAAATTTCTTTAGTCAGTAATCTAGTATAATCAAGGGATAATCTATTAAAAAATGATGACGTAGCATTAACTGGAATTCTGCTAAAGAATATAGTTTTTCCCCGGTTATTTTGCTAGAACTTTAGTAGAATAAATGCAAGAAATCTAATAGTTTTGCAAGAAAATCAAGTATGCGGTTAACTTAAAATCTAATTAAAAAATTGTATTTCTCACAATTTCACCAGAAGTCCAGTCGCAAAAACAAATAGTATTGTTTACTTGATTTACAGTACTATATATTTGTATTTTAAGTAAATATGCCAGATTTTGTTACAACCGGAAATCTAGTATTTTTAATTTTACTTGATTCAACTAGATTGTCTAGTATGCTCACATCTAGTGAATCAAATACAACCAGTATTTGCTACTTTAAAATAATCAAAATACTGTTAAGAAGACTTACCAGCTACTCATCACGCCGATGTACATTCGAACACTAATAAAAGTCAAACGTATGCAATTCATCTTAAATTACAGTTTACGCATCACAATACACACAGACACACACACACATTTATATACAAAAGACATAGATCACTATTTCACTGTACATATTTACTTTATTACTGCACTCATTTTTATGTAATTTTTAATGTTAATTCACTTTTATTAAACACGAACTCAATTTTAGGTCTACATTATTAAACTAACTGGGTTTAATGAAGAAAGTTTCTCGAGAGTCTAGTGTTCGTTATTCATCGTTTTATATTTTATTGTTTTTTGTTGATTGTGTATTGTCTCTTTCTGTGCCATTATTGCCTTTCATTTGTAACGGTTTCCTCAAAAATATACAACATTTCCCAGAACTTTACAAAAGCTAACTGAAGATGATCATATGTGCGTATGTGATAGAAAATGTTTGTACATATATGATTTTTGAAATGAAAACTTGAATTTAAGAGGCATGTTTGAATACAGAAATACCCCTCCTAAACCAACCAAGCAAGAAATATTTATTCCATAAAAATGACAAACGAAAACCCCCGGATTATCTTTGCCAGAGTTTTCATTATTTCACAAATTAAAATAAAACATACCTGAAAGTTTCATGCCGAAACTGTGAAATTTGATAATGCAGGTTGTGTTATCGTAGCCGAAATTAAAATGTATAGTTGCTAAAAGCCTGTGGTGATAAGCCAAAATTTACCTTGGATAGCATTGAACACTTTTGTCATTATTCATACGTAGTAAAATATTGCAAAATTTGTTTCAAATCTACCTCTGCAGGATTGTATCGAGAGAATGATTGCATTGCTGTAATTTGTAAACAGCTATCGCTGGAAAAAAAAGAATCAATTCAATATTCTCGTGGAAAATTTGCGAAAGTTAAGTTTCCAAAAAATGTTTAGGATCTTTGTTTTGAATTAATCAGCCTCTAAAGTTTTTTTTCTCTAAGTTGATTGCATTGATTTGATTGTTCAATAGTTAGCTCTGAAAACAAATTCAATTGAAGGTTCCCGTGGGAAATCTGAAAAAATTCGATTTTCCAAAAATCATTCAAAAGTTATATTGTTATATTTCAAGATCGGTTGGATTGAAGTGATTTATCATTAGCTGTCGCAAGAAAAAAAAAACAATTCAAATTTCCCGTAAAAATCTGGGAAAGTTCAATTTGCCAAAAACTTTTAGAAACATTTTTTATTTTCTAATGGTACCTAACCAATGTAATCCATCTCTAGACCTAACACCCTAGAGACCGATTTTTTATTAATTAAAATATTTTTTGGGTTCTAAAGATTTTTCTCAAGAAAGTGGATCAAGATTTGGCTACGTAGGAGTATTGACAAAAGCCTTTAATAATTATAAGGCATCCCAAGTAACTTTCGGCAGATACCCAAGTAATAATTTGATAGGTAAATTTCCTAGACAGCAAAAACAAAGCTTTTACAACGTCATGAAATCAAAAAAAAATTACACAAATTAGTTATAAATGTTAAATAGATATTCAATAAGTTTTTAAAATGTTGTGGCAGTGAAAATAAAGGCTAATAAGCTTACGTAGGTATATAAGACATTCCAGCAGGGATTTTGTTATACGCCATAAAGCAAAAGAGTCAGGAGAAAAGCAATTTTGCTGTGGTAGTCAACTAAACAAATATGACAGCTATATAACTTTATTTATTTTTTTGTGTAATTTTCAAACATATTTGCATTTAATCAAAATTACGGTTAAAATAACAAAATAGTTAGAAAACAAGTCTAAATGAAATTTATAAGTAATTTTGGAGGTGGAAAAGGGTTTTTTCAACTATGATTATTTACGGATACAAAAATCCAATATGCTGTGCAGTCTAGTTTTGCGCTTTATGACATAAAATCAAATAAGTCGAATATAATGGCGAACAAACATTTATATAATTATTTATAATTTTATATATTTATTAATTTATTATTTATAATAATTGTAAATAGTGATGAGTCTTGCCAAATGCTCTAACAGTAAGTAATGTAACAGTAAGATTTGGTGGTTTCTCCATTGTTTTTTTGCGACTGTCGATTAAATCTTGCACCGAAGGAATATTTGATATATGTTAATTTAAAAAAAATTCATTAAAAAATTAATAAAAATTAACAAAATAATTTGCTTTACTTGCTCTTCGGAAGTGGCTCGCTCTTCTAACCTTTGTGTGTACTGCCAGCTGCAGAGTGCCGGTTCTGAGCACCATAAATTATCGGCTTTTTGCTATGTAACCCTTAATATTGCCCTTAAGGAGCTCTTTGGTGTCCGGTGGATAATGAACCATACCACAATTTTCGTCTCCTTCATACCAGCACGCCGGACACACAAACAATTCCTTCTTGCTTACAGTTTCGAGAACACAGAAAACCTAATAATCATAACAAACCTATTAAATAATACTCTTATAATATTAAATAAACTTAAAATCACTAGAAAAAATGATTTCATGGCAAACACTTACCATTATTAAAGATAAAATGTACTGTTTTAGTAATTACCGCATTAACCTAACAATAATGTTGGATAACAAACTACAGAAATCCAACTTGGTATGCCAATTGGTTTGGAAAAGGAAATTAACTCAAAGCAAAATTACTTATCTAACAACGAAACTGCTTAACACACAGCGAAATTTATATGAGCAAACTAAACGTGGATAAAAAAAGAAAACTGCTTAACTCAAAGCAAAATTGTTTAACATACAGCAAAACTGCTTAACACACCACAGAATCTAAATAAGTACCATCTGTAAATTTATAACTAACGCAATGTTGTTAACCCTCCAGCAGGCATTTCCGCTTTTAGACGGAGCGCAGAAAACATGAATAATAAATAGAAAATGTGTACCAGAAATATTATTAGTGTCTTGTTTTTCTTGTCGTAGAAATCAGAGATAGGCACTCTTCGAGTATAACGCCAAATGTTAACAGTATTTGGGAGGAGTACTTTGAGTGCAAAGAGCTAAGAACGTAAAATGTAGAAAACATTGATACGTCGTGTGAGCGATAATAGCTGACATAGCGAGACAATAGTAAAATAGTTTGCATTGCTCAAAACAGGAAAACGTATCTCGCTTGATTTAACGCAAGTGTGCTAGTAAGTTTTAAATGACTTCATTTGCAATTGAGAGATATGTATAAACAAAATTATCTCACATTGAATAGCTTAGCTTTGCTGAAAGGCGCAACAGACCCTTGTATGCCCTTAGTGCTTTTACATTTCAACCGGGAATTAAAATTTCAATTAGTGATGTGTTTGTAATATATAATCTTTGTTAATGTAATATGTTAGTAATTTTAACCTGAGACAATTTTAGAACTAATTTTTGATTTTTTTTCACATTCAAATTTTCCTAGTCAGAAAAAATTGCCTGCTAGAGGGTTAAAGTAAGTAATATTCCATGCAAAGTCCAACAGCTAAAACGCTTAACATAAAACAATAATGTTTTATGATCAGTGATTATCTCATTCAAAAGTTAATTAGTTACTTAAAACATTTAATATATTTTGGTTACTTTTTCGTAAGTTCGTAAGACACTTTAGCTGTAAAAACAATTAATTTAGGACAAATAGTTAAAATGGTTATCTATTATGCTATTTAGCTGTTACATATATTAAAGCCATTTTTTAATTTAGTTTTTCTTCGCATAAAAATGGCTGCATAATTTATCTGGTTAAAAAATTTCGACAAAAACAACTTTATCACATGCAAATATTAAACAAATGCCAATCTTCAGCTTTTGGTTGATTACTAGAAGCTTTTTAACAGATTTGGATCTATTTTTCAGGAAAAATAAATTTTTCAAAAAATTTTTTGATTTTAATTTTGTTATTAATATCAAATATTTTTAAGTCGCGTTTTTCTTTTCTGACCTACTTTTTCAAACTGGTCGATGAAATTTATTGCCCGTGTATTTTTACGATTAAAAATAACAAGCAAAGTCATATTTTCCCTGTCAATATTTCATAAAATATTTATGACATTTATTATTGAAGTATAGAAAATATGATATAATTAAAATGACATCATATAATTGTAGATGCAATTATAGAAATATGTTTTTTTACCAATCATTAAGCAACAAATTGTTATTGTTACAATAATTTCCAAAATAATAGCTCTTTAGTTATTTCTGACTGTTTTGCTATTTCGAAACCGATTCCCTTAACTACGTGTTTGTTGCAAAAACATTAATTTTACTTTCTTTTACTCTAGTAAAATAAAGTATAGTAATCATGAAAATTTTGGACCTGGAGATTTTTAGAGAATTATTTGTTTTGAGGTCCCATGAGTCCGAAAAAGTGGGTTTCGAAATGGTGTCTATCTGTCTGTCTGTCAGTCTGTCAGTGTGTCAGTCTGTCAGTCTGTCAGTCTGTCAGTCTGTCAGTCTGTCAGTCTGTCAGTCTGTCAGTCTGTCAGTCTGTCAGTCTGTCAGTCTGTCAGTCTGTCACTCTGTCAGTCTGTCAGTCTGTCAGTCTGTCAGTCTGTCAGTCTGTCAGTCTGTCAGTCTGTCAGTCTGTCAGTCTGTCAGTCTGTCAGTGTGTCAGTCTGTCAGTCTGTCAGTCTGTCAGTCTGTCAGTCTGTCAGTCTGTCAGTCTGTCAGTCTGTCAGTCTGTCAGTCTGTCAGTCTGTCAGTCTGTCAGTCTGTCAGTCTGTCAGTCTGTCAGTCTGTCAGTCTGTCAGTCTGTCAGTCTGTCAGTCTGTCAGTCTGTCAGTCTGTCAGTCTGTCAGTCTGTCAGTCTGTCAGTCTGTCAGTCTGTCAGTCTGTCAGTCTGTCAGTCTGTCAGTCTGTCAGTCTGTCAGTCTGTCAGTCTGTCAGTCTGTCAGTCTGTCAGTCTGTCAGTCTGTCAGTCTGTCAGTCTGTCAGTCTGTCAGTCTGTCAGTCTGTCAGTCTGTCAGTCTGTCAGTCTGTCAGTCTGTCAGTCTGTCAGTCTGTCAGTCTGTCAGTCTGTCAGTCTGTCAGTCTGTCAGTCTGTCAGTCTGTCAGTCTGTCAGTCTGTCAGTCTGTCAGTCTGTCAGTCTGTCAGTCTGTCAGTCTGTCAGTCTGTCAGTCTGTCAGTCTGTCAGTCTGTCAGTCTGTCAGTCTGTCAGTCTGTCAGTCTGTCAGTCTGTCAGTCTGTCAGTCTGTCAGTCTGTCAGTCTGTCAGTCTGTCAGTCTGTCAGTCTGTCAGTCTGTCAGTCTGTCAGTCTGTCAGTCTGTCAGTCTGTCAGTCTGTCAGTCTGTCAGTCTGTCAGTCTGTCAGTCTGTCAGTCTGTCAGTCTGTCAGTCTGTCAGCCTGTCAGTCTGTCAGTCTGTCAGTCTGTCAGTCTGTCAGTCTGACAGTCTGTCAGTCTGTCAGTCTGTCAGTCTGTCAGTCTGTCAGTCTGTCAGTCTGTCAGTCTGTCAGTCTGTCAGTCTGTTAGTCTGTCAGTCTGTCAGTCTGTCTGTGTCCTCTCTACAGCCCAGATGGTTCAACTAATCAAACTGAAACTTCAGATTTAAGCTTTTTTGATAAATTGGGAGGCCCCAGTGAATATTACTCCAAATCGGCTAACCGGAAGTGACCACTCCCTTGGTCCAGAAAATTTATTTTGCAAATATCTTAAAAAGTATAAGGTTTACAAAAAACTACTTTATTTAAAATGTTTCCAAAAATTAAAAACAAATAAAAATAAAAAATAAAAAATTAAAAAAAAATTAAAAAATTTAAAAATTAAAAAAAAAAAATTAAGAAAAAAATAAAATTTCTCAAAATTCTCTATTCGTAAAAGTAAGTCGTGTGTTGGCCACACCTCAATTTTTTCTTATGTAACTATTTTGCGTGAAGCACAGCGAAACTGCAAATATAATTTTTTTGCTATTTGGGAACCTATATTTTTAAATAAATCAAACTGCTGTCTCAAAAGTAATTTACCATTTATTACGAGTTTGCTGTTTGACGTTTCTATAACATATCAGCAAGCAAATTACGATTACAATTTTTGCTGCTATTACGTCGACAAATGAACAAACTGACGTTTTTGGTTATTTTTTAAGAAGTTATTATAACTAAATTGCTGTGAATTTTAGATGGCACAACGTTTTGACAACACCAAATTGTTACTTGGGTAACGACTTAATTTTTAATTCTTGGTTGAGATATCACAATGGTTCCAGCTTGGCTGGAATACAATTTTGTTTAGTGATATTTTCCGACAAATCACATCAATGCAACTGATCTTCAGATTTCGCACGGGGAACTTGAATTGATTTTTTTTTTTCAGCGATAGCTAATTGACAAATCGATTCAATGCAATCTATCTTCAGATATAACACTTTAATGGCTAATTTTACTTTATTTAAATTTTCTGATGATTGAGAAACAAATCTAGAAGCTTATTTTATAAAAGTTTCGTTTCTAATGATTTTGACAAATCACATCAGTGCAATCAATCTCCAGACAAAATACTCTAGATGCTCTTTTTATGGAATGTTTCTTATCATAATTTGGAAAATCGAATTATCCCAAATTTGCCACGGGAAACTTGAACTGAATTTTATTCCAGCGCTATAGCTATTGGAAAATCATATCAATGCAATAAATTTTATACCAATTTTGAACATTGTTTGGAATCTGTGAATTTTCCACTATTTAATGCTATAAACATGATAAATTTTTATCTGATCACCATTGGCCTATAACGACTATATTTTTTATTTTCGACTGGGATAACACAATCTGCATTATCGGCTTCTATAGTTTCGGCTTCGAATTTTCAGCTTTGTTTTATTTTAATTCATGAAATAATAGAAACTCTGGCAAAGTAATCATTGGGGTTTAGTTCGTCAGTTTTATTGAATAAATATTTCTCGCTTGGTTGGTTTAGGAGGGGTATTTCTATTTTCAAACATTTAAATTCAAGTTTTCATTTCAAAAATCATATACAAACATTTTCTATCACATACGCACATATGAACATCTTCAGTTAGCTTTTGTAAAGTTCTGGGAAATGTTGTATATTTTTGAGGAAACCGTTACAAATGAAAGGCAATAATGGCACGGAAAGAGATAATACACAATCAACAAAAACAATAAAATATAAAACGATGAACAACGAACACGAGACTCTCGAGAAACGTTCGTCATTAACACATTTTAATAATTGAGACCTAAAATTGAGTTCATGTTTAATAAAAGTGAATTAACATTGAAAATTACATAAAAATTAGTGCAATGATAAAGTAATATATACTGTGATATAGTTATCTATTGTAAATAAATGTGTTTATCTATTGTGATTCGTAAACCGTAATTTAAGATGAATTGCACGTTTGACTTTTAGTAGCGTTCGATTAATACTGTATATCGGCTTGATCAATTTATATTGCTGGTAAGTCTTCTCAACAATATTTTAGTTCCAAGGTGAAACCATTCAGTTCAGTACACTGATTGATTTGCGGCATCATTGGTATAAAAGAATCGTGTCTAATAAAAGTAAATTAACATATAAAATTTACATAAAAATTAGTGCAATAATAATGTATTGTGAAATAGTGATCGGTGTCTTTCAATGCAAAAAAATTTTGTTTGTCTTTTGTATTTAAATGTGTGTATATATTGTGATGCGTAAACCGTAATTTAAGATGAATTGCATACATTTGACTTTTAGTAGTGTTCGATTTACAATGTACATCGGCTTGATGAATAGCTGGTAAGTCTTCTTAACAGTATTTTGATTATTTTAAAGTAAAATAAACTTTATTTTAACTTTAACAATTAATTTGTCTTGTGATTTTAAATATTCATTTATCTATTAATCGGTCTGCCTCGACGGTAAAAAATCTCTTGAGCAACATTTCAAATTTGGTATTCGGTTGATTAAGGAATTGTTTAGTTATACCCTTATTTCCTAAGAATCTGGGAATGTCCTATGCTGTACGTGCAACATATGACTCATGAAACTCCTGAAGTTTCTGCGCCAATTTCAATGTGACACATCAATTTGTAAATACTTGGGTTTTCGTTCAAAATAAGCCGTACAACATTCATAGCATTTACGGAATTAAAGGGACTTGAAGAATTTAGATGATTTACATTATTTTCAGAATTACACTATGAATTTAAAGGCTAGAATTTATAAAGTTTACAGAATTTATAAAATTCCCAGAAATTATAAAATTCCCAAAATTTAAAATTAAGTAATTTAGAATTTGACATAAATGTATATAGAATTTTGAAGAAGAGTAGTAAGAATTTATTAAATTCAAAGAGTTTAGCGAATAGAGAGTTTTCCAAATCTAAGGAGTTGTTAGACTTTGTCGAATGATCAGGGTTTTACAGAAATTTTCAAAAATTTACAGAATATGTCGGAAATATAGAAGTGGTATGATTAGCCCTACTTTTCTTAACTTTTTATTTTTCGGTAAAAAAATTATTTTCATATGTGTAATCTTATGATGAAACTGACGTTCGATGTTATCTTATGATGAAACTGACGTTCGATGTTATCCGGAAATTGAGTTTTTCATTCATTGCATATATACAATATAAAGTCCATATTAGTAATTGATAAAATATTATAATTTTTTTTAGAGAATAAAAACACAAGGAATGTTACTTCCAAAATTCTTTTAGTAGTAGTATCAGAAAAATAAATCACAAAATATGTATATTCATGAGTAATATAAAATTCATTAAGTTCAGTCAAATAACAGATTGTTTTTGGAATTCATACATAGAATCGTTTAAAACAATTTCGGTCCTGCTTAATGCAGAGTATAGTTGCATATTTCTCGCATGCTGTGAAAATGTAATCTTTACGCTTTTAGTAGCTTTTGATTCCATTTCGGCTAGTGATCTACTTAGTGTAGCAGTCGTTGAATTTTTGTGTTTCAGCTAATGGTCGCGCACGTCCCATTTTTGTACCACGCATGTACCATTTTTTTCGATTTTAGTAATTTTTTGGATTTTACAATAAAGCTATCAAAAAGATCAATCTTCCAGCTTGAGAGCAATCAATTTAAATTCTGATTATGTTCTTAATTTCTTTATTGATGGGGAGTTCGCTATTTGGAATCTTATTTCTACTTATAGTTCCCAAGCACAAAATTCCTTGTTTAGTTAGTTCAACGACTAATGATAGCGATGAATAATAATTATCAAAAAATATTCTGTAGGTTTTGTGTCTTGGCACTTATCGTATCATATACATCTTTGTACAAAAATATTTGCACTGGCACCTAGTTTTTTCTCGGAAGGATATCTTTTCTTTTTATCATTCTCTTGGTCTATATAATTCTCGCAATTATATGAGAACCGTGCGATATGCTATAAAGGATTAATAACTAGAAGCCCCATTTATGAAGTTCTCATTTTTTTCAAATTCTTCTGCAGGGTCTCGATCAGTGGTCGAATTCTAAATAGGCCGTCATGTTCTTGGTAACTCTTTTTGATTGTTATTGAAGTGTAGATTTCATTTAATTAATTCAAAATTTGTCAAAGACATGGATTATTGTACCATTTGATTACCTGGCAAAGGGTTCCAATAGCGACGGTAGTTAGGAATTTATTTTATAGACATTAAAATACTATTCCCAAATACTTTCGGATTTCTAATCCGTTAGTAAACTTGGTATTGTTAAATTTTTTGTGAGTTGGGTACTTATTGGATACATCGACTATACATTTTAATAAATTTTCATCAATAAAAAAAAAATAAATCATGCGTGTATTTTAAAATTAAAATGCTCATCGACTTAGAAAAAAATTTCATGATTATTAAAAAAAAAAAAATCTTACATCGCTATAGTATTCTATATTAGGTGTTACCAAATTTCCTTCTACCGTTCGGGTGCAGGAATTTCATTGTTATCCATGAAATCGATCGGCAACTTAACTTGATAATGTCAAATAGCTCCTCTAGCACTTCGTCGTCGATATCGTTCTTTTCTCATATGCATCGTCCATCTCGGCGCCGTCATCGCATCATCTTCATCATACAGCTCGTTCTCACTATCTGTACAAGCCTGAAGTAAAGAGAGAAAAATGTAATGCATTTGGTTGATAGAACTTAGCTATTTTTTAAGAAATGGGATTGTTGTTCCAGTGTGTCAAATTTCGTCGTTAAAAGTTTTCCTGTCACCACCAAGAATTGAACCTCGGTTGATAAGGCTAGCGGTTCTTCCTGCTCTCCCACCGAAAGCGATAATGTTTTGTTATGTTTGCTTTGACATTTTCTGGGATTATCTTAGAAAATGCGAAAATCTATCTACGAAAATTATCACGTATAGTAAAGCTTTTACATCGTCTCTCCTTAATCAATAAGTTTAATCTCGAAATTGTACAAATACATCTTCTGCTGAATTGTAAAGTTGCACAATACTAAGCGTATCAATATCAACGCTCCGCAAATATTCACTTAGGGAGAATTAAATATACTTAAAATTGTGTTCCAAATTATAGTCGTTAAGGCAGTATCGAATTCGTCAATTTTCCTTAATACTAAGGACTGGCTTCACGTTTTGTTAATTGGTTTTGTGTTGCATCAGATGACTTATTGAACGGGTGTGAAGTTTTAGACAAAAAACAAAAATGAATATGTATTGGTGCCAAGGCTGGGCAGTAACGAATTACATGTATTTGAATTACGTAATTAAAATACAAATTACAATTTGTAATTTGTATTTTAATTACTCATTCTCCAAGTAACAGTATCTTGTATTTTAATTACTTAAATTCTAAGTAATTGTAATTTGTATTTTAATTACCCCAGTTTTTGAAATTTCTTATTTACATTTTTCAAGGCTTATTAAAATTTGATTCCAGAGTCATCAGCATAAAACCTAATCTTAATAATCTTTTTCTAATGATACGTTTTTTCACTAAATGAATTTTGTCAAATCAAATTTATCAATTTACAAATGTAAAGTATTTGTAATTTGTATTTTAATTACTGAGTTTGCTGTAACTTGGAAAAGTATTTTAATTACTCAGTGTAATGTAATTTGCCCAGCATTGTTATTAGGTAATTGTCATCATTGTTGGCAATGGGCGATATTGGCCCTTAACAGTTGAGTGCGATTTCAAAAATATAATTTTGTAGAACTTTTACTAAATGAACGATTCGTATGGATTAGGGTTTTTGACTAGGTAATTAAAGGGCAGATTCCAAGTGCTTTGACTTGTGGTAATTAAAGGGCCTATTCCAAGTGCAAAACGTTTGTCATCATTGTTGGCAATGGCCGGTATTAGCCCTTGAGAATTGAGTGCGATTTCAAAAATATAATTTTGTAGAACTTTTACTAAATGAACGATTCTTATAAATTAGGGTTTTTTAATTAGGTAATTAATGGTCCTATTCCAAGTGCTAGCCAAACCTTTATCATCATTGTTGACAATGGCCGATATTGGCCCTTAAGGGTTGAGTGCGATTTCAAAAATATAATTTTGTAGAACTTTTACTAAACGAACGATTCGTATGGATTAGGGTTTTTGACTAGGTAATTAAAGGGCCTATTCTATGTGCTAGCCAAACCTGTGTCATCATTGTTGGCAATTCCCGATATTGGCCCTTAAGGGTTGAGTGCGATTTCAAAAAGATAATTTTGTAGAACTTTTACTGAACGAACGATTCATATGGATTAGGGGTTTTGACTAGGTAATTAAAGGGCCTATTCCAAGTGCTTTGACTTGTGGTAATTAAAGGGCATATTCCAAGTGCAAAACCTTTGTCATCATTGTTGGCAATGGCCGGTATTAGCCCTTGAGAATTGAGTGCGATTTCAAAAATATAATTTTGTAGAACTTTTACTAAACGAACGATTCGTATGGATTAGGATTTTTTGATTATGTAATTAAGGGTCCTATATCATGTGCTAGCCAAACCTTTGTCATCATTGTTGGCAATGGCCGATATTAGCCCTTAAGAGTTGAGTGCGATTTCATAAATATAATTTTGTAGAACTTTTACTAAACGAACGATTCATATGGATTAGGATTTTTTAATCAAGGCTGGGCAGTAACGAATTACATGTATTTTAATTACTCATTCTCCAAGTAACAGTATCTTGTATTTTAATTACTTAAATTCCCCAGTTTTTGAAATTTCTTATTTAAATTTCTACAAGGCTTATTAAAATTTGGTTCCAGAGTCATCAGCATAAAACTTACCATAATAATCTTTTTCTAATGATACGTTTTTTCACTAAATGAATTTTGTCAAATCAAATTTATCAATTTACAAATGTAAAGTAATTGTAATTTGTATTTTAATTACAAATGACAATTCAAAGTAATTGTAACTTGTATTTTAATTACTCCACTCGAAAGTAATTGTAATTTGTATTTTAATTACTGAGTTTGCTGTAACTCGGAAAAGTATTTTAATTACTCAGTGTAATGTAATTTGCCCAGCCTTGATTGGTGCATAATAATACACTAGATCAAAAATTTGTTATTTAAGAAAATAATATAACATTCTTCACGTTATAAGTTTCGGCTTAGAATTACTTCCCGTACAAAAATCTGGCAGTTTTAAAAAGGTATTAAAATATTTAGTTAGAGGAAACTTAATTGAGTTAAATAGAAATTAATTAGATATTAATTAGACCATACCAACACATAGAGAGGTTCCGTCGATGGACCTATTAGGATAATTAGACATAGGCATCCTGTATCAACTACACGTAGCCATATTCCAATACGATGAAATAGGACCATTTGTTGTTGAACTCGAATGTTGGTAATTTTTGATACGATATTTAGAAATTTTTGAGGCCCACTGTATTGTAGATTGGCCAATTCACAGAGATGTTCCGCGGGTTCGACTTATAAAGATAGTTAGTTATAGGCATTCTATATCGACTAAATGTAACCGTATTCCAATACGATGAAATAGGACCATGTGTTATTGAACTCAATTATAAGTAATTTTTGATACGATATGCAGAAATTTTTGAGGTTCACTGTATTGTAGATTGGCCAATTCACAGAGATGTTCCTCAGAGAATCAGGTTTTTTACCAAAATGAAAAGGACTTAATAAAAGATGGATTTTGTATCGAATTTCCGATTCAAAATTCAAATACTCAAAATTTTATTGATATCTGTTCTTTTAAAGAGATAAGCTTTCCAGATAATATACCGGTGTCCGAAAATAATTTTGATGAGCTATCCAATGTAAATCTTAATTACCGTTCCAACAGAATTGTCTTTGAGTTCATTGATCATCAAAAATCAAGCCAGTCTAGCAATATTCCTGATATTGCTAATGAAGCAATATCTTTAGTTTCAAATATTCCTGAAAAATCCACAAGTTTGGAATGACGACTTAAATTTTGCATTACGTTTAACGAGATCCTTGAACTATTAAGCAAAGATGAAATAAGAGAACTAATTCATCGATGTCTAAAGGAACACAAAAAATCCATGTGTTGTTACTTTTCACACAATGCACAAGCTTTGAAAAATTCATGAAAAGATAGTTGTTTACGGACCGGTGTGAAGTTTTTGGACACTTTTTTTTTGGGACAAAAATTTAAGCGAGTGTACTGTGCAGTTTTTGGACAAAATTAAGATTTTAGAAAAATTAAGTTTTTGGACATATATTTATGCGGGTGCGGTTATATCCTTTAACAGTGTATTTAACAAAAATAACGTTATTCAAATAAAATAGGCCTCAAATAATTTCTAACAATCATTTTTAATTTTCTTTTCAACAATTCAACGAATTAAGCCCCATAGGGCCTTTGCAAAAAAATTTTGAAAGTTGTTAATAAATCGACGAATTTCGTTTGGAACAAGGACGTTGTTCTCTATTATACCAAATAGCAAAAATTTTAGAGATTGGCTCATATAGTGACTATATAGGTTGTAAAGGGCATACATTGCGGAATTTAAATCACTCAGTGCCATTTTGATATGAGCTGTAGGGCTCTTTCAAAAAAATTTTGAATATTAATAAATCGACGAATTTCGTTTGGAGCAAGGACGTTGTTCTCTATTATACCAAATAGCACGAATCTCAGAGATTGGCTCATATAGTGACTATATAGGTTGTAAAGGGCATACATTGCGGAATTTAAATCACTCAGTGTAATTTTGATATGAGCCGTAGGGCTCTTGCAAAAAAATTTTGAATGTTGTTAATAAATCGACGAATTTCGTTTGGAATAAGGACGTTGTTCTCTATTATACCAAATAGCAAAAATCTCAGAGATTGGCTCATATAGTGACTATATAGGTTGTATAGGGCATATATTGTGGAATTTAAATCACTCAGTGCCATTTTGGTATGAGCCGTAGGGCTCTTACAAAAAAATTTTGAAAGTTAATAAATTAACGAATTTCGTTTGGAACAAGGACGTTGTTCTCTATTATACCAAATAGCACGAATCTCAGAGATTGGCTCATATAGTGACTATATAGGTTGTAAAGGGCATACATTGCGGAATTGAAATCACTTAGTGACATCTTGATATGAGCCGTAGGGCTCTTGCAAAAAAATTTTGAATGTTGTTAATAAATCGACGAATTTCGTTTGGAACAAGGACGTTGTTCTCTATTATACCAAATAGCATAAATCTCAGAGATTGGCTCATATAGTGACTATATAGGTTGTAAAGGGCATACATTGCGGAATTGAAATCACTCAGTGCCATTTTGATATGAGCCGTAGGGCTCTTGCAAAAAAATTGTAAACTTAATAAATCGCCGAATTTCGTTTGGAACAAGGACGTTGTTCTCTATTATACCAAATAGCACGAATCTCAGAGATTGGCTCATATAGTGACTATATAGGTTGTAAAGGGCATACATTGCGAAATTGAAATCACTCAGTTCCATTTTGATATGAGCCGTAGGGCTCTTTCAAAAAAAATTTGAATATTAATAAATCGCCGAATTTCGAACAAGGACGTTGTTCTCTATTATACCAAATAGCACGAATCTCAGAGATTGGCTCATATAGTGACTATATAGGTTGTTAAGGGCATACATTGCGGAATTGAAATCACTCAGTGACATTTTGATATGAGCCGTAGGGCTCTTGCAAAAAAATTTTGAAGTTAATGAATCGACGAATTTCGTTTGGAATAAGGACGTTGCTCTCTATTATACCAAATAGCAAAAATCTCAGAGATTGGCTCATATAGTGACTATATAGGTTGTAAAGGGCATACATTGCGGAATTGAAATCACTCAGTGCCATTTTGATATGAGCCGTAGGGCTCTTGCAAAAAAATTTTAAACTTAATAAATCGCCGAATTTCGTTTGGAACAAGGACGTTGTTCTCTATTATACCAAATAGCACGAATCTCAGAGATTGGCTCATATAGTGACTATATAGGTTGTAAAGGGCATACATTGCAGAATTGAAATCACTCAGTGACATTTTGATATGAGCCGTAGGGCTCTTGCAAAAAAATTTTGAAGTTAATAAATCGACGAATTTCGTTTGGAACAATGACGTTGTTCTCTATTATACCAAATAGCACGAATCTCAGAGATTGGCTCATATAGTGACTATATAGGTTGTAAAGGGCATACATTGCGGAATTTAAATCACTCAGTGTCATTTTGATATGAGCCGTAGGGCTCTTGCAAAAAAATTTTGAATGTTGTTAATAAATCGCAGAATTTCGTTTGGAACAAGGACGTTGTTCTCTATTTGGTATAATAGAGAACAACGTCCTTATTCCAAACGAAATTCGTCGATTTATTAACAACATTCAAAATTTTTTTGCAAGAGCCCTACGGCTCATACCAGAATGGCACTGAGTGATTTCAATTCCGCAATGTATGCCCTTTACAACCTATATAGTCACTATATGAGCCATTCTCTGGGATTTATGCTATTTGGTATAATAGAGAACAACGTCCTTATTCCAAACGAAATTCGTCGATTTATTAACAACATTCAAAATTTTTTTGCAAGAGCCCTACGGCTCATATCAAAATGGTACTGAGTGATTTAAACTCCGCAATGTGTGCCCTTTACAACCTATATAGTCACTATATGAGCCAATCTCTGAGATTCGTGCTATTTGGTATAATATAGAACAACGTCCTTGTTCCAAACGAAATTCGGCGATTTCAAAATGACACTGAGTGATTTAAATTCCGCAATTTATGCCCTTTACAACCTATATAGTCACTATATGAGCCAATCTCTGAGATCTTTGCTATTTGGTATAATAGAGAACAACGTCCTTATTCCAAACGAAATTCCTTAATTTTCTAAATTTTTTTGCAAGAGCCCTACAACTCATATCAAAATATGAAAGTGGATCTGGACTGATTTGATGAAAAGCATTTTGGAAATGAGTGCTAGAAATTATTTGAGGCTTGTTTTATTTGAATACTTTTATTTTTGGTTAATAATTGTTAAAATAAGTATGTACACTCGCATAAACATTTGTCCAAAAACTTATTTTTTATTATGTCCAATAAATCCACAATATATACTCGCATAAATTTTTATCCAAAAAAGTGTCCAAAAACTTCACACCGGTTGTTTACGGATCATGCAAAGATATATTACACCAACAGAAATATAAAATTGAAATATTCAAAACCAAAAAAATGCTGGTCTATACACAAGGTGATGAACCAGAATTTATTCACTCTAGTGAAAAAGTTTTAAGGCAATATCGTGGCTTATGACGAGAAAAAATTAAGTATGTTTCTGAGTATCAAAGCGCTCACAATACATATTTGGATTTGGTTAGTGCAACCGACTTAAATTTGTATAAGGAATGGAATACTCAGGATATGACCACACCTGAAGTCTTAAGAAAAATTAAATCAGAGTATTATAATAAAGACGATCTAGTTCGGGATTGCGACTTGGTTGATGTAGATTTTCAATGTTGCACGCAACCTCAAAATAACCGTTACATCTATTCGGTAACCGAACCTCTGCAAATAGTTTTGATAAGAGACCAGCAAATAGCCCTTTTAAAACAGGACGAAATTAAAGCCATTCATTTCGACGCGACTGGTGGAATTGTTAGAATTCCGACATGCCACAATCAACATATTTATAAGAGGATTCTTTATTGCGCATGTGTCGTCAAGGTAAGCTGTAATATAATTCCCATTGCGGAATTTATTTCGTGTCAACATGACGCTTGGACAATAACCAAATTCTTGCTAGACGTCAAAAAAGAATTAGAAGTTACGGTGAAACAAAAAAAAGGGCATTATTTTGTCGTTGATTGGTCATGGGCTCTTATTAATGCAATAAGTAATACCTTTAACTCCATGAATGTGTCTGAATATCTTCAGGCAAGTTTTAATTGGTTGGAAAATCATGAGCCTTTGAAAAAAACCTCCGTACCAGTTTTTATTTGTTGTTCACATTTTGTGAACATTATAACGGTACAAATAAAAAAAAAAAATACCAAATATTGATAGCCAACACCGAAATCTCATATTAGATTTTTTTTGTGCAATGCTTTCTGCTAAAAATATGAACTGTGTGGACAAGTTGTTCCGACAGTTTTGCTATTTAATGTGCTCACCACAAATCACAAAACGCAGCAAATTCGCATATCATAGTTTTACCCAAAAAATAGGGAAAATTTACTGTGACAACTATGCTAATTTAGAAAGCGGTAAATCCAAAGACATTGTAAATAGATAGTAATATTAACTCGTGGTCGGAAGATAATGCAAACCCTTTCTTCGTTAAATACCAAGCTATATACCAGCAAGTCATAGCTGAAATAGAAAAAGAACGCGGGAATAAGATTAACAAATTTTATTCTGACGGATTTGTGCAATTTGTGATAAAAAAATATTTTTCATATATTGTTTTCTGGGCAAATTTCTATTCAACAAAGTTTGGTGTACCAGGTAACATTTAAAACGCTGTTGTAGAAAATTGGTTTCACGCTGTAAAGAACCACTATTTAAAAAATAAGCGCATGAAAGTTGGGCGTGTCGTTAATATATTAAAATTCAGAAGCGAACAGAAACTGAAATCTATAAAAATGCCAGAACCATTATTGTCAACCCCGAAAACTATGAAAAGAAAATACGTTCCTGATAATATGCTGTACGAAGAGCAGTGGAATAAAAAATCGCGACACTCAAATAGTTCACCAAAACACTTCGGTTTAAAAGTACTTAACCGTTATAAGAAGCAATTAATTGAACCAGACAAAGGTCAACATATTCAAGGTTTCAATGTTGAACAGATTCCTTTATTAAGAAATGGATTTTCATCTGTTTATGGTGAAGAAACAATTTCGGTGGTCAATACTGGCGGATTTGATGCTCTTACACTCATTTTAGTATGCTTGGGTGTTGACAAGGAATTCATTAAAAATAAATTTTGTGAAATAGAAAGCGATTTTTTTAATTTCATATCAAAAATAATATCGACCAAAAAAATACCTGCTCAAACTTACGACATGCGTACTAATATATTATTTGATATATTTAAAGATATTAAATGTATAAAAACATTCAATAACACCACTATTTTAGATGCTAAATGTCAAATAACATATTTGATCGATAAAATGTTACCCCTGCCTGTCACAGTTTATCAAAAGTGCGTTGAAGAAAATCTCGTTCGCGTTAGAAATTCGCAGAATAGGTATTTACCATTCGACATATTTACTGTGAATGAAAGTACTCTTCGCAATATTGAAGGTTCATTATCGTTTGGAACGCTTACATGCTCTGGATGTGGATCAAATTTAATAGTTGATAAAATTATCAGCAATTATGGCGTAGCCATAGCTGACGTCCAATCGTTTAAAAATGTTAATTATAATATCAAAATTAAAGAAATTCAACAAGAAATTAGATTGAATCACGAATTTTTTTTTTTTTAAAGCAGTCATAAACTATAATCAAAATGCAAAACATTACACGTCCTTAATAAAACGTCCCAACAATAATTGGGAATTATTTGATGACCTAAAAAAATTTCCCATTATACGAGTAACATCTGACCAAATTTGCATTAATCCGGCAATTCTGTTTTATTGTAAAGTTTAATCAGGTCATTCATTATTCGATATAGAATGCCTATATCTAATTGTCTTTATAAGTCGAACCCGCGGAACATCTCTGTGAATTGGCCAATCTTCAATACAGTGGGCCTCAAAAATTTCTGCATATCATATCAAAAATTACCAACATTCGAGATCAACAACAAATGGTCCTATTTCATCGTATTGGAATATGGTTATATGTATTCGATATAGAATGCTTATAACTAACTATCTTTACAAGTCGAACCCGCGGAACATCTCTGTGAATTGGCCAATCTTTAATAGAGTGAACCTCAAAAATTTCTGTATATCGTATGAAAACTACCGACATTGAATGTGAACAACAAATGTCCCTTTTTCATCTTATTGAAACGATGTAGCTGTACTGTCCAAAGATGATGCCTATATATCCTTAAATATCGTTTTATACCGAACCCGCGAAAATTTTTTATGATTTGGCTAGGCTTTCCAAACAAAAATAATAATCTTTTTGTTATTGATTTTGAAATTGCAGTAAATTTGTACGCGATTTGAATTAAGTGAGTAATTTTTTTTGTTAGAAACCGTCCTCCTTAAGCTTACTAAGGCATCCTACGGTATAGCTAACCTCCATATCTCAGAAAAATGTTTTCAATTTTCAGACTCAGTAAAAAACGATTTTTATCCAATGTACATGTTATGTTGATATCAAAAATCATTTATTTAAGTCAAAAGTAATAATTCATATATTTTGTTATTGTTGTTCCTGGTTTTTGGTAGGAATTTGTTTTAAATTGCTTTTACCGACTATTTCACTAATATTAATAAGTTTTTTTGTTGATTAAACAAATTTTGTATACATATACGTTTTGTTGATTTTGTTGTTTTGTCTAAAACTTCACACCCGTCTTATTGATTTAAACATAATATTTTTTGTAGAACTTGCTCTGCGATATCGTGGCGTATTTAAAAGAGAATTAACGGTTATTCCACTCAAAGGCATATTTTTCTTAAGTTGTCTCTATCTGTAGTATGATGCTGGTAAATGTGTTTTAAATAAGAGAGAAACAGCACTCATCAAATTTCTTCATTACTTCCTTAAATTTAATTTTTTCGGTTTGAAATATGAACGTATTGGCAATTTGAACTTTTTCAGTTGACGAATCATATTCCGTTGCAATAAGATAAATACTTTTCCAGGTTTCAGCCACGTTTATATCAAAATACATTATTGGAAAATTGTCATTTGCCCCAATTCATGCTGCCATTTTTATTTATTTTTTTTTTTTTACCTGGCACCATGTAATATTATTTCACTTAAGAGGCGTTTGTATTGCTCGCTATGGTATTTACATTTATTTATTTCTTAATTATATGGAAAAATGATTGAAAACTACATATAAAATATTTATTTTATCTGTAGGAATATCAATAAGCTTATTATCAATATAAAATTTACATCAGAGTTATAGAATAACCACAGTTTGCCTTTTTTTAATAGTAATAGTAGTAATAGTAATATTTTATTAAAATGTTAAATAAGCCGAAGCTTTTGAATAACAATCATATTTACAAATATTATCGATGTTCAGTTATCAATTTAAACAGACCCTTTTTAAATAAGCCTAGAGAGCTGATGAATTTTAGCTCCAAAGGCAAGCTGTTCTAGGTGATAATTGCATTTATCAATGCTGAATTATTCCTAACATTAGTTCTGTTAACAGGCAAGTTAACATTCTTTGTGCGCAGTGATTGGGAAAAATTTAACTTTTCATGCAAATACAATGGCATGCCCGAATTAACTATACGAAACATAAAAACGGCAGTCCTATAGCAGTAAAATTGAAACAAGTCGCATCCAAGAATTATATCTTTATACTCAGAGATATGATCAAACTTTCTAAGATCATAAATATATCGAGTACAATTATTAAATGTAACCTCAAGTATACGTCTTGAGGAACTATCACATTTGTTATAAATTACATCACACTAGCTGAAAATGGGTACAACCAAGCTTTTAATTAAATAAATTCTTAAGTTAACAGGGCAAAACTTTTTTATCAACCTAAGCGTGTACAAGCTATAATTAATACGCTGGCACAAGCAGCGCACATGGTCGTTCCAAATAAGATTTGAGTTCAGTATAAGCCCTAAGTTGTTTAATGTTGGAACAAATGAGATGATATCACTGTCCAAATAAAGCACAGGTCTAATATTAAGAGAAGTATTTCTAGAAAGAAACAATGCTTTACTTTTACCTGGATTAATTGAAAGTGAATTATTCTTGGCCCATAAAGAAATATTTCTAAGGTCAGAATTAAGTCGCAAAACAATTTCATTCAATTCTGATAAGTTACCACCAATATACAGTTGCAAATCGTCGGCATACAGATGAAACCGACAATTTAGGATTCGCCATGATAGATCATTTATATAAATAGAAAATAACAAAGGACCCAATATGGATCCCTGAGGCACTCCAGCAAGTATCCCCCGCAATACAAGAATGATCATCACCACACCTCACAAACTGCTTACGATTACATAAATACGAATGCATCAACATAATAGCAGAATTGGAAAACTTATAATACAAATATAGCTTCTGTAACAACTGGATATGATTAACACAATCAAATGCCTTAGAAAAATCCAAGAGCACCAAAATAGCCATCGAATTTCTACTATCTAAGGTGGACGACAGATCATCAACAATATGTACAAGGGCTGTAGTAGGGCTACAGCCGGATTTGTACCCGGATTGATATTTACAAAGAAAATCAAATTTATTAAGGTGCTCCTGGATCTGCAATTGCATAACTTTTTCCAAGACCTTAGATAGAGCAGACAAAATACTAATTGGACGTATATCACCAATACCAGAAATAACATCCTTTTTAGGTAGTGGTGTGATAGAAGCTATCTTCCATAAATCAGGAAACACAGACTTTGTCAAACATTGATTTATAATGAATGTTATAAGAGGCAGGAACAGATCAATAAATAATTTTAGTACCTTGAAGTCTACCATATCATAAGCTTTCGAATCTGATTTAATTGCACGAATCGCATTCAACACTATAAGTTCATCAACGCAATCAAATACAAAGGCATCATTTTCAGAACTACAGAAATCAATATCAGGTAAAGGCAAAACCCCAGTAGAATCACAAATATTACAAATCCCAGACAAGATTTGTTCCGCAGAAAATTCAATGGCTGCATCACCTGTAGAGCTTGAAACACCTAGTTTTTTTAAATTATTCCACGTTGTCTTAGAGTTATGAGCATTCTCAAAATAAAATTTTTGTTTAGCTTGATTGATGCCTTTAACAGTTTTATTCCTAAAAAATTTATAAGCTGTCAAATCAGCATCCAACCCATACAATTTATATTTTTTATGAGCCAAATCCCTACATTTCATTAAATTTAATATATATGAATTTAACCACGGTTCAGTAGAGCATTTATTAATGATACTTTTCCGGGGTTCACAAGCTAAATCTAAATGTAAGAAATTTGAATTAAATATATCAAGGATGTCATTCACATCGGAATAGTTGTACATATTAAACCAATCTAACGAAAAGAAATTATTTACAAAATGCTCGTGATTGATAGCTTTATAATCAGGAACAACAGTATAAGAAATTTGATCCCTAGTACGAGAAAACTTATAAGATGCAAAAATCAAATCATGATCAGAAATAGCAGGAACAGTAGCCTGGCCAAATGAAATAATATTATGTCTATCAGGTACGTACAAAATTATCAGATCCAAAAGACTGTTGATCCTAGTGGGTTTATAAGGTAAATAACATAAATTATGCAAATTCAAACAAGCTTCAGTTGATTATTAACCATCATATTGAAGTTAAAATCACCACAGCAGAAAATCTTTTCATAGCTTATTAGGTATTCAGCAAAAATTGTTTGTAAACTGTTAATATCATTACTACAAGCAGGAGGTGGGTTGTAAATAACCAAAATTAAAATTTTACCAAAACTCCCAGTAAGTTCAGATGCTAGATATTCTACTTTACCCAAAGAACCAGAGAATATTTTTTTAACCTTAAAAGTGGCCCAAAAATAAAGACCAACTCCACCCCAATTATTATTTATTCGATCAGATCGTAGCAGTTTATAATTATTAATTTGAAGCGACTTGTTAGAAATCTTACTACTAAGCAAAGTCTCAGTCAAGGCAAGAATATCAAATTGATATGTTTGTAAAATAATAGTTATGTCATCAAAATGTTTTACCAAGCTGCGCACATTCAAATGACCAAACTTTAAACAAGAATTATTATGTACCTGCAAATTATCACCTGGAACAGCTTGATTAGCTTCATCGATTGAGCCTGTATACATATTATAATTATGTAAAAAAATGTTGTCATCTAAACAAGTGGTGTGTCGATTACAGCTGGTATCCGAAATTTCACACGTGGAGTTAGAGATGCCCGAAAATTTTTTTTGTCAAATTTTCTAACCAAAATACCAATTGGTCAAGTAGCAGGATCCAGAGCCTTACCACGCAATTCTTCCTTAAACCCCAATTTGAAGCACACATATTCCAAATCATTCAGATTGTTATTCTTTGGGACTAATTTAGAAATTTTACAGTTATCTGTATCTAAACAAGTTTTTGCCATAGCCAGGATGTCGTCCTCAGGAGTATTAGAAGCAAATCTTGAAATATGTATCCAAAACATTGGAGTAACCGTTTGTATACCAAAATTATTCGGAACATTTTTAATACCACAAATAGATTTAGTGACTACGCGCTGTGGAGTTTTAACTCCAACTTCACTAGCATTCATACATTTGCTTGGTTGATCCGGAGCACCACTGTGAGGATTTTTTACCACTTCAGCAAATGTCGTACAAGAAGCACCGAAATTAGGACTGAAAAATACTGGATTTTGATCGTCGTCATTAGTTAAAGGCGATGTAACCACAGCTAAATCTTCATTCACACCTACAGAGGAATTTAAAGGCATAGATGTAATAACATTAGTTGATCTCAACGGAGGTAAACAATCCAAAATCATGCCGATCTTTTGTTTAAGCGAGGAAACTTCATCAAGCAACTTTTAAATGAAGGAATGCTGAGCATTATCATCACTCAAATTATGTTTAATTAATTTAAGAAATGCTTTATTTCTTAAAAGGTCACGGCAATCGCAGCAGAACCACATGATATTTGGGCATTTCAAAGTTAGATTATATGCAACACGATCAACCTCAGCGCATCCATAGTGGAAAGTGTTACTACAAAATCCAGAGCAGCTAATCATTTGATTATTAGTAAACGCCAAGCTGCATTTACCGCATTCCATATTATGATATTAACACAATAACAGAACAAGAGAAAGAAATAGAAATGGCAATGTCAAATTAATATTTACACTATTGTCAAATTAATATTTACACTGTTTAAAACTTATTTACCAAACACTAATATTTACACAACACATAGTACATAGTTAATAATATTAAATATTAAATTATAATATTTATTTCACAAAATCGAATTCAAATAATTTTTTAAAATTTTCAAATCAGAGAAAAATAAACAAACGTCTGATCACTTGGAAAACTCGATTCGAATCCGAGAGTAATCTTGTTACTGTACGCAACAAAAATGTTTCATTGTCTACGGATTGGTTTCTTTAAACAACTTGGTCTGGCAGATAAGTGCCAGATATGTATCAATTCCTTACGTGAAATCACTTTAGGCAAAATAAGGTTTTTTTGAGTAAATATAATTTCAAAATACTTAGAAAGGCATGTTGTAGTTTCGGTAATTCACTTTTCTCGTCTCTTAAAGATCATATACAACAAGATTTGGAAACAACAAGGATATTGTATATATAGTTGTGCGTGAGTGTCATAAGTCGTATATTTAGCAAACTAAACAACTTTTAAACACCAGGTATTCTCAACACAAAAGAGACGCTAAAAGATTGAATATAAATAAAGCGACTTCTGATTTTTCTAGTGCTTTGTTGATATATTTATACGAAACTAACCACGAAATTTATTTGGAATTTGTTAAAATTCTTGAAGAAGAAGCAAACCATATCACTAAACGAGGTTTTGAAATGATACACATAAAAATGGATACTAATATGTGGTGTTTTTTATTCGCTCCGGGTAGCTACTATCGAGAGCCTTCATATAAAAATGGCTCCCGATAGCGTTCCGTATAAATAGGTAGAGCCAAATATTTTTTATATGAAGTTTTTGGTAAACAATTGAATTAAATATGATTGTTTGATGTTAAGTAAGTTTAGTTTACCAATAAATAGCGCGTCAAATTTAAATTTAGGCGTAGAAAAATGACGGCTCTCGATAGCAGCTATCCGGAGCGAATAAAAAAACGAAGTACAGTGTCAATAAACAATCGGATTACTAAGGCCGAAATATAAAATTAAATGAAATAAAAATATCGAACAAAGAATTTGTCTCAAATTTTGTATCGCTAAAAATATTACAGAAGGATTACAGTGAATCGACTTTATCAAAAACAAGTACATATGATTGGTACAGTGCATTCAAAAACGGTCGAGATGTGGTGGAAGATTTGCCTCGCTCTGGCTTGAAACATAATTGACCTTTTATAAAATTATTGTAAAAATTCGACGTTAATTGCGGCCTAGGTTTGTTCATCAACGAAATCTCGTCATTTTTGCGAATCGACAAGCTTTCACTATTGTTGACACAGAAATATTCTTGGAAATCTTGGAATGATCTTAATGCGGTTGTTCACTTAAAATTTGGATCACCTTTTTCGGTTCTTCGCCTTCTCTACACAGATACATGCGCCATTTAGGGTGGTAAACCTTTTTTTCGATTTTTTGGGGCACCGCAAAACATCTTCGTTTGTACATTGATAGAGTTTAATCAATTCAATTTGCAATTGGTCGACTGAATGAGAATCTTAGAATTGTACTGTTAACTCTTTATTTAATTGTTACCATGTTGGCCCTTCATGTAACGGCAACTGAATATTTTGCGCACATTATCGGTAATACTGTAGGTAACACTATTAGGACAATTGTTAAGCATATTCTGTGGATTAATTAATGTCAAATAGGTTTCAGCACGCTGCTCGACAATAACAAATAGTAAAACGTTAAGGAACATAATCAGAATTATTGTATAACGACTTAAGGAATTTTCGAGCTCACTATTTTCACACACTTCAGAATTTTTAGGTAATAGCTGTGTTTTATCCTATGCAAATTAGAGCTATCGGTCGCTGCTATATGCAGGAGCAGCATATTACAGCTCCGAAACTGACGGAATGGGGCTTATAAAAGATATTCTTGGATCACATACTATATGCTCTCGATTATGGGAAACATAAAGTCGCCAGAGCGGTTACAGTACCTCAGCGTTTGAGAACAGCTGTTCTATAAACCGAAGAGTGTCCACAAATGTGATCCCTCGATGACGTGCTCAGGTTTAGTTACCAATATTTAATATTAAATTAACAATAAATGATAATAATTTGCCTAATTTAGGCAAATTATTATCATTTATTGTTAATTTAATATTAAATATTGGTAACTTTCAGTAATTTTATTCATTATAGCCGTTGTATATTAACAATCCTTTAAGTAAATTTGTGGAAATACGAGTAGTATTTATAAAATGGGGTTAAAGGAGCTGCTAACTGCCGAGTTCAAGAAAATTTATTAAAATTAAACGAACATAATTTGAAAAATGTCATGAAAGAATTATATGGCAGTAATTTATTTGACATTAAAATTCCACGCAGTATATCAGCATTAATGACCAAGATATGCTCAAAATTAAAAATTTCTAATTCTCACGTGAATCGGTTCAAAATATATTGTCTATAGAAAAAAAAATATAAAATAAATTGAGCAACAGCGAGATCGAGGCAAACTGCGATGAGGTTTCTAACAACTCAAAAAATTTCAATTAACGATGCACTATTAATAGAACTTCCAACAAATACCATTTTTATATTAAACAGTAAACATAACAGTTTTAAAGAAACTGTAAATAACCTCGATAAAATCGATTTACCAGTAGAAAACAGAGAGAAGACGCCGGATAAGTGGTTCGCTCGAGGAACATTTAAAATTTAACATTTATGATGCTAATCAAGCATCAAACGAAGATCTCTATTTGGGTATCTAAAATACAAGCCAAAATTCTAAAACTTGGTCAGTAGTTAAATTAGGCCTACAACTTATCACCCAATAAAGGAATCCCATAAGCAATGCCTATAAATGCGTTTAGTATTATGTCAAATTTCGTCAACTGGAAATATGGTGTGTGGTTCCGGTCCGTATATATTGATCTCTATTTGGGTATTTAAAATCAAAGCCAAAATTCTAAAAGCTGGTCAGCAGTTCATCTTGACCCACATCTTGTTACCAAATAAAAAAATCCGATGAGCAATTCCTATAAATGCGTTTAGTATTACGTCAAAGAGTTCGCGACCTTGAGGTATGTTGTGTGGTTCCGGTCGTATATATTGATCTCTATTTGGGTATCTAAAATCCAAGCCAAAATTCTAAAAGTTGGTCAGTAGTTAAATTAGGCCTACATCTTATCACCAAATAAAGGAATCCGATGAGCAATGCCTATAAACGCGTTTAGTATTACGTCAAAGAGTTCGCCAACTTGAGGTATGTTGTTTGGTCCCGGTCCGTATATATTGGGCTCTATTTGAGTATCTAAAATCCAAACCAAAATTCCAAAACTTGGTAAGTAGTTAAATTAGGCCTACATCTTATCACCCATTAAAGGAATCCGATGAGCAATGCCTATAAATGCGTTTAGAATTATTTCAAATTTCGTCAACTAGAAATATGGTGTGTGGTTCAGGTCCGTATATATTGATCTCTATTTGGGTATTTGAAATCCAAGCCAAAATTCTAAAAGTTAGTCAGCAGTTCAATTAGGCCCACATCTTGTCACGAAATTAAAGAATTTGATGAGCAATTCCTATAAATGCGTTTAGTATTACGTCAAAGAGTTCGCGAACTTGGGGTATGGTGTGTGGTTTCGTTTCATATATATTGATCTCTATTTGGGTATCTGAAATCCAAGCCAAAATTCTAAAAGTTGGTCAGTAGTTAAATTAGGCCTACATCTTATCACCCAATAAAGGAATCCGAAGAGCAATGCCTATAAACGCGTTTAGTATTACGTCAAAGAGTTCGCCAAATTGAGGTATGTTGTTTAGTCCCGGTCCGTATATATTGGGCTCTGTTTGGGTATTTGAAATCCAAACCAAAATTCTAAAAGTTGGTTAGTAGTTACTAATATTATTATTATTGGGGGGGGGGGCATGCGGGCGATCAGCCACTTCGCACTGCGACCTAAAAGATCTATTGTGCCGGCCCCTGCTTAATTATCCGTCCAGTCAATATTCAGGTTCTTAATGAACCTGACAATACTGCCTCCCGGTACGTGATACATACTATCTGGACTTATTGCTCTCCCTCCTAGATATTTACATGTTTGCATATAGTTCCACTAGAAATACGGTAGCATTGGAGCTCAAGGACCTCAGGAGGGTTGTCCCACTCCCGTATATTCCTACTCCTGCCCCGTATTCCGTTTGATTTCACTCTTACGAGTTGCTGGGAACTGCAAATCACCTGTAGGTCACCCAGCATTACTACAGGAAGGCTAAATAAAACTGGAGGGTGCCTGGTATCCAGACTCCGCATATTTTGGGCTGATTAACCTATTAGCCATTCATCTTTCGGCATATGCTGTTCCACCTTAGATTAGGGCTTTTTGTCAAGGTTTTCTCCTTTAGCGCCGTATTATAGGCTGTGCCAAATGGCCAAAAATGTGCCAAGTGGCCTTAGTTACCAGTGGTTGCCACGAGCAGGCAGTACGTACACTTGCGAATTGTGAACAGGTTACCCCTTACACAATTGTACCCATCACGCAGCTGAATAATAACAAGACCAGAACAGCTCACGTGATGCGCACCCTACTGGAAGGTTACGGAGCTGGTAGATTAATCTACTCAACTTTGATCCTTCCCCCCCTCCAATAGACGCCAAACCACCTGGTCAGTAGTTAAATTAGGCCTACATCTTATTACCCAATAATGGAATCCGATGAGCAATGGCAATAAATGCGTTTAGCATTACGTCAAAGAGTTCGCCAACTTGAGGTATTTTGTGTGGTCCCGGTCCGTATATATTGATCTCTATTTACTTATCTGAAATCCAAGCCAAAATTCTAAAAATTGATCAGTAGTTAAATTAGGCCCACATCTTATCACCCAATAAAGAAATCCGATGAGCAATACCTATAAATGCGTTTATTATTACGTCAAAGAGTTCGCAAACTTGAGGTATTTTTTGTGGTCCCGGTCCGTATATATTGATCTCTATTTGGGTATCTAAAATCCAAACCAAAATTCATAAAGTTGGTCACTAGTTAAATTAGACCTACATCTTATCACCCAATAAATCAATCCGATAGGCAATGCCTATAAATGCGCTTAGTATTACGTCAAAGAGTTCGCCAACTTGAGGTATGTTGTATGGTCGCGCCCCTTATATTTGATCTCTATTTGCTTATCTGAATTCCAAGCCAAAATTCTAAAAATTGGTCAGTAGTTAAATTAAGCCCACATCTTATCACCCAATAAAGAATTCCGATGAGCAATACCTATAAATGCGTTTAGTATTACGTCAAAGAGTTCACCAACTTTAGGTATGTTGTATGGTCCCGTTCCGTATATATTGATCTCTATTTAAGTATCTGAAATCCAAGCCAAAATTCTAAAAGTTGGTCAGCAGTTCAATTAGGCCCACATCTTGTCACTAAATAAAGGAATCCGCTGAGCAATGCCTATAAATGCGTTTAGTATTATGTCAAAGAGTTCGCCAACTTGAGGTATGGTATGTGGTTCCGGTCCGTATATATTGATTTCTATTTGGGTATCTGAAATCCAAGCCAAAATTCTAAAAGTTGGTCAGTTCAGTAGTTAAATTAGGCCTATATATATTATCATCCAATAAAGAAATTCGATTAGCAATGCCTATAAATGCGTTTAGTATTACCTCAAATTACGTGCTTTGAAAATTTTTAAATCGGTACATATCGTTCTATTTTAATTTGTCTTTAGAGGATATTTAGATTTCTGAAAAACGCCTAAATGTTACATTTTACACATACTAGCAAACAAATTGTTGTTTTTGTAATTTTAGGATAAATATAGAATAAACTTCACATCCCTCAATATTGAAATTATTTGAACTGGTATTAAGCAACTCATTCAGATCATTGGTTCAGCATGGTTTTATATACAAAAGATCGACATCAATAAATCTTATTGAAGTTCTCAGCAACATTAATAAAGAAATTGAAAAGCATAAGAAAGTTGATGTTGTGTACACTGACTTTGCGAAATCCTTTGACTTAGATACATGTACTACACAGCTCAGATTCGTTTCCTCAAAACAGTTTATTGCGTGGTTTAAATCATTTATGAGTAATCGTATTCAGTACATTGAGCTTGGCAATAGAGGATTAGAATTAATTCATGCTACTTCAGGATAACACAAGGCTCTCGTGTTGGCCTTTTGATCTCTATAATTTTCATCAAAAACATACATCATTCTTAGGTATTAATGTTTGCAAATGATTCCAAAATTTACATTCGAAAGCATCGGCGATCCCAATAAGCTATAAGAAGACATCGATAATCTAGCGGAATGGTGTGCCTCTAACCTTCTCGGCCTCAACATTATCATGTGTAAGAGTTAATCGTTCCATCAAAAAGTATATTCAAGATTGCAGATCTAGGGGTGACTTTCGTTGAAAACATATGCTTTATTGAGCAATGCGTCGCTACAGGCAATTCCATGCTTGGGTCTACTAAGCAGAGGACGAGAGATATTTGTGACCTCGACCCAATTTGGATCCTGTATTATACCTACGCTAGATCTCAACTTCAATATGCTATCAATTTCCTTTTTATCACGAAGATAATTATCCAAGATAATGAGAGTATCCAAAAAAACTTTTAGTATTTTATTCATAATTTAGTATTAAAAGGAAAAGCACACTTGGAAGCAATGTAATCGGAACAAAAAATAAATAATGAAGTTGGTTTCATTAGGGAAAAAACTTCTTACATTTTTTCAAACAATATCTTCCTCAAACTTACACATTCTATTTTGACCATATAACTCATTCAATAAAATGTACAGCAAGAGGTAAAGTAACATTAAAAATTAACAATAATAACAACATTAATAAAAATAATTTTAAAAACTACGTACATATTGCCAAACGCATTGCAGATTGTAAATCTTCAATTGATGTAACTGCTGCCTGCATCTACCGAGGCCTAAATTATAAACGTTAAGCGAGGAAACCATGGGAAGAAGGGAGTTGTATCACGTATCTTTGAAAAAATTACAACTACAACTTTATTAGCAGCCTGCTTATAATATAAATGAGACTGACTATTAGGACACTTTTTCCATAAACGATATTTACTAACTCTAACACTAATGACATTCAAAATTTCCTAAGATAATCAAGGCGGAGATTTGAGGAATGGCGAGGATTACGACCAAAATTTATCGTACCACATTAATGAAGCGATTACTGGACGGAAATCATCACAAGAATTGAAAATATTTTTATATCAATTTTGATTCTTTTGTATACTTATTTTTATTGTTTTTAAAATGTTGTTTGTAAAATTTTAAATATCATTGTTCTTATTTATACCATGCCACGTCAACTACGAGTATGTAGACTGTTTATCTAAAAAATTAATAAAAAATAAGTGACCTCCTCTGCAAACTCAGCATTTTCTTAACAAGATTTCCAATGGCAGTTATACACATTGGAGGTCGAATTTAATTGGTATGCTCGATTAGGTTCTTGTTAAGTTGCTGGTACCTTTCAGCATCGTTAGTATAAACCTCACTCTTCAGTTCAGTCAAACATTCTCATTCGATTACCAAAATTTTTACTTTAAATGACTGTTGAAGACATAATATATTCTCTGCATAAATGGTTTCCAATTCATTTCATAAATAGTTATCAATCTTTATTCGATATTAGCTCGGTTAAGTAAAATTAGTTTATAGGTAAAGAGGCAAATATCTAATTTGTGAATACTCGTTCAAATAGGCTATAATTAGAAGAGATGTGCTAAATCAATCTTTTTTGTTTTAACATCCGTGGAATTTTTTGTTATGATATTTTATTTCTTGTATCGAATAATTTTAACCGTTTGAATGAATAAAATATATTAAGTACAACTACCAAAATAAAAGAACAGATGCTTACTTCTACTCTATACAAAGTACGTCTTTAGCCCTACGGTTACCAATAATCAACACAATCAAAAACTTGTTACATAAAAAATCAAAAGCTAATTACTAAATTAACCTTTCTGCGATTGTGTAGAAAAGTTTTTGATAACTATGCAAAGCACAAAAAATACAAAAAATGTTTCGAGAGTTATTCTAAGAGTTGAAACAATATATCGTTTTGGTGTCAGTCATAATTCAAAGTACCTATTGAATTATTAAAATAGATTTTTTGTTACAAAAACTTGTCTCCAAAAGTTACAGGAGTGCTGCCAACTACTAAAAATTTAACTAAAACCATTCATTACACTACCAAATTTTTGCCACACTTATTATATACCAAACGTTCCTCATTCCTAGTAGAGGACAACCGCAAATAACAAAACAGAAGTACCACTTAAAAAACCAAAAACAAAAAAATTGCTGACACCAGAGATTTAAAACTCAAATAAAATAAACAACAACAACAAAAATCTGCGGCCGCGTTAAACCTAAACTAATTACCTTTAATTGAATATAAACGATCTGCGACAAGGGACGAGAAATGCTCCAACTCCATAAAAAATACTATTCTACATATATTTACACACACACACACATTTTTTTTATGTTTTACATTTTTTATATTTCCCAATTTTCCTCCACCATTACTAAACAAAAAAAAAAAAAAATGGTAAAAAGAAAAACTGTGTGAAAATGTATAATTGTATTTCGCACGTTAAGCCTTGATTTATATACGAAATAAATCAGAAAGAAAAATGTTTGTGCCTTTAATCGCCGAGGCAAATACATAGTATAGAGACACGTCTCGATTGGTAGACAACATTGTTGGGAAATGACATTAAATTTCCATTGAACCTAAAAAAAAAAAAAAAATTGGTTTAAATGTGAAAAGTTTCCAAAAATAAAGTTTCATGGCATGGTACCCCCTTTGTATATACGCATAGACAACGACGAATGAAAAAAAAAAAAAAAAGTCGGAACATACAAACATAAATCCTATTTTGCTTATTTAAATAACCAAGAAGATGGGATTCATATGCTTTTTAATGGTTAGTACCTATAAAAAAAAAATGTTGCTGGCAGTTTGAGGGAATGTTTTTTGCTTTTAGCGTTTTATTAACTCAAAATCCAACATAAGTTGATTTTTTTTTTGCGATGGTTCAAGGATTGGAAACAAAAAACAATGGGATGTGGTGGTCGTATGAGTTTTATGAAAATTTATGTGAGAACTGGAAATATATTGAGAGGTGGAGAAAAATAAATCATTGCATTTAATGTTATATGTTATGACAAAATGTTAAGTATTTGGCGTGCTGCTGTAAAGAATCTTTACCATAATATATGAATATATGTACATGGATGACAATTTGTTTATCTTGCTGTTGCAGCCAGAGAAATTAATTGTTGTTGCTTTTTAAACCTATTTTCTGCTTACGGTTGGGTTGGTGCTAATCAAAAATAATTGTTTGATAGTTGTGGTTGGTTTATATACAAAATTATTACACTAATTACAATAACTAAATACACACATATATACCGGCATGGGAAATGGGCCACCTTAAAAATTTTTTTTTTTTTTCATGTCAATATCTTTTTGAACCGCACTACCTGGAAACTTTAAACAAAAACCAAATTCAAGGTCATTCGAAACAATCTTACAAAATATTACCATAGCATGCTTTGTCTATTCATCCGGCTGTTTTTTTTTACTTATCCTTCAACATGGCTTATAACTAAATTTTCAAATGTGGATACCTCTTGAACCGCAACCAAATTCTAGAAAAATGTGGGATGCCATGGAAATTTTAAATGTATCGGCAAATTAATATTCGAAAATTTGTAAAATAATTTTTGGGATATTGTCAATGGTGTTATTGTCGACTTTACATTTTGCTGTATCAGTGTGTTACGTTTTTATTATGCCGCTAAAGTCAGAAATTGTAGCAGAAATGGGAAAAGCTATCGTTAAATCGCTAATAAGTTCCTTATTTCTCGTAATACCGTACAACGTATTTCGTTGCGATTTTTCGAGACATGGTTGTATACCAGGCGACTAGGTACGGTCAGGCAAAGAGTAGGTTAGGTTAGGTTAGGTTGGAGTGGCTGCTTACGCAGACTTAAACCGGTGACGGTCCATTGTGATACCACGGGATGTATTCCCTTTTACCCCTATTGGAACCATTTCGAGCTACTTACGTAGCGTAAGACGTCCCGCACTTCAATGTTTTCGAGATCCGACAGGCAGTCCATCCTGAACTTACCTAAGTGTTTGTGCCTTCTGAGAGCCAATGCTGGACACGAGCAAAGGAAGTGGACCATCGTCTCTTCCTCCTCTTCGTCCAAGCAGCTTCTGCAGAAGTCATTAGCCTCCAGACCCAGCCTTCTTGCATGTTCTCCAAAAAGGCAGTGTCCCGTGAGAATTCCTACAACCGTTCTTAATTCACGTCTACGTAAGGATATTAATGCCCTAGTGCGCCCCAAGTCCAGCTTTGGCCAAACTTGTCTTGCAACTCTACAGGTGAGGGCGTTAGACCACCTTTCCCCCGCTGAGGATAGCGCCTGCTTCCCAAGTGCTTGTCTCAGCGCTGTGATAGGCCTCCCCAGACTTGCCCTTTCCGGTTGCAGCTGGAGAGTCGTACCATGCCTAGCAAGTTCATCTGCCCTGCAGTTCCCCATGACGCCCGAGTGACCTGGGACCCAGACTACCTGGATGTTGAAATGCTCACCCATCTCATTTAGAAATGAGTGACAACTCAACGCCACCCGTGACGCCAAAGACACCGATTCTAACGACCGGATCGCCGCTTGACTGTCCACATAGATTATGATATCGTCTGAGGATAACACATTATGCTTCAACCACGTCATGACCTCCTCAATCGCTACGACTTCAGCTTGGTACACGCTGCAGTAATCAGGGAGACGAATAGAAATATTTACATTTAATTTGTCACAGAATACTCCAGCTCCTACTTTGCCGTCTAGCTTGGAGCCATCTGTGAAGAATTGCAACGCTTCGGTTTCCGATAACGGTCTATTCCTCCAGGATTCCCTTGAAGGGAAGGAGGTCCGAAATCGCTTCTCGAAGCGTAGAGTTGGTTTAATGTAGTCAAGATTCGCCAGCTCATCCTTCAACGATCTGACGATAGTAGAGTGTCCTATACTAAGACACCTCCACTGAGAGACGGCTGCAAGTTGTACAGCCGTATTTGCCGCCATTTGTTTGCCAAAAATGTCGACCGGAAGAAGGTGCAACATAACCTCTAAGGCACTTGTCGGTGTCGACCTCAATGCCCCGCTAACAGGCAAAGAGTAAACCACGTTCGACCATTTTCTGCTATGCCCAGTTTAATTTTTTTTGCACTGAGTTTAGTTTTTTTTTTTTTTTTGGTCAATCTCAAAACCAACACTAGTTCATTTGAAGATAGTAAAGTGTGTAAGACCATTGGTGAAGAGAAGAAGAGAAAAAGGAGAAAAGATGTCAGGGCGAACTCCAGAACAAAAATTTACACCTGTTTTGCAGCGTGATAACATTTATGCGGGTTCTACGCTGTATGCGGGTTTGTTAATATAAGTTTATTTATTGAATAAATCAAAGTAATATTTTGTAGTTTTTAATTTTATTTAAAATTTATGATGTTGAGATTAATAATTTAAAATGAATATAAATTATCCACCAAAGTTTTTTGAACGCACAAATTGACACAACATTTGCTCCGATCAGATGAGCCGTTCCCTCGCTACAGTGCTCTCAATCATTGTAAATCGTTTGAAATCAGTAGTTCACTACGGATCAAAATAAGCAATCATATATTTAAATTAAAGGTAATGCTTAAAGTTGATAAGTAATTTCTCACGACCAAGGGCAAAATTTCGTGTCACTCACTTTCTGAACATGCGGTGTAAGACGTTATCCATCAAAAGCAAAGAAGTGTTAGTAAGGGGTATTTTCAGAATGGGATACAGATCGAAATGATCTTTAACGCAGATAGAAAAGAAATTCAAGACTAACACCCGGAAGGATAGAAGAAAGTTACTAATAAAAAAGTTAGGAGGAAAAGGAACGGGAAAACAGCAGAAACCTAGACGCCAGGCTATCGTCATCCGGAAAGAAGGACAGCTTACATCCACAGAAATTCTCCGCAATCTTAAGAATGGATTACCTGAACCTGAAAGAGCAAGGAGAGAATGTTGTCCGCATTAGAAGAATCCGCGAGGGCGAAATGTTGTTGTAGTTATACGATATAACGATATAGGGAAGAAGAGTTCAGACTATTGAGAGCTAATAAAGACCTAATTAAGTTTACAAGATGATATCCTAACGGAAAAAATCACTATTGAAGCAAAGGCTTGTACGAAATTACAACAAAAGAAGATATCCACCATTCACTCGAGTATCAATTTGGTCTAAAAACCTAATGGAGTTAGGTTATTAAGAATATAAGGTATGCAAATAGCTACAATTAGTTTGCCAAAAAAAAAAAAAAAAAAAGAAGAAGAATTTTAAATAGTGTTGCGCAATGGTCAATATTTTAGGCCCACTTGTATTTACTTTTTTATGAATAATATTTGCCAAAAATGTCGACCGGAAGAAGGTGCAACATAACCTCTAAGGCACTTGTCGGTGTCGACCTCAATGCCCCGCTAACAAGCATACGGGCCGTTCTTTGCACTCTCTCAATCTTACTTTTGTAAGTTACCTTGTCCAGAGCTGGCCACCAAACACCCACCCCGTACATGAGTACAGGTCTCACTACAGCGGTGTAGAGCCAGTGTACCAGCTCCGGCTTCAGACCCCATCTATGACCAATGGCGTTCCTACCAGCGTTGTGCCGTATTGTCTACCTGGCGTAATTTATACATTGTCTACACGTGTAGACAATGTATGTAGAAAATTAAATTATTCACGTCGACAATATCGAAAATGTCGAAAATGTCGAAAAAAATGGTTTCTGTGAGCAAAATAGTATTTTAATTTTTTGCTAATATACTATCTACGGTGTGAAATCTGTATCAAATTATCACCACAATAAACAAAAATAATCATATAATAAGTATGGTTCATTAGAATAAAATAAATAACAAGAATTATGGTTCAT
The DNA here is from genome assembly GCA_958295665.1 of Tipula vernalis. Lineage (NCBI taxonomy): Eukaryota > Metazoa > Arthropoda > Insecta > Diptera > Tipulidae > Tipula > Tipula vernalis. Next base: position 3,628,601 of record OY282561.1, read on the forward strand.
TTAGAAAGTTAACTTTATTATTTATAACTTTTAATTATCTACAGACACAAAAAGCGAAAATTTATTAATTTATTATCCATCTACAGTGTTGTCATCTGTTGGTTTTTAACATGCCCTAAGTAAACGTTTACTGACATCTAGCTGCATTTGAATAAAAGAAAATAATTTTAAAAGTGTAAATCATTCTTGTAGTAGTAGTCGACCATTTTTCTTATCTGTCAAAAACGAAATTTGACAAAATAAATAAAATTATAATAATAATAATAATAATAATAACAATAATTAAAATTTACTAAAATTAAAAAAACTTAAGTCAGAATCATTATTTTCCTGCCTTATTTAATTTCCTTTATTATCCATGTTATGATCACCGAGTCAAATGAAGAAATTTTATATTTTTGTATTTTCGGCTGTCGAACGACGATGCTGGACAAAAAGTGTACGAGAAATTAGTTAAGGGTTATGAAAAGTATAAACAATTTTAGGATAGTTCAATTCGAAAAATTGTATTTTTATGTTATTTTTGTATGTTTGCGGAATAAAATAAGTTACCAAAATAAATGTGTTTTATGTAATGGCACAGATCGACCGGCTAGAGCGTAGCCATTTTCTCACCTAAATGGATTTACTATAACGAAAAGTCAAAATTTTAAAATAAATTTTTAAACTCATTTTCATATTTATTCCAAAATGCAAAATGTACAAAAAAATAAAAATATTTTATTGCTTTTTAATAACGCCAAGTCGTGATGGATCTTGACTGGGATAATGAACCCCACCCGGTGTTGGTGATATCACTCCGCTTTGGGCTGCAACTGCTGCCGTTGATGTTGCTAAAGCCGTTTGTGCCGTTGCCGGAATTGGAATAGCCTGAGTATTATATGCCTGACCATAGGTGCACCAGGTATCATTTCCAGTGGTAATTGATGTAATTTCACACCAGGTGGTAAAACTGCCATCTCAGATGATTGCAAATTAAAATAATCATTAGGATTTGGTGGCAGAGGTAAAGCACCGAGAAGGCCTGGCACCGGTTCAAATATATATTGTCGAACTGTTTTCGCAACAGATACACACACTGTATACTCAGATCACAAACAGTATACCCTATTAAAAACTACATCGCAAATATAACTGACACTTTTTGTGGTAGATTTCTACAATACAAAACGAAATGTATTTAAATTAAGAAACGGTATTCACGTATTTTTTATTCATTCCTTAAATTTTACTAAAATTTTCTTCATTTTTCATCGGATTAAAATGTAATAAACCATCAGCAGTTCGATAATGGGTTTAATTCTTTTACGGTTTACGCCAACAGTTTTTGATCTATCAATGCTTAATGAATTAACCACTGATACAATGGGATTCTCAAATTTTTCCCATACAAAACATATGTAAAGTCCAATTTTTTTTACCCCAATTTTCTTGAATAAAAACTTTTATTGATTTGAAATATTATTATTGAAATGGTATCTAGAATGTTTATTTTACACATCATCAAAAATTCTTTAAGAGAAAAGTGTTTTATTAATTCACTATGATTAAATTAAAATAAAAACTAATTTGCAATAAATGCACCAACACAAACGCAATAATATTGAGCTTTTAAATAAAATGTATAAACAACAATTGATTGGGTCACAGAGCCATCCATTGGTGAAATTACAGCGTATATTACAAAAAGCATCAATTAACTATTATTATAAAACTCGCCGACGCGGGGCGTAATTTCACAATTTATCTCGATTCGTTAACAAATATAAGTAAGTATCACAAAATATTATATTGTACCCGTTTCACCCTCTTAAATTAAAGATAACTCAACCTGCGAGAATGCCGTTTCAAGTGCGGAACAGTGACCGTCATTTACAGAAATACCCGGTACAAATTTAGGTTTGGATTATTGCGTCATAAAATTAAAGCGAACGGATTAAAAGGTGCGATCAAATGAATTCATGTTTTGCAGAGAAGAGAATTATTCGTTGATGTTTAATTCAGCTATTTTTCGATGCATGATGGGCTATTCGAGAAAATATTTTTGTTCAGTGGTGTGTAGTTGCCAAATCATTCAAATGCTAAGATTCGGGAACCAGTATAAAATGTATCCACAAATTTGCCATTCCACATTTTGTCATGATTGCTTCACAGTTTATCACAAACTTGCGAAACGTATGGCCTATTCAAAAATGAAGAAAATAAATAAAAGAAATCCTGAATCAATTGAGTCCTTTAAGAACATGTGCTGTAACGTCGAAGGAATTATTTGCGGTCGTTAGGATCGGAATCACACTATGTTTCGTTCGTTAAAACGGACCAAGGACAAAATTATGGGCCATAGTGTTTGCTTGACGATACTACATGTGTATGTATCAAAGTGAGGAACTGCGTAAATATAAATAAGCTGTGCGGGACTATCCTTATTAGACAAATATGTACGAATAATAATACATATAATAAATATAACTTGAAATTAAATTTGCTAAAATACACCAATTTTCGTTTTATTTCGACTAAACATTTTTGAATTAAGAGACATCTTTTGATCGGTTTTGGAAACATAATAAAGCACAAAATTTTGATAATCGGCTGCAATTTGTATTTTTTTATTTAAATAAAACATTTTATATTATCTAATTTAAATATTTTATTTTCCTAAATTTCAAATAATATTTATTTACAAATAGGTATATATTAAGATATATACATATTTGCAAATAAATATATGTATTTTTATAAATGACAGTTGTTGTGATTTTTTGTATTTTTTTGGCCATATTGTAGAGGGTGATCCATCAAAAGCGACATAGTTCTTATAGATATTTGTAAATATTGAAAATCATGCCTTTATTTCTGAATAAAAGTTTGATTTTATATTATAAATGGGAAACCATAATTTCTTTATCACTTCCGGTCGTTTACGATTCTATTGTAAAATTTTGTATGACCTTTTTGTATATAATAAAATGGCATCAAGCAGTTCGCATTGAATTACCCTATATTTAAACTATTTGGTCTATTCAGCCAGTTTACACTTGCTTTCTTGCATTACGTTTCTCACCTTGTTCCCTTCCTCTGTACCTACAAACACAATTTCGAGGTTAGGATTCTTTAATTCTTTTTTCGCCAAACATTTTTTTTAATTCAAGCAATTTCTTCGCACTAATACAAACAAAAACGATATATCAAATATTTCAACGTTGCATTATTTTTTTTCGTTTTCGTATTTTATCGACGTAGTATTCGTGAGGAATGGCTAGCATTCATAAAAAGGGAATACTGAATAAAAAAAAAACTTAGATAAATTAATCAAAATAATTTTCCCTAGGAAATTGCTGTTCTCATCCTTTACATATACAAAGACAAATAATTCAAAAGAAACGCGTTTCAAGAAACTAGTGTAAACGTCGATTGATTTTTTGAAAGCAGAGAAACGTAATGCAAGAAAGCAAGTGTAAATTGGCGGATTGACGATTGGAGGATTACGAGTACCACGTAGCGAAAAAATTTGGAACTGATCTAGCTATCCCAATTTGGCGTTTAAGAGGTGATTTACATTTGTTATAATGGGGTTTACTGAATTGTGAAAAATAATCATAATCAACGGTATCTCCTCAACTCAAGTACTCATTACGACAGTCGCAGCAAGAATTTTGAAATATTTCATATTAAAGTGTTTCGTGTCCGTGTGTAAAACAATTAAAAAAAGTTAAAAAAAAATATACGTATCGATAATCGATAATTGATAATTTTTGTTCAAAATTAAGATTATTTTAATAACAAGTTGGTGATTAAAATATAACAAATTATCAAATACCAATTTTGGCGTGGGTGTACGCACCATTTTTAGGTGTTAGAATTTGTGAAATTACATGATTCACCATAACTGTAATTTATTTATAAAAAAGGAAAACCGTGTAGGTGAGTGTGATCAATTTTTCCTATTTTGTGGGACATTTACATGTTTAATTTTTTTGTGATGTACATATGTAATTATATAAAATGTTTTAAGTTGTGATTTTACATAAGTCTTAAAAGCGCTACAGACGATCCGATTTGGTCGGACGGTCGGACCAATTTGGTTGGATTGGATGTAAAATCGGATAGTGTGTATGCATGTCGGTCGAATAAAATTATGTTGGATGTGTCGGATGGAAATTCCATCCGACCGTCTGACCAACGGTCGGTCCGATAAGTCGGATCGTCTGTAGCGCTTTTTAGAATTAGCATGCCATGTTTTCTATTTGGGCTTATTATTAATAATAAATATTTAATAAAAATAATTAATTTGGTCTTTTTTATAAGTTATTAGGTACATACAACTGTCGAAGGAAACTCACAATGGTTGGCCGACCGAAAGGAAAAGCATTTAATGAGCTGGGGTTTTATTTAGGAAAAAATAATGGGAAGCACGTTGCAACTTGCACGGTCTGTAACAAACAACTGCAGAATACCGCAAGTAACAGATTAAAAGGGCACAGGTAAAGTAAAAATATATTTATTTGTTACATTTAACATATTTGATAATTTAACATGTTACAGAAATATTTGCAAAATACCAACCGACACTGACAATAGTAAGAATGATACTAATATTGTTATATTAGATAGCAGTGACACTAACAGGAGTGATGCGGTAAGTCAAATGCTTAGGAGATTTGCTAATTTTTAGTTGTGTATGTAGATATTAGACTTTTAATTCATTGGTAAGATTTATTGTATTGTACGAGTATCATAGTTTTGTATACTAAACTGTTGTTTTGCTTATGAATATTTCCATGTGTCAGCTATTAAGTTGACTTTTTCAGTTGACAAATATGTATATAGTTCGTGAGCCATCAATTAAAGGTGGAGTTATATAGTCTTCTTTGTTATACTTTTTATTTCGAATTTTTTCCGAATTAAGTTTTTTGAAATTATATGACTTCTTAGAATTAGTTCAATAATCAGTCCATTCTACATATTATCATTTGATGGTTGTGGTCTGAACTTAATTCTGCATATAATATTGAATCTTCATAAGTCGTTAGATTATTTTTTTACAAAATTTGATTTTTGATTTGTCTGAAATAGTAGTATTGAACCTGGTAGTATGAGGGTCTTGAAAAATACTTGGATTGAATGACTTATTATTTTTTCTTCTGAGTTTATGGTAAATGGGCACGGCAGTATTATGATTTTGAATTAACTCCGCTTGATCCAGATAGACAAAATATAAGATATCAGTGCACATACATTGCATAAATCATGGAATTTTCAACATTAGCTATAGACCTACGAATGAGATCCCGAAATAAATTTAAAATAGACAAATCGCTTCTATCAAATTTTACCGAGTTATATAGGTTCTTATTTGAAATATAATGTTGTAAGTTTTCTAATTTTCTATACTTTGATAAATATCTTCTTATGTATTTCCTTTCGAATTTTCTTATTTTCTCCATTATTCTCGGAGTTTTGTTATACCATATTGGATCGCCTTATTTGATTATTAGCTTTATCAATAATTGATAACAGCTTATCTTAACATGTTTTTTTAATATTTTGCAGCAAAATAATTTATTTAACATAGCAAAAGCTTTCTGGTTGTTTCGAGTTATAGCGTTAAGATGTTTGTCAAAGTATTGAATCTATAGTTATACTACCAACATATTTGGCCAAATCTTTTTGCTTAATTAATTTATTTTCTAGTTTGATGATTATTTTATTCAATTTTTCTTTTATATTTTTGTTTAGTTGGCTATACCACGTTTACACCATAGCTACTTTAATAGTTTAAATTATAAAATATTTTTCTCCACTAGTTTATACCACAGTTTTGTGAACACAAATTATAATAGTTTATAACTTTAGTGTTTTACCAATTTCATAATCCATCGCCATTTACACTTTTTTTTCATCAATAAACAAAAGATTGAAATAAAATGACATTTTTTGTATCTAAAAAGTATTATAGTATGGTTTACACCGCATAACATTATACCATACTTTTTAGATACGTACAATACTATAATAGCAAAAAAGTATGCGATAAAGTAATAAAGAATTTTACTTTGAGTTTATCGTGATATTTTTTTGATCCATACTTTTATTCTACTGGTGTAAACGTAATATTAAAATAGTCCTGGGCCCTGATTCTATAAAAAGATAATTTGTAAATTTTGTAGGCATTTAACTTTGTTTCGAAAATATTTACATTGAAAGTATTTTCTTAGGCCAGGCACGGGATTTTGGAACAACAGTTTTTTGCGATACTTTGGCTGTGGGCGAATAGTCGGGTAAATACTCGCTTTACCTAAATTTTAACAGTGTAGACGGTAAATACAAATACCGTACTAAAAAGGAGGGTAAAAGAATGAAAAAAGAGTAAATGGTTTGTTGTTGTTATTTTCCTGACATTTGTGTAACTTTAAATAATTATTGTGACACATTGCATTCTAATTATTATTAATAGTTAGAACAATTATAACAATTTATTAACAACAGGACATGGAGCCATTTTTCACCACCAAAAATGATATTTGAGAGATATTTTATATTTTTTTGAAATGTTTACAAACATTTGACACAATTTTTGACATTTTTTTTGTACGTTGTGCCTACTATATACATTAGAATTTAACCCGCCAAACAATTTTTGACAAAAGTAATTACTAGAGAATTCGCACGACATCAGAGGTAACTGTGTTCTAAAATTTCAATTTACTGTACTAATCGATTTACCCGACTATTCGTCCACAGCCTTTATCGAACATTATGTCTCTTTCTCTAGAATAAATTGGCTTACTGTTTTGCTTTTCAATTATTCTTTCTCTATTGCAATCGCAGTCTACTAGAATAAATTTGTTGGTTCCCCTTTTTCCTTTTTCGATAAGGTATTAAGTTCACCTGTATTTAAAAATTCAATTCGCGTCTACAATTGACGGATAATAATATTATTACAATAATTTAAAACGTTTAATAATCCGTAGAAGAGAAAAAAGAAAAAAACAAAATCTTCAAACTAATATAATTTTTTTTTATAGGCGCTGGAAATTTCAAGTCAACAAAATATTTCTGAAACGTACGTTGTTCAGTCATCATCATCGTCCTCAAATCCAACGGTATGCTCGCAGCTATCGAATATTTCAAACCATCTTTCATCTAGTTACATAATAGAGTCGTCATCGTCATCAATCGATCAACCAATAATAGGTTCTGTAATATCGCTTGACCAAATCTCATCTAAACAAAATATACAACGATCTTTCGGTTCCCCTAAACAAAATAAACGTGTTTCCAAAACAATGAAAAATACAAGTACCGTTGCAAATTATATAGATAGGCTAAACGAAAAAGAGGAAAAGGAACTAAATGAGGAACTAGCCAAATTGATTTTCGGATGTAACTTACCTTTAAGATTGGTCGAATCAAAGCACTTCAAATCTTTTATTAGAAAGTTAAGGCCAGCGTACGCTTTAAAATTGCCAGGGCGCAAGGCGTTATCAACGACATTGCTGGACGATGCGTATTCCAATTGTATATCAAATGCTAAAGCAAGAATTTCGGAGGAATCTGTATTATTGATTGATGGCTGGAAAAATAGCGCTAGCAACTCGAAGCTTGTGGTAACTATGTTGCATGATGCCAGTAACGAACAAGCATTTTTGCAAGCTTGGGACCTAACAGGTGAAAGTGAGACAGGAGAAAAATTAGCTGAAATCCTAATGGAATCCGTAGATATTGCAAAAGAATTGTACAATGCGAAGGTGTACGCTGTTGTTTCGGATAACGCTAGTTGTATGCTCAAAATGGGTAGACTTACTAGTCATATTTTATGGCACAGTACATGTAATAGCCATACCGCAAATTTATTGGCAAAGGATGTGTTGGATACAGCCCTGACGGATAGGCTGTTAATTGTGCTCAAGGAATTTAAGCATTCCGACTTTGAAAAACAAATTGTTATGTACGGTGGCAGTAAAGTGAGCCTGCCTTGTGAGACGCGATGGTGCTCATACAGAGATGCATATCAATCATTAATAAACAATTTGCAATACATGAAGAAGGTAACAGTTGAGTCCAAATGTAAAAAAGTTAAACCAGCGGTTGTGGCCTTTATTTTTGAAGACGAATTTATAGAAAAAATAAAGGATAATATTAAAATATTCGATCCTATATGCCATATAATTAATATGTGCCAATCAACGTCATTTTCTATTGCCGATTCAGCCAACTTATGGTTGGATCTTCAGTTACCTATTAAGTTCAAATCGAAACTAAATTCTAGAAAAGAAATGGCACTAAACGAATATGCCCTAACGGCATTTTACCTACATCCGCTTATGGACAGTGGAAAACTTAAAAGTGAACATACTAATAAAATAAATAATTTTATACTACGAAAGTTTAACGGGGCCGGAATCGAAGAATTTGACGACTTCAGGTCACAGAATCCATTTTTCAAAATGCTTTTTGAAAAATGCATTAAAAGACCACTCGTGTTTTGGAATATGGCACAAACAAAATACCCCATTTTATCCCAATTCGCAAAGCAACTGCTTAAAGTTCCTGCGTCATCAGCACAGATCGAGCGAGTATTTTCCAGCTGGGCACATGTACATTCGCCGATAAGAAATCGCCTAAGTTTCGAACGTTCTAAAAAGTTATTACACGTGTATTATTCACTAAGGATCAATGACGAATTGGACTATACTGAGTTAGAGGAAGAATTAGACGAGCTAATTCAATCATAAAATCAAATAATTATTGTATGTTATGTAGATAATATGTATGTAAATTAAGTTTATACTTAAAAGTTTAAATTAAAATAATACTTTTTAGGACTATGTCCGCTTTATATGGTTACCAACTTAAATCTAAATTTTTATATTTTTACTTTACTTTTTATAATAAAAATATGCAAGTGTATTTTAATACATGTGCATTTACATATTTGATGATTTGACTTTTATTTATATAAAATCTAGCTGAATTACCTGGCGTCGCACGGGAGAACCTGAGAAATTGAAATTTTTTGAACTTCGGATATTTTGCAAGAAATCTCTCGACGTCTCTGTAGTTGCAATCATTTATCAAAGGAAATCATCAGTAGCTGAGTTCAGTAACTTTCCATTATTTCAGGGAAAGAAGGGGGAGGGGCACATATTGATATTTTAAGATTTGCCTGTATTGTAATTGCCTCCTGACAGGCAACAGGCAAGTATGGGAACATTATAGAACATTCTCAATGATAATGTTTGACATTACTTTCTGCACTTCTTTCAGTACGACCTTCGTATATATCATATACGTATGTATGTATATATAAACAATTTTTTGATGATCAATGTGAATAATAAATAAAATATTATACTTTTAACTTTTATTTCAATGCTTTTGGATAAACAATATTTTTGGTTTTTCCATTCGGTGGGAAAATGAACAAATTTTTTGGCATTGCCACTCTGGAACAAGCAACATATAGTTGGCCATGCGAAAAGCATGAATTTTCCAAATTCACACCAGCTATTTTCAATGATTGTCCTTGGGCTTTATTAATTGTCATTGCGAAAGCAAGGCGCAATGGAAATTGTAGACGCTTAAATTCAAACGGCAAATCGCTGTGAATCATAGGAATGAGCGGAATTAACACATTTTCGTCTTTATTTATTATAAACTATGTACTAGCGATTGGAACGGTGGCATTAATTGACGAAAATAGAAAGTAAAATAAATTCTAAAATATAATTATTTCCGAAGTTTTATAGAATATCGAAGCAGCGCACTATGTTACATTTCAAAAGAGGGTTTAAATTTATATAAAACAGTGTAAACACAGAATATCACAAAACAATGCATGGCACAGAACTGCGGACCGATTAAATAGTACTTCAGTACAAAATCGTGTATAGTAATCAAAATAATTTAAGCTGGACTTGACAAAACAACTCATTGCATAATAATGGATCATTAGTATGCATATTATGAATGACGTAGAAATTTGACTTAAATTTAAATTATTATTTGAATGCTTGACTTAAATTTAAATTATTAAAATTAATTTCCTTAATTAAGTTAATTTGATAAATTACATTAATTGAATTAATTATATTCAATTAAATTAAAAAATTAATAATTAATCAAATTAATAAAATTAAATAATTAACTAATAAAATAATCAAACTCCCGTGAATGAATTTAAAAAAAACGAAATTTTAGTAAAAAATTGTACCGGGGCTCTTAGACCACGGAGTCCAGCTCCATCAAAAATATCGTAAGGTTTGTTCTGGACATGCAATATATACATGGTGACAATTTCATGATGATAGGTTGAGCGACTGAGGCACCCATTCGAAACAAATAGATAATTGTAAATCTAATCGCCAGTAAAGGGTGCCAAACCGCCAGAGCACAATTTTGAAGAATCTTTGATCGATTACTCGCTTTGGATTGAAAATTTAAAAGAGGATATTTCAAAATTTGAAAATTATGAACATTTGTGCGACACAAAATTAGATGAGACGATGGAAGTTGAAGGGCTTGATGAGTTGATGAAAAAGATTTGTGCGATCGCGAAATAAGAAAATATTTCTACCTGTGTGTAGTGTACAGATGTTGGACAAGTAACCTCCTTGTTTTTTTTTTTTTTTTTTTTTTTAATTTTTGTGGGATGTCTTGGGCATAGGCAATATAATGAATATTTTTACTTGAGGTTTTAAAAAATGTGTATTTAAAGCCAATTTTTATATTTTTCTTAATTAGTTTGTCCTAACACTTATAACGTACAATATCAATTAGTGGAAAATAAAAAAAAAAATGTTTAGTGAATATCGAAGTATTGATTCTCAACCTAGTGAAAACGGTTATGATGAACATGAAAATGCGTTTATACAATTTTCAAACTGTACACGTAGCGGTCGTGATCGGCATAGAATAAAGAAAAAGCAGTATGTTGGAATATTCGATGATATTTTGCTGAGTATTAAACTTGAATCAATGTATTTAGAGGAGACAACACCACCAATGAAAAGATATTCGTCTCCAAGTCGTGATCACTGTTTTCATTGTGCTCATGATCATAACCAATCGTGCTGCTTATATTTTTACGACACGGAAAGTGATAAAATGATGTATTCAAAATGGAAAAGTGAATTGGAAACGAAGGAACCATATTATATTAGAAATAGTGTGCATAAAATTCCTGAGGCACTAGCTGGAAATACAACACCAAGCCATTTTCCCGGATTTACTTATAATAATCCGGAATTCATCGAAACCCGGATTGGGCTATATACAAAACAAAATATTAATGGCGAAAAAAACGATGGTTTCAGCAGTTTTATTATCCATTAATTGCAATGGATATAATTCCAAGAATATCAGGGACTCGCATTATAAAACCAACAGTACTACCAACACCACCTGCTTCATTTTTAAGATCAACACCACCCGAAATTCAACCATTAACATCGCTACCGCCGCCGCCTATACACATACCACAACCGTGGGAACCGGAAACACCAAAAATGTGCTGTAATGCTCATGCACTTGTAATGCGGGATAAAACTACGAACGAACATCATAATCACAATTACAACAATAATCGCTATTATCACTATCATCACCATCTTCATTAAAATAATTATAATAATCGCGATGATCAACAATATAAATTCATCCCAACCACGTATTTTTATAATCAACAAACACAGGCATATCACTCAAGTAAACGGAAAAAGAATTACAAGAAGCCTCAAACAAAAAACAAAGTTCCTGCATCTCAACTTCCATACCACTATAATAACAATAAACAAAAAAATCATCGTTATTAGTTGTTTTCCAATCGACCAACCGCAAGCACCCGCTAGCAAACCGCTAGCAGATAGGTTTTTGTCCTTGCTACGGTCGATTGGAACGATTAAAATGGATGATGTTAGTAAAACATACCCTATAAATCGTATATGTTTTGCAATTGCTGTCAAAATTTTAGTGTGGCGAACAAATAAAATTAAAAATATTTTTTTTATAACAACTTAACCAACGTATTAACAAATGCGATAGAAAAATATTTATTATTGACACAAAAAAATAAATATTTTTGACATAAAAAAGCGGTTTACCAAGCGGTTCTACACTCAACCGTCTAGCGGAGAAATTTTGCGTAACTGCTTCTAACTGCTCGTGAAAAATAACAAGAGCAGTTACGAGTAGTTTATTGAGCGAAGACAAAAACCTTTCTACTAGCGGTTTGCTAGCGGGTACTTGCGGTTGGTCGACTGGAAAACAACTATTATAATAATAAAAAACGCTATAATTATGGCTACCAGAAACAGCTAAAATATGATGTAAACATGATATATGAAATACCATCCACGTATTTTTATTAGTATTAGAAAATAGTTTGTAAAATTTAAATAAAACAATTTATTTATAGAACACAATTTGGTCGCCTTTTTCATTTTCGTTTTTCTCTGTATGTTGTTTTGTGTAGTAGCAGATTCAAAAATTGAATTATCAAAAATCTGGGCAAAGTAGCCTTAGGGAAATTAGACACGCGCCTTAATATATGATTTTAAAAAAAAAACAAACAAAATCGTTTTCGTATGAAACGACACAAATCTTATTTTTATTACACAAGTGTTTTCTATAAATGCATATGTACATGTTTTGGTAAATAGTCGAATACCAGAAGAACGATATACTAACAATAAAATATTTATTGATAACAATTGATTAAAAAGGTTTGTGCATTAAAAATTGTTTTAGTTTAACGATAATTCGATATAGAGAATAGATGGACAGTTCAATTTGTGTTGACTCAAAAGGTTTGTGCTGAATTTGATTCGTTATACTAAATAATTTCCTCTATATTGTTTATAGATATATGTTTTAATATGCAAAAGATTCCATTTACAATTGCATGTCGCAATGCTGGCTTAAATGATGAACAGATTAAACCATTGCTCGATGATCCACGGAATTCGCATTTGATACGAAATGGTTTTGTGGACCAATCAATCGATTCTTCTGAATACTATTTAAAGGGATGTGATAATTTTTTTAATGAAATACATAAACGTGATTTGTTTATGCCTGAATCAGGTAAAATTGTGGAAATTGTATGTGATGTCGAAAATGCAAAGGCCACCGCACTAATATTACAGAATTCCTCAGCTATAAGACGATTTTCGGGCGCTAATATACGTGTAAAAGATCCATTTTTAGAGGAAGTGAATAAAAGTATTTATAGCGATGAATACAAAAGTTTTGATCCAAAATCAAAACTTTTTCATAAATCAGCCGAAGAGTACTGTTTGTATCGCAACTATGCCAATAGTGATAAGGTGGAAGATGCTATTTTTGATACAAAAGCTATATATATTTACCCAAATGAAACCACTAACAAGGTATTTTCCCAGTATCATATTGAGAAGCTGAATGAAATAATTCGACAGAATGAAATTGTCAATCGACTTATGTTCGAAAATAGTACGTTAAAATTGAACGAAAATAAGAAAATTTTACAACGTTCAACAAGTGAACCGTGTGGAGCATTGGAAACATCACAAATTATTACATCAAAGCTGACAACGTCAAATATCAATTTGAAAAGTGTAAATATGAAAATGCAGTATATAATGCAACCGCCGTTTCATCCACACGAGCCGCCTGGATTTGCGCCTATTTTGCAAGGGCCTCAATTACAGTTTTCAGTTCCGTTCTACCAGCAGTCAGCCATTCCATATTATCATTCATTTCAATCGAACGGTGTTCTACGCCCATTTGATTCAATAACTTCACTTTCGCTAGATGCATCGATTACGACAGCGACCAGTAGCACGAAGACAAAAATTGAGAAAAATTCCAAGGAAAATAAGAAGTTGTATTCAAAAATTGTGCATCCATAACTTGTATTTGCTTTATTTAAATTTGTTAATAAAGATTGAATTAGTGTTAGTAAAGCAAATTTTAATTTAATCATCCAAATTTTCGGAGTCAAACGAATTTTCTTTGTATTGTTGAAATTTGTACTCATCGATTACCTCATCCAAACGATAAGCACTGCATAAAGCGGTTGGTATCTAAAAGTAATGTTAAATATTTATAATGTATGCGTTTCAATTTCCAATGCAACTTACCATTTCAGTGGCATCAAATCGATTGTAATCAGCAAGATATGTCTGCTTTTCAGAATCGTATGAGATGATATTCACAAACCGATGGCCCCACATAATTTCCTTTGATAAATACGATGCCAATAATTGTGTCACCTGACCGGTTGATCTGGAACTTCCCGATATTGGAAACAATAACTTCAAATTTTTTGTCTAAAAAATCTTTAGCCGAAAAGTCATAAAGTGGACTTTTCTCATTGATTATGTGCGCAATTGTTTGTGGCCACAGCAACGATACCATTCCATCATTTTCCAATTTTAGCGAATATTGATAATGTGCAATATGCTCGCCCTCTTCGGTTGTTTTAGGGCCCAACCAAAATGCTTCAACTTTTGTCTCAATCGAATGATTCCGTTTTGGATCGTCAATTCGAAAAACCAAACACAATTGACTGTCGCGCATACAAACGACCGCTTTTCGACTAAACGTATCAGTCGTATTCCCTTTTTATGAATGCTAGCCATTCCTCACGAATACTACGTCGATAAAATACGAAAACGAAAAAAAATAATGCAACGTTGAAATATTTGATATATCGTTTTTGTTTGTATTAGTGCGAAGAAATTGCTTGAATTAAAAAAAATGTTTGGCGAAAAAAGAATTAAAGAATCCTAACCTCGAAATTGTGTTTGTAGGTACAGAGGAAGGGAACAAGGTGAGAAACGTAATGCAAGAAAGCAAGTGTAAACTGGCTGAATAGACCAAATAGTTTAAATATAGGGTAATTCAATGCGAACTGCTTGATGCCATTTTATTATATACAAAAAGGTCATACAAAATTTTACAATAGAATCGTAAACGACCGGAAGTGATAAAGAAATTATGGTTTCCCATTTATAATATAAAATCAAACTTTTATTCAGAAATAAAGGCATGATTTTCAATATTTACAAATATCTATAAGAACTATGTCGCTTTTGATAGATCACCCTCTACAATATGGCCAAAAAAATACAAAAAATCACAACAACTGTCATTTATAAAAATACATATATTTATTTGCAAATATGTATATATCTTAATATATACCTATTTGTAAATAAATATTATTTGAAATTTAGGAAAATAAAATATTTAAATTAGATAATATAAAATGTTTTATTTAAATAAAAAAATACAAATTGCAGCCGATTATCAAAATTTTGTGCTTTATTATGTTTCCAAAACCGATCAAAAGATGTCTCTTAATTCAAAAATGTTTAGTCGAAATAAAACGAAAATTGGTGTATTTTAGCAAATTTAATTTCAAGTTATATTTATTATATGTATTATTATTCGTACATATTTGTCTAATAAGGATAGTCCCGCACAGCTTATTTATATTTACGCAGTTCCTCACTTTGATACATACACATGTAGTATCGTCAAGCAAACACTATGGCCCATAATTTTGTCCTTGGTCCGTTTTAACGAACGAAACATAGTGTGATTCCGATCCTAACGACCGCAAATAATTCCTTCGACGTTACAGCACATGTTCTTAAAGGACTCAATTGATTCAGGATTTCTTTTATTTATTTTCTTCATTTTTGAATAGGCCATACGTTTCGCAAGTTTGTGATAAACTGTGAAGCAATCATGACAAAATGTGGAATGGCAAATTTGTGGATACATTTTATACTGGTTCCCGAATCTTAGCATTTGAATGATTTGGCAACTACACACCACTGAACAAAAATATTTTCTCGAATAGCCCATCATGCATCGAAAAATAGCTGAATTAAACATCAACGAATAATTCTCTTCTCTGCAAAACATGAATTCATTTGATCGCACCTTTTAATCCGTTCGCTTTAATTTTATGACGCAATAATCCAAACCTAAATTTGTACCGGGTATTTCTGTAAATGACGGTCACTGTTCCGCACTTGAAACGGCATTCTCGCAGGTTGAGTTATCTTTAATTTAAGAGGGTGAAACGGGTACAATATAATATTTTGTGATACTTACTTATATTTGTTAACGAATCGAGATAAATTGTGAAATTACGCCCCGCGTCGGCGAGTTTTATAATAATAGTTAATTGATGCTTTTTGTAATATACGCTGTAATTTCACCAATGGATGGCTCTGTGACCCAATCAATTGTTGTTTATACATTTTATTTAAAAGCTCAATATTATTGCGTTTGTGTTGGTGCATTTATTGCAAATTAGTTTTTATTTTAATTTAATCATAGTGAATTAATAAAACACTTTTCTCTTAAAGAATTTTTGATGATGTGTAAAATAAACATTCTAGATACCATTTCAATAATAATATTTCAAATCAATAAAAGTTTTTATTCAAGAAAATTGGGGTAAAAAAAATTGGACTTTACATATGTTTTGTATGGGAAAAATTTGAGAATCCCATTGTATCAGTGGTTAATTCATTAAGCATTGATAGATCAAAAACTGTTGGCGTAAACCGTAAAAGAATTAAACCCATTATCGAACTGCTGATGGTTTATTACATTTTAATCCGATGAAAAATGAAGAAAATTTTAGTAAAATTTAAGGAATGAATAAAAAATACGTGAATACCGTTTCTTAATTTAAATACATTTCGTTTTGTATTGTAGAAATCTACCACAAAAAGTGTCAGTTATATTTGCGATGTAGTTTTTAATAGGGTATACTGTTTGTGATCTGAGTATACAGTGTGTGTATCTGTTGCGAAAACAGTTCGACAATATATATTTGAACCGGTGCCAGGCCTTCTCGGTGCTTTACCTCTGCCACCAAATCCTAATGATTATTTTAATTTGCAATCATCTGAGATGGCAGTTTTACCACCTGGTGTGAAATTACATCAATTACCACTGGAAATGATACCTGGTGCACCTATGGTCAGGCATATAATACTCAGGCTATTCCAATTCCGGCAACGGCACAAACGGCTTTAGCAACATCAATGGCAGCAGTTGCAGCCCAAAGCGGAGTGATATCACCAACACCGGGTGGGGTTCATTATCCCAGTCAAGATCCATCACGACTTGGCGTTATTAAAAAGCAATAAAATATTTTTATTTTTTTGTACATTTTGCATTTTGGAATAAATATGAAAATGAGTTTAAAAATTTATTTTAAAATTTTGACTTTTCGTTATAGTAAATCCATTTAGGTGAGAAAATGGCTACGCTCTAGCCGGTCGATCTGTGCCATTACATAAAACACATTTATTTTGGTAACTTATTTTATTCCGCAAACATACAAAAATAACATAAAAATACAATTTTTCGAATTGAACTATCCTAAAATTGTTTATACTTTTCATAACCCTTAACTAATTTCTCGTACACTTTTTGTCCAGCATCGTCGTTCGACAGCCGAAAATACAAAAATATAAAATTTCTTCATTTGACTCGGTGATCATAACATGGATAATAAAGGAAATTAAATAAGGCAGGAAAATAATGATTCTGACTTAAGTTTTTTTAATTTTAGTAAATTTTAATTATTGTTATTATTATTATTATTATTATTATAATTTTATTTATTTTGTCAAATTTCGTTTTTGACAGATAAGAAAAATGGTCGACTACTACACAGTCAATTTTAATTGTTATAAAATTAAATAAGAGCGCTATCTCCTATCATTAGTAGGAAATAATAATTATTTATGGCCATCTCGTGAGAAATATGAAAATAAGAATAAAAATTATTTTATCGACATTGTCTACGAATTGTCTGCATACTCTACCAATTTTCGACATTTTCTACTCCAAAAACAATTATCTACGCTATTTTCGACACCAACATGTAGACAATTAAAATATACGCGTAGACGCACAACACTGGTTCCTACAGGAGTACAAAGCAATAGTAGCTTTGTTTATTCTCTCCAACATGTTGGGCTTCCAACTAAGCTTACTGTCCAAGATAATGCCTAGATATCTAGGGTTTAAGGTAGGAGGGACAACTACCGGTATTTTGTATTTTTTAGTAAAGAGTACCAGCTCTGCCTCGGACGGGTTAATACCAAGTCCACATTTGCCAGCCCATTTCGTAACGATGGTAAGCGCATTCTGCATTACGTCTACAATCGTGCCCAGGAATTTCCCGGTATCAGCTGAAGCTACGTCATCTGCGTACGATTTATGTTGTTCAATTAATATAAAATATAAAAAAAACAATTATTTCACTTTTATTTTCTTCACATTTATTATAATTAATTAAACTTTATTTATTTTTTAAAAAGCCGGTCTCTTTAGAGCCGGGAATCAATATTTTGTTACTGTGCTCTTTGGAGTCAGTTTATTGAATGATTTCTTAAGTTTTTAGTTACATGATTTTTCTTTATAATATATTTTATAAACATGGTTCAACATGTTATTTTATAACTGATAATGCTTATTGCTTATTAATTAAAAATGAATATTTTGTTAGACAAAACAATAATTTGATTTACATAAAATATGATACATTAAATTTATAATAATAATTTTAGGTCATGATAATATTTTATGTTGTTAGTATAAAATTGTATTATGAGCATCTTTACTTTGTTGCGTTTCAATTTCTTGGAATTCTTTATTTTGTTGCGATTCCATTTCTCGGAATGTAACTCTCCCTTCGTTAAGAGTAGAGTTCTCCTGAACTCTATTTGTAAATTTAATATTTATTTTATTTTGTTTAAACTTTATATAGATAATCAATATTATTATTAATGCTATTACTATAATTAATATTATGCTTATTCCTGAATATGCTAATATTTTATGAAATTTCAACAATTTTATTTCATTTATATTTTTATTGGTTTCCAAAATTATTTCCTTAAATGTAAATGTGTTATTCTCTGACTTATAATCTAGATTTTGAATGATGTAATCATTATTTACTTCCTTTATATTATTATAAAAGGTTTTGTTATTTATGCTAATGCTACAGTTAAAAAATTTTACAAAATAATTTCCATTCAATTCGAATGTTCTTTCATCATAATTTGATGTTAAAATTACTTTATTAGCCAATTGTATTAATATACTATTATCATTGATGCTATAAATTTCTGTATCACAGTTTTTAATATTTTGACAATTTTTTGTTAATATACAGTGTTTTAAATTATTTAATTCATGAAATGCTTTATTTGTATTGTATTCATAATAGGTATTGTTAATTTCAAATGTTTTAGTGATCTCATAATTTATTGAACTACAATCATTAATATTTGACAGGGGTATAATTAATTTTGTATTTGCTTTTTCCATGCAACTGGGAATTTTGATTAAAAATATCAATTTATTATTATTAGTTTTAGAATATCCTACTTTTAAATTTTTTATTTTACTAGCATCTATTTTGTATTCTACAATCTCTTCATGAGTTAACAAAGATGGATGTATAATGTTAAGATTACTAAATACTATATTATCTTGTAATTCACTTATAATTCTATCTATTTCATATATTTTTAATTTTATATCATATATCATTAATCTAAGTAGAGTTTGGTTATCTTTGTTTATAATAAAATCCTTAATAATTTTTCTATCTTCCAACATTGTATTATATAATTTGTTTATAGTGTTGTTAAAGTTATTATTAATTTTAATTTGTTCATTTATGTTTACAGCTAGATTTTCGTTATTCTGATCAATTATGTATAAATGTTTATTAATTAATTGTCTGTCTTCATCGTCCATTGTTCCTGATATCCACTTGTTTATTGTTCCTATGAAATTTACTAAACCTCGTTTATGTATTGAGTGATGTCCGTCTTTTAAAGTCATTAATTTATAAAGTAAATTGTCTACGTCTTTAAATAATGTAGATTTAATAAAGTGTTTTGTAAGCTCTACTGTCATTTCCCTCACTGTTGACCTCAGGTTTAATATTAGAGTTTCTATTTCTACTATGTCGATTATGTGTAATGAATAATTGTAAGATTTGGGTAAAAATGTCTCGCTTTCTCGAAGTCCTGTGTTGCTTTCAATTTTCTCTACTTGAATTTGTGCTTTCGTTAATTTCGTCATTGTTAGTATTAAGAGCAATGTTGTCATTATTATCTGCGAATTTTAACGGTCTTTTAATATTTGTAGGATGTATATTAGTTAAATTAAGTAATCTAAATTTTGGTTGGTCTTTATGTCTGAGTGATTTATAATTTTTTATGTAACCTTGTTCCCTAGTTTCTGTATATTCCTCTCTATTTTTGTTGTGTATAGTTAACCTTTTTGTTTGGGAATCAACTAAATTCTTGTAAATTTCTTCTTGATTAATGCCCTCTTCTGCTTTTATTGGGGTGCATTTAATGGTATTGTGATACTGATTATTGTAGCTTTTTATTGCTTCTAACATTTGATACCTTATAGGACTGGGTTGGTCTATATTTAAAACTCTTAATTTTTCTGTCAGTGTATTGTTAAGTCTTTCTACGTCGGCATTACCTGTGTGGCTGTTAGGTTTTGTTAAATGTAATTCTATACCTTCTTTATCTAAAAATTCTTTTATATTGATATGCTTAAATTCATTATCAGCTATTATTTTTCTGGGTTTCTTGTGGTTAATATACATTTTAAATTTTTCAATAATGTCTGTAAAATTTCTGTTTTCTAACGGATAAGCCGTTGCGAATTTTGTAAATTTGTCAATAAAAATAAGAAAAGGTTGTTTTTTATTAATATACGTATCTATATGAACGATTTGATTTTTGTTTGTCGGTATTTCTGTCTTTTGTAGTTTTGGTTTGATTGGGTTCCTATCGTATTTCCCTGTGTTACAAACGTCACAATTGTTCGTAATTTTATTTATTGTAATTTTCAAATTTTTACTGTAGATTTTAAACTTTAAATCTTCATAAAGTGCTATGATACCGGGATGTTTCTGTTTTTTGTGTTGTATGGATAAAATCTTAATTAAGTCTTCCTCTGTTTCTACGTCTTGTGCAAAATGTCTGCATTTAATGAATTTGGTATTTGGAAATTCTTTGATTAATACTTGAAATATTACATGTAAATCGTGATCAGATATTTCAGAATATATGGCTACTTTTGTTGACGATATGTATGTTTTAAGTTTATTAATTAACTCTATGTGATTTATATTTGGGTTTATGTTAATCCGACGATTCCCTAATACATTTTCAAGTTCGTTAGTGAAATTTTCTGTAATTATTATCTGTGTTCTAAATCGGTTTACTATAGTGTCTAAGAATGTTAGTTCGTCGTTTAAATTTTCTTCTTGTGAATGTATTGTCGCTTGAATGGATATGTTGTCTTGGTTTTCGTTTACTATTTCTTCATTATTAACTTCATGTTGGGAAGGGGGGTCTTGTAGGAAATTGTTTCTCCCTTCGTTAGCTTCGAACATTTCGTTAATTCCAAAACTTTCACTAATTTCATTTATTTCGTGTTTATCATTGTTTATTCTACTTAGAAAATCTGCTATTTTATTTTCCTTTCCTTTTAAATAATTTATTTTTATGTTGTACTCTCCTAAAGATAGTATCCATCTTTGGAGTCTTGGGTTTAAATCTTTGCCTAAATATTTAGTGTGTAACCATTTTAATGCTTGATGGTCTGTTTTAAGTTCGAATTCTTTTCCATATATGTACGGTCTAAAATATTTTACTGACCATATGACTGCCAATAGTTCTTTTTCCGTAGTGTTATATCTAATTTCATGATCATTTAGCGTTCGGCTGGCGAATGCTATGGGATGGTTTTCTTGAAGCAAAACTGCACCAATTGCAAATTGACTGGCGTCTGTATTTAATACGAATGGTTTGTTGAAATCGGGATATTTGAGAATTGGATGGGAAGTTAGTAATAATTTTAGTTGCTCAAAAGCATGAATATAAGATGGATCTAATTTATTTACTTTACTATTCTTTTTGAGATATTTTGTCATAGGCTGCGCTATTCTGGCATAGTCCTTGATAAATTTTCTATAGTATCCTGTGATACCTAGGAATGATTTAATTTGTTTTTGAGTTACTGGGAGTTTTAATTGTGCTATATCATCTATTTTCTTTGAATTTGGTTTTACACCTTCTGTTGTTAACAAATGACCTAAATACTCGGTCTCTTTACAAAAGAAGTTACATTTGTCTATTTGTATTTTTAAATTTGCTTTTCTTAAATTTTCAAATATTTGATTTACATTAATTATGTGTTCTTGTAGAGAAGTGCTAAATATTAATATATCATCAAGATATACTACACATATTTTATTTATATGTTCCCTTAGTACTGAATTTATTAATCTTTGAAAGGTGGCAGGGGCGTTTTTCAATCCAAAAGGCATTCGAACATATTCGTAATGTCCGAATGGTGTGGAAAACCCTGTTTTATTTTGGTCTTTTTTGCTTACTAGGATTTGATGAAATCCCTTCGCTAGATCCAAAGTTGTAAAATATTGGGCTCTACCCAATTTATCTAATATATTTTCTATATTAGGTATTGGAAATTTATCATTTATAGTAATTTCATTTAACTTTCTATAATCAATGACAATTCTCCATTTTTTTGTATTTGAATTGTCCATTTTCTTCGGTACAATCCAAAGGGGAGAATTATAGGGTGAATTCGATTCCCTAATAATTCCTTGTTTTAACATATCCTTGATTTGTTTTTCGATTTCTTTTTCGTGTATTTGCGGATATCTGTATAATTTACAATATATAGGGTTCTCATTTGTTAATTTAATTTCGTGAGTTATTTCGTGAATGAAAGTCAAATTGTCACCTTCTTCATAAAATAAATCTTTATTTTTGGATAATAGATGTTTTAAATTTTCTTTTTCTTCATTGTTTAAACTATTTTGGTTTATTTTAGAGAAAATTTCCTCTTGTGAAACAATTGGTTCTAAGTGATTTACTTCGGTAAGATCACGGGGATATCCAATTATTTCGAAAGGGATTTTATGCTGATTAAATATCTTCAGATATTCATTTTGTATATCAACTTCAGCTTGAAAAGGAATTAAAAAATTCATTCCGATAATCGCGTCATATTTTTCACTCTTTAGAGGAAAAATTTTCCATTCTAATGTACCAGTTTTTACTAGTTCCTTTGGAATTGGCGTGATTATTTTTTTATTTACAAAATTGGGACCTCCTAAAGAATTATACATAATAGGAGTTTCTAATTCTATTTCTTTAAAATTAAGAGTATTTGGTTTTAATAAACTGGTATCTGAACCAGTATCTATTAAACAATTAATAGATTTATCATTAAATGTTAGTTTTACTATCGGTAGCTGGTTGATGGTGTGGGGTTTATAAAATTTACCTCCTGATTTAAGGGATTTACTTGATTTATATTATCGACTTCCATTGGTCCTGGTTGTTGAGTATTGTTTCTATATTGTCCAGTTCTATTGTCATTAAATTGTCGCCTAAACTGTCCTGAATTATATCCGTTATTTCTGTGATCTTGTGTTCTAAACTGTCCTGAGTTATTGTTATTTCTGAATCTTGTGTTCTAAACTGTCCTGAGTTATTATTATTTCTGTGATCTTGTGTTCTAAACTGTCCTTGTTATTATAATTATAGCTATTATTATTACCATTTCTAAATTCCTGGTTATAAACACCGTTAATATTGTTGTTCCTATAATGGTTTCTGTTTTGAAAATATGTTTTATTATTTGTTTTAAAATTAAATTCTTTATTTCTATTTATTCTAAATTCGGATTTAATTATATCCTCTGAAAGGTATATTTCCGATTTACAAAGAATATTGTCTAATTCGAATAACGATTTCGTTGAATCTATTTGTAATTGAACTAGATGAATTATTTTTGATTTTAATATTTGCACTAACTCCCTATCTATAGAATAATATGTGAAATTATCCTCGTCGTCAAAATCGCATATTTCGCTACATTCACTCTTATATTTATTTAATTTATTAAAATTATCTTTAAGATTAAATACCTTTATTTCCTTGGCATTGTAGAGTAACTGATGGATGGTGTTTTTAGGTCTGTATCTCAATTTTAGCTGCCTGATGACGTTTTCCCAGGTGCGTTGAGTTTCAGGTATTTCCATGATGGTTCCTCTGGCATTCCCAATTATTTTCGTGTTGATTAGCTTTCTTAAGCAATATTGTTTAAGTTCCTCGTTCTTATTACCGCATAGACTTTCGGTATCTACGATGGTTTTTAGGAAAGATTTTAATTTGTAAGTATCTTCCCCTGAAAAGGCTTGGATCTCACTGAAGTTTCTTATAATTTGATCTGGACTTAGATCAAATCGAGTGGTTTTAATGCCTTGCATTATTGTTTCCTGGTTTACCAGTTGTTGTTGCAACACTGTAATTTGATTTTATAATTGTTGTTGCTGTTGTTGCTGCTGCAACAATTGATGTTCGACTTGTTCTGTATTCATTTTTGTTGTAGTTTTTTGCTGTCGATTTAAGTCGAATACTTTGCTTCTTTTACTCGCAATCTTGAGATTATTGATTTTAAATTGTTCACTTTTAATTACCACCCACTTTTTATTACTACTTTTTAAATATTATCACGTTTTTATAAGTTTATTATTTTACTTTAACTATTTAGCACGAAATTAATAAAATTTTTTTTTTTTTCACTTTTTAAGTAACTATTCAATTATTTACGTGAAATGATTTTCGTGTCTACGAAAAATCAATTTTTACTTATTTTTCTTTGTATCTTATCACTTCACTATTTTAATGTTCTTTTACACTGTTTTCTCTTCTTCGGAGGAGAAAATTACCAACTGCGCCATTTATGTTGTTCAATTAATATAAAATATAAAAAAACATTTATTTCACTTTTATTTTCTTTACATTTATTATAATTAATTAAACTTTATTTATTTTTTAAAAATCCGGTCTCTTTAGAGCCGGGAAT
Source organism: Tipula vernalis (assembly GCA_958295665.1). Lineage (NCBI taxonomy): Eukaryota > Metazoa > Arthropoda > Insecta > Diptera > Tipulidae > Tipula > Tipula vernalis. The sequence continues at coordinate 3,653,567 of OY282561.1, forward strand.
CAATATTTTGTTACTGTGCTCTTTGGAGTCAGTTTATTGAATGATTTCTTAAGTTTTTAGTTACATGATTTTTCTTTATAATATATTTTATAAACATGGTTCAACATGTTATTTTATAACTGATAATGCTTATTGCTTATTAATTAAAAATGAATATTTTGTTAGACAAAACAATAATTTGATTTACATAAAATATGATACATTAAATTTATAATAATAATTTTAGGTCATGATAATATTTTATGTTGTTAGTATAAAATTGTATTATGAGCATCTTTACTTTGTTGCGTTTCAATTTCTTGGAATTCTTTATTTTGTTGCGATTCCATTTCTCGGAATGTAACTTACGCGTTAACTTCAATACCCTCCCTCTCCAATTCAAGTCGTAACCCGATTACCACTATGTTCCAGAGAAGACGGGACAGAACCCCCCCCCCCCTACGGAGTTCCCGTAGTTACTCGCCTCTTGATGGTGGAGTCCCCCAACTTCGAGCTAACAATCCTGCTTCCCAGCATATAATTGATTAACCCTATCAGAGGAACGTCCACTTTCAAAAATGACAATCCCTCCTTGATTGCCTCCGCTTTCACATTATTAAAGGCGCCTTCTATATCCAGGAAGGCCACCAAAGAGAATTCCTTCGAATTAATCGATTTCTCAATCATAGACACGAAGGCGTGCAGAGCAGTGTCCCCAGATCTACCCTTTGTGTACGCATGCTGAGACGATGCCCAATTCCTGGCACTTCCAGGTTTTCAAAAGAAAAAATGATAGAGTTATTGGTCTTAGGTCCTTAGGATAGACATGTGAGCTTTTCCCCGCTTTCGGTATGAACACCACATTGACCTCCGTCCAGTACCTAGGAATATAGCCCAGCTTCAAACACCCTTTGAATATAGCTTCCAGTTAGGGAAGAATAATTACTGAGTTGTTTTGAAGTTCCGCAGGTATAATTTGATCCGGACCAGCCGATTTTAATGGTTTAAAACCCCTCAGTGCCCATAGGATCCGTTTCCTGGTTACGATATCCTCTGTGGTTACTGACAGTGATTCCTGATGATTGCTACGCACCAACAGGTCTTCAAAGCTCCCTGGGAAGTGTGTCTCGAAGAGAAACTCCAGAGATTCTCCACTAGAAGCTGTCCAAGATCCGTCCGGTTTTATCAAAAAACTGGGACTAGATGTACTTTTGGAAAGAATATTCCTAAGGCGGGAGGTTTCGGATACCTCTTCCATATTATCACAGAAGATTCTCCAAGACCTCCTTTGTGCCTTTCTTAATTCTTTCTTTTAAATTACGAGTTTCTCCTTATAGGAGTCCCAATCCTGAGCCTCCCTTGTATTTTTGGCTCTATTAAAGGCTGTCCTACGAGCCTTACGATAGGTTCCCAGTTCCCTGGACCACCATACCGGTTTTTGCCTACCCCATGGCTTAGCCAGTGGGCAGGCAGCGCGAAAGGACCGGTTGCATGCGCTAGTAACGCTAGCCACCATGTCCTCCAGCTCCCCAACGGTCGTCGGGGGCTCCATAGCCCTCGTCGGTAACATTTCCTCCAATAATTCCCCATATTTGCTCCAGTTGGTCCTTATAGGGTTCCTGAAGGCTTCCCGGGTAGCAGGGTGAATATCGAGGCTATAGGTTAAATATCGATGATCAGAAAAGGAGTGTTCCTTATCCACCCTCTAATTTTTAACCATATGAAGAATATTATTTGAGGCAAGGGTCACGTCTAGAACCTCCTGCCTGTTACTAGTAATAAATGTGGGTTCCCGCCCAATATTATACACTGAAAGGTTAGTACTCATCACATAATCAAAAAGCAACTCACCTCTTTCATTAATGTCCGTGCTTCCCCAGATAGTGTGATGCGCATTAGCATCAACTCCCAGTACCACACCTACCTTTGATTGTTCCGCTTTACGGATCAGCTCCTCCAGGTTATCCGGAGGAACCTCCTTCTCCCGGTCCATGTAGGCTGAAACTAGCCAGAATCTACAAGTGCCTACTTCCAGGCTAACTGCAGTAGAGTCACCATTGCTGTATTGAGAGAGAAGGAAAATATTAATATTATTTTTCCTAAGAATACAAGATCTGATCTTCCCAGACTTACTAGAGGATATAATTTTATACCCCTTGGTTCTGAGGCCACAGATCCTATTGTTGTTAATAAAAGATTCTTGGATTAGTATCACATCCTCACCCGAACTAGTCAGCCTGAGGAGTAGAGCTGCTGAAGCAGCCTTAGAATGGTGAAGGTTAATTTGTGTTATCTTAATCAAAACCATTTAACTTCTACCTATCTCTATGGTATATTCCTGTACCGCAGGAATATTATTTCTCGGTATTTTGGGATGCGCCGGATCCGCCCGTCTCGCTACCCCTGATACCCTCTGTAGAAGACTTGTCAGTGCTTCCCCGTCTGGCCGGGCTGCCGACATCCTCCTCCATTGGTACACCAGCTCCTTCGCTTATGTGCCCCTTCTTAATCTTTAAGGGAGGCCTTGCCTGACCGAGGTCGCCGGATTCACTCTCCCCCATACCCTCAGCTTCTCCCCCCATGCGGCTGGTACCCCCTTCAGGCCTGGGCGGGTTGCCACCATCCTCCGGTTGGCCTCCCGTACGCGCTTCCGCCCCATCCTTTTTTTAAACGTTGAGAGTAATTGACCCGAAACCGAAGTCAATTACTCCCTTCGTTTTGTGAAGGAGGGAAAGGGACTCCTTATTTATTACAATAATTGATAATTTCGAGCCCCCCTTCGCCTCCTCCTGCTTGACGATCTTCCAATTTCCGGCGGAAGACTCGGGTTACTGGCCTGCATGATTTCCAAAGCCTCGTCAGGGCTAGCCGGTTCGGATGGCAGCTAGACACGTGCTCTCGGCCGGCTGGAAATTTCCTCCCGACTAACTGCCGCAAGCTTCCTCCCGACTAACTGCCGCAAGCTTTGCGCCTGGCCACACCTCCCCTACTTTGGCTATAGCCTTTTTATATTTATTTATTGTTTATTTTATTTATTTATTTATTTATTACCAACTTATACATAACTGGTTACATCACTTAAATAAGAAATTTAATAAAATTATATAATGTAAAGATTACAAAGATTACCAATAATTCAGAAGAAGCTTCGACATCAATTCCTTTAATGCATTTCTAGACAGATTAAAGTCAAAAGCCGGCCGTACTTTATTAAAGGAAGCAGAAGAATGATAAACCGGCTCACATTTACCGTAGTTTTGCCTACAAAACGGCAACTTAATTTGGAAATCTTTATCGCGCAGCACACGTAATGGAGTATATATATCAAGCAAACTCAAAATTTCCGAACAATCGATTTTAGACACCAATAAATCTCGAACAAACATAGCGCTAATTTTAATTCTACTAATAAATAGCGGCTCCATATTTATTAATTTACATCTACCTCGATACGCTGGGAGTATGAAAGCAGGTACATTCGCATCTCTAGGCAACCTTCGTAGTGCCTACATTAAAAATCGCTTCTGAACCCTTTCTATGCGATCTGAATAGTTAATATAAAACGGATTCCATATTACAACACCATATTCCAACAATGAACAAACAAAAGAGACATATAAAGTTTTAATCACGTAAGGATCATGAAAATCATTAGCAAACCTTTTAACAAATCCAAGCATAGAATTCGCTCTAGAAATGCAACCTTCAACATGTTTATGGAACGATAAATTCGAAGTAAAGGTTATACCTAAATCTTTAAAAGTATCAACAGTTTCAATACTACAACCATCAAAGAAGTAATCGTAACTAGTGGGTAAGACTACGCGGGTGAAACACATTGTTTTGCATTTGGAGATGTTTAGAATCAAATTATGCGATGTACACCAAGCCTTGAAGTTTGTCAGGTCAGACTGAAAGTCAAGTGCATCATTGGCGCAAGAAATAGTTTTGAAGATTTTTATATCGTCCGCATAAATGAGAATGTCGGAATGACTTAGACAGTTGACCATATCGTTTACGAAAAGAATGAAGAGCATGGGACCCAAATAGCTGCCTTGAGGGACTCCTGAAGAAACATCAATCACTCTTGAAGTGAAGCTGCCAATTTTCACAAATTGAGTTCTGGATTTTAGATAAGATCTAATCCAATCAACTGGCAAGTAGTTACAATTCAATGAAATAAGTTTCCGCAACAGCACGTCATGATCGATCTTGTCAAAAGCCTTACAAAAATCAGTGTAAACGACCTGCACAATATTACCATTTAATAGAGCCCTTGAAATACAATTAGTAAACAAAACTAAATTAGTAATAGTTGACCTACCAGGAAAAAATCCATGCTGTTTGGATGAAATGAAAGTCTTAACATGAAAGAATAATGATCTTTAACTAGTTTCTCAAAAAGCTTTGGTAAAACTGAAAGAATACAAATACCTCTATAGTTCTCGACATCGCTTCGAGATCCGGATTTGAAAATCAGCTTAATAAGTGAGCGTTTCCATGCAATAGGAAAGCAACCCTCAGCGAGACTTTTATTAAATAGTACGGGAAGAAATTACCTTACCGGTTAATTTTAGAAAAATGGGTGGAATAAAATCGAAACCGGCACTTTGGTTAATATCAATATTAGACAATTCGGATAAAATAGTATCCACTTCCAGACGAAACATTGAAAACTTAGAATTACTTGCAACATTACTGAAATTACCAAGATTTGATTTCGAACTATATACACTCTGAAAGAAATCAGCAAATAAATTACAAGTATCCTGTATGTTATCACAGGAACGGGCGTTCAAATACATCGTAGAAATGTAACCATTAGACTTACTTTTGTAGTTAACAAAATGCCAAAAATTATTTGGCTTCGATTTAATTAATGATTCAATTTCCAGAATATAACAGCTGTAAATAAATCGGTTTATACATATATACTTCTTATGTAATACATCAAACGAGTTGTAATTAACAACATTAGGATGCAATTTATATTTCTTGTGAGCCTTGTCCTTTCTATTTTTTAGATTTATCAACTCATTATTATACCACGGTTCCTTCTTAACGCTAAAAGCTTTCAGTCTAGGGATAAATTTCTCAATACCTAGATTAATATTTCTATAAAATTCGATTAACATGTCATCAATACTATTACAAGCATAAAAAAACGACCAATCATACGTATCCAGAAATGCATTTAAAGAATTGTAATCGCCCTTTATAAAGTTGTAAGTCCATGAATTAACATTTTCTTCGACTAACTCGCAACATTCAAACATAACTGAAATATTCAGTGGAGAGTGGAAAATACTAGACGATCCAGCCAAATCCTCACACGTCGATACGGTCACCTCATGATCAAATGGTACAAAAGCCAGATCCAACACATTACCACTATTATTCGTAACACTGTTACATTGCTTTAACCCCAACGAAAATATTTCCGAGATGAAGTTATCCATTTCATCGTTCATGTTAATAGGAGTCAAATTGTGATCAACATACTCCCACACAATATCCGGAATGTTAAAATCTCCAAAAATAAATAGACGATCCTCCGGCTGAAGAAGTGGAGCAATATTTGATTTGACAGTGTCCACAAACCTTTGATAAACTGGCATACTCGAATGGCAGGGTATATATGTAACACAGATGATCAGCGAATATGAATGGAATTGTATACGTACAGCAACAATTTCGGCAACGCAATTAGCCAACGTTATCAGACTTCTGGATGAATATTTGTTAGAGACTGCGACTACAATACCGCCACCCTTTTCGTAAGTGTCCTTTTGCAGATGCCTGTCCCTCCGGAAAACAGCATAAGATGACGGAAAATACTCCTCAGTTTTAAAGTGGATTATTAACCACGTTTCAACAATGCAAATAACATCAAAGTCTTCTTATAAAATTGACAAATAGAGAGATTTTGATTTGGCTCTGATACTATTTGAATTATGGTAGTAGATATTTAAGAATGACCGCGGCTGGGGAACTGCTTCACTGCTACGAAGAGTAAACAATGGTGTCTTCAGTAACGGGGAAGTTAAGTTACTTTAGATGTTGAAACACGGTCCCTGTCCGGTTTTTTGCTATGCGTAGATAATTAGTAAATGGCCGGATTATTACACCAGGAGGCCAGGCATTGGAGTTATTGAGCAGGTCGAAATGGGCCTCCTTCAACCCAATTTTAAAGGAAACGAACGTAAGTGAACTGTCCAATATGCGGTCATTGAAGAGTAACAGTTTACAATTAATTTCCTCAGGTGAGCAATTTTTCAGTTTTTCACAGATGTAGTTAACAATCAGATCAGATGAGACGGATGGATCAATACGACTGATATATAAATATTTCTTATCAGGTATAGAAACAGTTTTAATCGAATTGACAGGTGTGCCTGTCCCTACGACAATTTGCGCTAACCTCGGCGATTCGCAATTAACGGAGTTGGAGCCAGACTCTACAACTTTCGACAAAAATGGTTTAGTGGCGTTATATAGATCCACAGATCTAGAGTCCGAGCATGCAGTCATCTTCACACGCCCTTGATACCATTTCGCATCTCTGCAGGATGGGGGTGGTCCCGGATTTTCACCCAGGACCTTTAAAAAGACGATCTTGAGTGCATTATACACCAACCTCCATTTTTCGGCCGTGATGCTCCCATCTTCTTGACTTTCGTCAATGACGGCTAGCATCAACACATGCTCCCTCAGGACATCGCTAAACAACGTTGTCCCTGAGTTGGAGCTCGGCTTCTTTTCAGTCACCAACTTGGCCCGCTTGCTGTTGACTACTTCCACCTCGTCCTGGGACCGCTGTCTTTTCGTCTTTTCGACACATGGTCCCTTTCCGAGCCTCCGCAGCCCACAATGCTCCTTGCCCTAGCTACTGATCTTCTTTGCTCTTTCGTAAGCTGCCCTTTGGGGGTCGCAGCCCACTTCTCGAGAATTCGGAATACCGAGCGGCGATTCCTGTATCGCCTTTTCGCCGGAGGAATGTCTCTTGTCCCACTCCCCTGTGCTGCGTTGGTACCGCTAACTCCCGGGACTTTTGCGGTCCCACCCATCTGGTTCGAGGTAACTCCCTTCGCTGATACCGGCTTTTGAGGAGAGCCGGTGCCCTTTGTTTTTTCGTGGTTCGATCTTTCCATCTGATTCCCACGAGTATCGGAGAAATAAAGGTCCGAAAAAGTTAAACAAATATTTTATTGGTAACTAAACCAAATTAAAATTATTATTAATAACATTTTTGTTTAAATTTAACCAAGATAATTGAATATTTTTTACGTGTTTGTAATTACTACATTAATTTAGTGTAATCTATTACCCCCAATAATTGAATTAAAACTCAACTAAAATTTTTTAGTGTGACCTAATTTCATAGTAGTAAAAACTTCATTTCTCAGTAATAAAAAATAATTATCAACCAAATAATGTTTTTTATTTCCGAATCTCTAAATTTAATTTATTTGCCTTAAAACTAACCGAATTAATTAATTTCATTATTTCCTACTGAAAAACCTAAAGTCATCAAATTTTAAATAAAAATTGTAAATTAATACTTTTGTAGATAAGTTTGTTTCTACTTTGATTATTTACATTAACTTTTAAAAATAAAGAAAATGTTTCTCTTAAAATAGTAGTATCACCAGAAAGTTAAGTAACTCAAAATTTGAGTTGAAAATGGGATTAAACTGAGATATTTTATTACCATTTTTAACTTCAAAATCATATATTTTTTTATTCATATTGGATTAAATATTGATTTGATAAAAAATTTAAGTTAATCATCACTGATCACCAGTCACTTCAAGGAATCAAAAATTATTAGCTTAACATTGCCGAAATCATCGGTTTAAACCAATATCTAATTTACTGGCTTAATGCTAATAATAAATCTAACTTGTAACAAAGAAACTGAACCATTTTACACATTGAGAAATAATGACATTGCTTCACAATAAATGCATACAAATTAAAATTTAATGATTGTTTAGCGATTCAACGAACATACACACGAAACCAACAGTGCCCTAAAAACAGAAATTTCACCTGTTATGTTGAAGTCGACTTTGTGGAACGTTCCTTATGTTTTATTATTAAATTAAAAACTTTTATTCGATTTACAAAATAATTTTATTATAATTGATTATTTTATTGTTAATGTTTCGGTGTTCACAGTCAACTGACTTCTACTACTCAATCGCAAAAATATCATAATTTATCTTTTTATTATACCCTAACAAAAACCAGATTGGAATGGTAACAATCATAATACAAATAAATATTACCATCATCAATTACATAACTTTACTACTAAGACATTGGCTAATACCAAATATCAGGGGAGTGAACATATTACACCAAAATGTGTAGACTAGAGGAATTCGAAATATTTCAATGTTAAAAGGATTTAATTATCAAAAACTAGATGTCGCATTCCATAGAATGACAATACCCACAGCAAAGTGCCCTAATTTTAATCAATAAAGAAGAGCGAAGGTCCGAAACCTGTCTTCTGACTTAATATAATAAATTCAAAACAGATCACTAGGAGATATTTTTTATTAAATAAAAACACTTCGTAATTTCCAAGTTTTCCACCTGACCATGGAAAATAAAAATCGTTTAATTTTTAAAATAAACAATTTACATTTTCGCACCCAAAGTATTTTGAATTTCTTACTGAACTGGTTGGTAAGTAAAATTCATATTTTTTCATATATATATATATATATATATATATATATATATATATATATATATATATATATATATATATATATATATATATATATATATATATATATATATATATACTCGTATATATATATCGAATCCATTTCACAAATAATATTTTATTCAAACTAATGGACGATTTTAAACGTAACCTAGTACTTCTACAACGGACGTACTTCGTGTGGCCCCGACACAATAGAAAAACTAAATATTAAAACCGCAAACCAAATTATTCATGATTACATTTGTAAGCATTGCACACATATTTTAACATTTGTAGCGTTGTACATGCATACATAAATATTTAATACATTTTAATGTACAAATTGATTATTATTATTAATCAAACCAGTATTAAAGTTAAGATAAATTGCTTTGGAGATGCTAAGTGGGGGTCAATATTTTCTACCTTAAATATAACAATTTTGTATTGAAACATAATTACCCAATTAAATCTAGAATAAATAACTAATTGTAAATTACTTATTAAATAATTAGTCTGGCCTGCTTATATAAACCAATTCATATTTTCTTTTAGTTTATTTATTTTTGCTAAGATTTTTGGCTATTAATCAAGCTGATCATTAATTTTAGTATGTTATTACTTTTGAATATAAGTATCAAGTATTCGTATAGGTTTGATATTAAATACCATGCATTTTTAACCCACTCAATTTTTTTTAAGTATATACAAACATACTAACCCAATTGGATTTTCTTGTGCTCGTAATCTTCTTCTATTTTGAATACTTAAATTTTTTTTTTTTAGACAATTACTTAAAAAAAAAATCCATCCATCAAAATTATTCCTTCATATTTGATATTTCGTAACATTCATATATGAATTACAAATCATTTAACTACTAAATAAATTGAGTGACGGTAAAAATAAGAAAGCACGAAAAAAACCAAATTCCAACTTTAATATTGTTTGTGTCTAGAATATCTAATTGTTTTTTGTCTTTGAAAAGCTATTTTTATACCTGACATCTATTGAAAAATAGTAGAACTTCCATGTAGCAATGGGCTTTTAAATAGATATACCATAATATGGATATATATATATCTATATATATATATATATATATATATATATATATATATATATATATATATATATATATATATATATATATATATATATATTATATATATATATGTATATATATATATATATATATATATATATATATATACTATATATATATATATATATATATATATATATATATATATATATATATATATATATATATATATATATATATATATATATATATATATATATATATATATATATATATATATATATATAACTATATTATGTATATTTTATAAGTTCAGTACACATTTTCTTTAATAAGATAATCGGTTTCTTAAGTTTTTCTAAGAATATCTTTTTTTTAATTTCTGTATCTTAATTATATTACATTTTGCCTCATTATATAAGGAACAAAAAGATAAATAAACTATGCGACATATATTCATATCGTCTCACCCTTAATTCAATATACTCGTATGTACGTACATAATAATATATAAACAGTAAACATTAATTTTACATCACCCCTAGTAATGTGATAACTATAGTATATAAGAGCTCAGCCCTAAATATATAGTCAATCATTATTATTCCTATTTTTTCATTCCCAATTATCCTCCATTATTATTTCCCTTTTTTTTATCCCGTTTTTCTAATTTTCTTCATTTAACTCATATACAAACCAATGAGAGCGCACGGAATGATAATAAGCACTGCTTATTGGCTAGAACACAAATTCTAAGAATTTTTTTTTTTTTTTTTTTACATAAAAGAAAATGGTACGATGTAAGAAAATGTTATGTTTTTTTTATTTTTTATAAACGGAGGGTTGTTTTCCTTGAAGAAAGATTTGATTTCCTTTTTAAATTATTTGAGACTCGGATTTTTTACTTTGTTGTTGTTGTTTTTTTTTTTTTTTTTTTTTTTTGTATTTATTTAATGATAAAAGATAATGATGATGGAAAAATGGAAAACGGGTAAAAACAAATTTTTTTTTTCTCGAGAAAATTACATCAAGAAAAGCTGTAATAAATAATGATTATTTAATCTTACCCCCATGGATTTAGTTGTTAGAAAAGCATTCTTTTCGCAATTTTTAATAATTTAGACAGTTCATGCGATCTTATATAAATACCACGGATAAGAAAATGGTTTTCCCCCAGAATAGTTTTTTTTAGATGTGTTTTTATATTTGTCATTTTGTTTCTGTTGAAGACATTTTTTTAAATATTAACTTGGGAAATCTACAAAGAAATTGGAGTGATCTATGAATAATGGGAAACGAGTTTTTTTCTACTGTTAACACTAGAATTTAATACAATAGCTGTGTTTGAAAACCTTTATTGAATTGTTACATTGTGTAAACCAAAAATTTAGCCAGCTTTAAGGAGAATCTGGGGGAATTTTTATAAATTTTGACTTATAAAATATAAAATGTAATTGCTTTCTTATAATACGATATTATCAATCATGTACAGATTCGAATCAAAGAGAGAAATGCGCCTATTATTAATATTGGTAAAAAAGAAACTAAACTTTTTCAAATTTTTGATATGAATGCTTTCCACGAAGCTTTTTTTTTTTTAAATTTGTGGAACATGAAGTAGTCACTGGGCACCAAATCTGAACTGTGTGGTGGATGATTAATTTCTCTGAACCCGCCTGATCTCATATGACATTATGCATTATTTAAGGATTTATTGGTTTTTCAATATTTTTCAAAGTTATACATACACATACAGTGCTGGGGAAAAAAAATTGGGCAAACATATTTTATTACAAATTGGAGTATTTTTTTGCTAAAATTACAAAACTTTTGAAAGCTATTCAAAATACGTTGATTGGAGTCAACAAATTTAGAGATTTTAGAATTTTGGCATTCTTCGGGTTTTCCCCCTGAATGGCAGGTACATTTTTTTTTTAAAATTAGGTCATACATGTAATGAAACAATAAGCTAGTTGCTTTCAAAAGTTTTGTAATTTTAGCAAACAAAGACTCCAATTTGTAATAAAATATGTTTGCCCAATTTTTTTTTCCCAGAACTGTATATACTAGTTTAGCTTGGCTTGAATTAGGTATATAAAGTTTCACAGATGATTTTTTTTTTTTAAGAATTTGGAACCTCTTTTATCCGGAATTCTATTAACCGGAATACTAAATATCTGGAAAACTTAAAACCTCTAATAACCGAAACTTTCATATTTTTTTAATTTTCTACTTTATTCTGCAAGTGTTTAGGTAATGCAATATTACACTTTTACAGTTCAGAATTATAATTTCTAGTTGTGAATAGTTTTAAATATTATAAACAATGAGTTATTGGAAACGCATTATTTATTTTCAATATTTACGTTTTATTATTGCACCGTACACTTAACAATATAAAAATATATTTTCCTAGCACATTTATTAATAAACAATTATTTATTATTACAAATTATAATTATTATTGCATAAATTAATTTTAAACCGCGATATATTTAACAAACAGCTATAATAATTTATAGTAATAAATTAAGCAAGCAGTTATATCATCACCGTTTCACTACACCGGTATTCTATCCAAATACAATATTATCATTTCGTCTGTTATGTACTTAATGTTCTGAATTTTTTTTTTTGCAATACCGGGTCAAAACAAACCAAATAACAAGCTACCAAATAAATGTTGTTGTTGTTATTTTCTTATATCATTTTCAACGTACTATACGATAATAGCTGATATTGATGATACAAATTATTCGAATTTTGTTATGTGGGGCATTATATTCCACTACAATTCTGCTTGCGTAAAAATGAAATGGGTCTAGACAAAATCAACACAGAATTTTCTCTTTAAGTTAAAGAACGTAATAAATAACGACTGGCAATAAAGCGGCACCCAAATAATTAATATTTGAGATACAAAAAATTAATAAAGTGGCACAAATTTATGAGCAACAAAAAAAAAATTTCTTGGCATCATAAAATTCATTTTTTGGTACAAAATATAATAATTTGGCAACATTTATTATTTTTTGGCATTATTTGAAGAGAACACAAAAAATTATTTTTGGGCATTGAATTAAAGGTTTTGAGAGTCAACCATCAAATAAAATATTTGGCTGATTACAAATGTCTGTACAAAAAATGTTCTTTAAGGAACCAAATAAAATAAAGTGGGGACAAAAATTATCAACAAAATTAATTTATTGCCAACAAATTAATACGGGGCAAATTTATGGGCATACAATTTTTATTTTTTTTTTTGTAAAGAAAATTTTATGAGGTTTTCGGAAAAATTAAGTAATACGGCCTCGTTTTGCGTTATATAAAATTGGTTATTTTAAATTTTCGAATCTCTTTCTTTAATTTGTTACTGAAATAAAACTTTTCTAAATGTACTATGAAATTTTAGGTTTGCTTTATTCGTTAGACTGGTGTAATTCCTATTTTCATTTTATTTTTGCAATGAAAATATCATTTGTATCATTTTGTTCAACAAATGATTAGCATCCAATTAATTTTATTCTTTAAAGTTGATTACATTAAACATACATTTAAAAGTCTTTAGCTGTGAATTTGTCATACTTGTAGTCTTACTTTGGGAATTTTACAACCACAATGCCGTGTATTTTCATTCCGGAAACTATTCAAACCAACTTTTTTTGGTATAGAATTATTCTAGAAATAATTTTGAATTTTTTTTATTTAATTTTTAATGTCAACTGATAAAAGTAAACGAAAATTTTTTTTCGGTTTTTATTTTGAGCATAATTTGCATTTTTATTTTTATACCAATAACTGTTCGTGACCAAAGTAAGGCGGCATTTGATTCTTGAGTTTAGTTGTTTATTACCCTTTGAACAAAGCGGCTCGTTAACAATATATAATTATGTTTGTTCTTTGTAGTTTATTTGCGATTTTCATCAACAAAGGATGAAACATAAGCGTGAAGGTAGCGCATGCCAAAAGACTTCAGGTTTCTCGACACGCATTCTACACTTAGGCCCTTTTCCAATTACCTACTTGTTTGATGTAACCTAACTTATTCAATGTAATTTCTTATGTATTAAGTTAGGTTCCATACTGGAAAAAGGGCCTTAGGCACTTCCCGAAAGTTATAGTTATTTGTGAAACCTATCCGATAGGATAACCTATACCGATAGGAAATTACATTGAATAAGTTAGGTTCCACAAATAAGTATAACTTTCGGAAAGGGCCTAAGACTGTTTTCAAAACGAATACTTATTTGTGGAACCTTACTTATTCAAATAATTATCTTAGAGCCTAAGACTGTTTTCAAAACGAATACTTATTTGTGGAACCTAACTTATTCAAATAAGTATCTTATCGAGGTCTCTCCGATATAATAAAAAACGCACGGTATGTGTTCGCTAATATGAAATTATACATGTATTTTAATTTCAGCGGCGCTTCGAACGGAGTCTTTGTGTTTGGGGCATTAAGCATCAAAAACACACTGAGCAGCGGCATTGTGCAGCAAATTTAAATATATGTTGATTTGCTTATGTATTCATAGATAGTCGTATGTTAAGCAAAATTATAAGCAATTTTTATATAAACATTTAAATTTTTGGATAATTTTAATAGATAAATGTTGATTAAAAGAAAATCTATCACACGTGGAATATGTGGGACATGTCGCGCAGCTCTTGGTGTGTTTCAGCCTTTATCCATCAAATACAAAAAGTTAAGAATACATTTTAATATCATGACAGCAAAATTTGAAAATGCATTTTGAGAGATAATTCAAAACCAAGAGCAGCGCGACATGTCCCACACATTCCACTTGTGATAGATTTTCTTTTAATCAACATTTATCTATTAAAATTATAAAAAATTTAAATGTTTATATAAAAATTGCTTATACTTTTGCTTAACATACGACTATCTATGAATACATAAGCAAATCAACATATATTTAAATTTGCTGATCGCTGCCAAAAATGAAAATATCTCATTCGTTCTTAAATAGACCGATAAGTTTAATGATCGAAAATTGACATGAAATTATTCAGAATGTATTTCCGAAAACGCCTAAGATATAACATTGAGGGTGTTTTCCAAACGTGACTTATTTGATACTAATTGACTTATTTGCCGCTATTATAAATAAGTAAATAAAATCATTCCAATCGATTTAGCTTGTACCCCAAACAGATTAGCGGCGCTCTACGCCTGACTTCGCTTCTCATCATCTTTATTTTTTTTTTTGCCAACCACAAAAGTGGCTTTCAAACGCATCATAATCCAATTCCGAACTGGATTACCTAATCCGAAAAATGGTCGTGTGAAATGTGCAAATCTAATGCCGAAGTGGATTATCAAATACACTTTATAATTCGATATTATGTAATCCACTGCGGTACTGAATTACCGTGTGAAAAGTATGACAGATATTAATCTCAAAACTGAATAGATGTTTTTGGAATTTTGATTAATATCTTAATTAATATTTTTTTAGTTGAATTTGATACGTTTATCGAAATTTCTTTTATTAAATTCAAATTTTTGTGTAATTGATTTTTAAGAAATACATTTTTGACCACCAATTTGTAACATTCGAAATGAAACTAGCTGCGCTTCAGTCAAATTAGCAATCTTCGATACGTGTGAAAAGACATACCTATGAAAGCTAATTATCAAATCCACTTCGGTAATGGATTATGGTGCATGTGAAGGTAGGCGCATTCCAAAAGACTTGAGGTTTTTCGACACGCATTCTACACTAAGGCTGTTTTGCAAACGACACTTATTTACTTACTTATTTGTGGAACCTATTTTGTTCCATATGAATTTATGTTTAATAAGTTAGGTTCCACAAATAAGTAAGTAAATAATTATCGTTTGGAAAGCAGCTTAAAAAGATAAATTTATATTGTGTGTTTATATTCTAAAAAGTTACTAATTTTTTTAGTATTTTTTTATAATATAACACGAGAGAGATGGAAAAAATGTATCTTTAGTGTAGAACGCGTGTCCAAAAACCCGAAGACTTTTGGCAAAATAAGTATATGAGGTGGGGAAATACGCCAAAAATTATTAAACATATTCGGACAGCATGATAAAAACTTGTGAATATAATAGTTAGCGCCGCTTACCTGGGGGTACATCAAGTGATTTTGAAGTTGGAAACATTCCGGTTTCCGTGTGGATTGTTTGTTGGGAATTTCCGACAGCTTTAAGGCCCTTTCCGAAAGTTATACTCATTTATTTAGATATACTTATTTAAATAAGTATGTTGGCGAGGTAAATTAAAATAAGTATGTTCTTACAACAACAAAAAAAAATCTACACTGAAAACCAAAATTCTGTTAACTTCATTGCATATATGTACATTGTGATATTATGCATTAATTATGTTTTATAAAAAATTTTACATACTTATTTAAGTTGGCGGCAATTAAGTCAATAAGTATGATTAATTATAACTTTCGGAAAGAGCCTAAAAGCCATTAGAATAAAAAATACAGAAAATTAATATTTGTGTTTTTTTATTGTCGGCAAAATTTTTCCTTTATAATTTTAACCTTTATAATTTAACCACATATTATATTTGCTGCTTATTTCTAATTTTTGATGCTACTCTTTGTCGCTAAACTATTTTTTTTGACGCTGAAAATTATTTGTTTGTATTTTCATTGTTTTGTTCCAAAATATTATATTTGTTGCCAATTTATTAATTTTGATGTCAATATTTGTCGTCACAGTATTTAATTATGTCCTTCAAAAATATTTGTTTGTTTTTTCATATGTCGTTCCAAAATATTGTTTGTGATGCCAATTTATTATTTTTGATGCTATTGTTTGTCGCAAAAATTCTTTTCTTGTATGCCCGTTTAAATTGTCCCATAAATAATCAATGAGTTTAAAAATTACTAATGTGTACTGTTTTACTAAGGAATTCTAAAAAAAATCGTTTATCCGGTATTGAGAAGGAACCACATTTAAAATATTTCGAATAAATTCGACATAACAGGTGCGTTTTTAATAAGCTAGTAGCTATAGTATATAGGAAACAATGTAACGAAAATTAAACGGACTGAAAGGAAAGGGAAATTGGACATAGTTGCACAGAAGAATCGGATTTGACATTTTATTTTAACTCAACTTTATGGTTTATTTACAAAAGCCGACAAGAAGTTTAGGCTGATACTATAATATCTGCGAACAGATTTTTCTAAAAACACAGCTACAAATAGAATAAAATTGTGGTAAGTTTAGTAAATTTTTTTAAGCGCTATCAAACGGAACTAATAGCTTACACCTTATATGTATATGTTTAGAAAGCACCCAATAAAATATTAGCAGTAACGAATGACCAAAAGTTGATATTTAAGAGAATCTGCGTACATCAGCAAATTTGAATTTTACTGCTATAATCGGCGTCGGTCAAATTCATTTTGGTAGGGACCGTTTTACGGTTGTATTACGTTTAAAACCAAAATATGCGGACTTAATTAATTCCTGGTCGAAAAAGGATGTTTGGTAGACTACTGAACCTCATCTTAATTTTGTTAAATTTTCCTTTGATTCTATTAATCACAGTGGTCTTTTTAATAAACTTGTATCATAGTTTAAATTTTAGATTTCTGTTGCTAAATTGATTTTCAACTATTTTCTTTCGACGATTGTTCATTTCACATTTTTACTGATGACATTTAGATTAAGATTCTAGTGTTAGGAATATTTCTCTAGGATAAATGAAAACTTAAGTAGTATCATTAGTTGGCCGGTTTCGGCCCTTTTCTGGTATTTTTCTGCAGTATTTGTTAAACCCATATTAAAATACGGTGAATATCGTTAAGTTGTAGAGGGTATTTGGCATGCTTAGTTGTTTGTATAAAGTAGTCGGATTTTCTCTTCATTATCTTCTTCATTATTTATGGTGACGAAGTTTTGTTCGGCTTGCTCCAGGAAAATATGAATATTCTCCATAGATGGTTCACTGTTTGTACTATGTTTCTTTTTGATATTAGGAAATTTCATCTTATTTCTATGTCTACTCTAGCGTTGTTTTAGGATGTAGTTTATCTATCTTTAACGAATTTCATATTTGTTCTTTATTTTTAAACACCTCAAAACTAAGCAGCCTTTTTATCTTCTCTAGTCATTAAACAAATCCTTCTATGTTAGGAGAGTTTCCCTCTAGGTAGTGTTGTTTCAGATATAGATATTGTTTGAACAAATTTAACAGATTTTTATGCCTAATAGAAGGAACTTTCTTATAGTTTTTTGGTTCATAATAATACTTTCAACATCTGAACTCCAAATTCTCTTTTTATTTTAATAGAATAATTTGAATTTATATTTAATAGAATTTTTGAATCGTACAATTCAAATAATCAATAGTTACATTTCAAGTGAACTTCGAAAGAAAATTGGAGGAATTATTTATTAGCTTATTCGAAATTTAGGATGTATATTTTTGCAAGCCTGGAAAATATACTGTGTAAATCGTACAGTAATTCGTTATAATGAAGTCAAATGGACCGGAGAAATTTGTTTATTTATTTTGTTATGTAAAGTTTTTCTATTTGACTTTCTTATAACTCGTTTGGTTAGCTATAGTGCATTTCCATATAAAAAAATTTCCGTTTTAACGAATGAAAATTCGTTGCTATGCTTCGTTATATTAAAAATTTCATTAAACTGTTGTTCGTTACAAAGAGATTTCACTGTAATTGAAAATTCAATACTCACTGAACTTGAGATTTTAATGATTTTTCACTTAAACAAAAACCAAAAATTATTTCCCTTTTTCAAATGTCTCAATTACCTATAACATTAACCAAAAAAATATTTCACTAAATTTAATGTACAAAAAAACCTAAATCAATTCTCAAGAATGTCAAACGTTTGGTAATGCCGCAATGCTTGATGTCTACTAAAATTAGCAACAAACAATTAAACAATTTTCTCACGTTACAAAATGTAAACAATTTTCTCACGTTACAAGTTTCAAATATTTTTCACAAGAATAAAAAACCAAAATTTGTGAAACATGTTTCTCAAAAATATATTCCAATATACTCATATCTAATAAAACAGGTTCAATATGGTTTGCCCATTTAAAGATAATTTTTAAGTGTAAGTGACAAAAGAAGAAAAAATAAAGGGTTGGAAAATATTTATTTCTATTTCTTAATTTTTTCTCCTGCAACATATGAGTAATAATCAAACAGGTTAATTTAATATCACTTGTTTGAGGACTACAAGATATTATTACAGTATAAGACATATGTATTATAAAAACCTTATCCAGACATTAGTATTTTCTCATGCTATAATCGGGAATGTAAAACCTTTTGAATGGCATGGAAATTCTTATTCATTTTTTGAATTGAGTTACTGACAGCTGTGTTAAGTGATATTGTGATATTATTTGAAAATTCATTGGTTTTTCAATATTTTTCGATGTTATGAGAGACCATTTCAGGTTATGAAGATGATACAAAATTTTCAAAATCATTGTAGTTTAGCTTGGCTTGAATTAGGTATAGAACGTTACAGAGATTACATTTTTTAAGAAAAAATTATTTGCAATTTGATACATTCTAACGAGTTAGTTATACAAGGTTTATCAGTACCTATAGTACAAAGGAATAGGGTGCATATATGGATCAATTTTTTAAACAAAAGTTCACTATGCGGGCATGACCGGAACTGACCTACTTAGTTTGCATTTAAAAAATTTTAGTGCGCTTCTTTATCTTAAATCGGGTAAATGCTAATGTGTTCTTTGTTTTTTTTAATTTAAAGAATTTAATTGTTATTATAAAATTCTAACGATATTGAGTTCCTTTTTTTAGTTGTATAATTAAAAAGGAAATGCTAAGTATTTTCAGTAAAGAAAACCGCGATAAAGCTTAAAAATTTGTGGAAAAAAATTGAAAACTTGTCATTAAACTCAATCTGATGCCGGGACCAATTATCTTAATTTTTGCTGATCCCGAAGTTGAGTGTCCACTGAAAGGTGATACTGTCAAACATGTAGCTATGCACAAATTGCAACAACGCAGCCAACTCCGTTATTTGCCCCAAGCGAGAACTGCATCTTCAAACCAAAAAGAATTTAAATAATCGCAATGGTGCAACAAAAAATTAACTCAGAAGACTTTTATCAAACATCTGGGAATCATTCAGGTAACTCGCAGTTAATTCAAATTTATTTAATCCGATCGAATTATTTGCTATATTTGAACATTTTCGTACAATTGTTAGGCTAGGTATTAAATATACCATTGACCCATAAAACACTCCTACATTTGTACGAGGAAAACAAATAGCGTTAAAGGTAAAAAGCGTGATCTCTTACAATTTTTCAATAAATTCGGTATCGATGTCGCTATTTTAACTAAAGCGTACTTAAAAACTAATACGAAATTGTTCATACCTAATTATATAATTTGTATCGTCGAGGTCGAGTTGACACGTTAATTGTTGTGTTAGTATATTAATTAAGCATAATATTTCACATTATCAAATCCAAGATTGGCTTCTTAATGCTATTGAATGCGTTGGAATATGTGTTAAATATGATATCGACTAACGCTTGACACAAAAATTTTATCTTAAGTTTATTCAATAGTATGACTGACTTAGACTAATGGTTAACACTGACTGACGACCGAGCCGTTTATTTCTTTTATAATCGTATCAATTACATTTACATTTATTTTAATGACATTACTTATACAATAATATACTTATTTTACCGGATGTAACTAATTATAAATATACAAAATTTTCCCCAGTTTATTTTCAGACCAAGTTAGTAATATATTATTTATTTATTTTAATGACACATAATTAAAATTCTGGACTGGCTAAATTTGTATAATGGAATCTCTGTGGCTGTTGTCTTATTATTATTATTATTATTGGAGGGCCATGCGGGCGATCAGCCACTTCGCACTGCGACCCAAAAGATCTATTGTGCTGGATCCTTGTAACAGGACGACTAAGTTCCAACTAAGTTGCAATCATAATGTATCAACTTAGATGGTTGATTTTCGCCCCATTAACAGAATTTCCTTGTAACTCTACACATCGGTGACTGCAGCACGTTTGCCGGCTAGGTGACGTCGGTGGGCGTAGTTCTTGTCACCAATTACAAGGAACTGGATGTGCTGCGATGGAGTGTACACACATTAACGACTACACAGGTGGGACAAACAAACATGGAACGTGCCTCGTTAAACTAGGTGATATTTTATATCATATCACAGATGAGATCACATTTTTAATTAAGTAAATAAATTGACAAAAACAAATTAAAGGAAACTAAATTAAATCACAGCCGTATTCTATGGTGGTCAGGTGACGGACCACGTGCTCTCCACCCTCCGCAATGGCAACACAACGCACTTATATTTAGTGTGCCCCATATTAATTCCACTAATGTACGCTAGTCCATACTAACACTAAAACTATTCACACATGATGATATTGTATTAAGCTAGGAACTTAAACACTGTGTAAGAACAAAAATATAAAAATACGCGACAATAACTTGGAAGAAACAATCATGATTCACGAGGAATAAGATAATTAAATAAACAAACAGATGATTTTTGGTACAACTGTAACGTAATTATTCACAGAATCAATAAAAAAAAACAACAATGAATTACAATCATAAATAATAGATAAATAGGTAAATAAACTTGTATGTATATAAATAAATAACATATATTGTATAAATGTATAAATAAAAAAGAATTATTTATTAATAGTTACTTATGTATAGTTAAGCATTTCTAAATTTTGTTGGATCCGCGGTCCTTATTTTAACTACACCTGAATTGCATATTTATCAATGCGAATTATTGAGAATGATCAATTGGATTTTACAACAATAACAATATAATTATATGTAATATAAATAAATAAATAAATAATATAATATAGTAGTGGTCGAACCACGTAATAAAAACTTATCTGTTTCCCTTTTTTATTGTTTCTATGATGCGATGGTGTTGTTAGATATAGCGGTTTGCATCAAATTCTTGTGACCTTTCCCGAACAATCTTGTTTGTTTTTATTTGTTCACGTTAAATATTTGTCAAATCAAATTTGGACAAAACAAATTTAGCAACGTCGCGGAAATACCCGTTGTGCGGTCTATTTTCGCACACACTTTTCCGTTATCACTTGAAATGGGGCTCTTTAAAAAAAATAACAAAACAAAACAAGGTTTTCATATCACAAAATTATATATTCGCGCCCGCGCCACCCAATCACAAGTAAATAAATATATATATACCTGTTCTGTTCTTCTATTTCCGCGACAATATTCGTTATAACACCGTATTAGTATTATTTCCCGATTTGATCGAACATACATAAAACTGTATGTGGATATTTTAAATCACTAACTTTATTTAACCGTACTAATAACTCGGTTTTAATTTAATTTAATTTAACAGCCACTAATATGGCGACTATTTATTTTGTCTTGTTTGGTCAACAGAACAAAAAAAAAACTGTTGGTTTCACCTTCTTCCGTCAACAAGACACAATCGATTGACCGATTGCATTTTGCATTCGATTATTTACAATTCTTGTTGTCGTAGGAGGGGAAAGAAATATAAAAAACCAACAATCAAAACAAACAAGCTAACATCACCCTCTATCATTTTACCGAAACAATTATACCAATAATCAATAATTGACCCGCAAAGCTACATTCAGGAAACTCAAAACAAAATGCCAATGCATACAAATCTCGTCCCATGAATCAGATCCCACCGTCCAAGATAAAACAAAACTTATCAGAAAGGCGAGAAATCAACCATACGCACGTAAGTTCCTCGCCTGAACGGAACATCACCAATGTTACATCCTGCTTAATTATTCGTCCAGTCAATATTCAGGTTCTTAATGAACCTGACAATACTGCCTCCCGGTACGTGATACATACTATCTGAACTTATTGCTCTCCCTCCTAGATGTTTACTACAGCATGTAGTTCCGCTAGAAAGACGGTAGCATTGGAGCGCAAGGACCTCAGGAGGGTTGTCCCACTCCCGTATATTCCTACTCCTGCCCCGTATACCGTTTGGTTTTACTCTTACGAGTTGCTGGAAATTGAAAATCGCCTGTAGGTCACCCAGCTTTACTACAGGAAAGCTAAATAAATCTAGAAGATGCCTGGTATCCAGAGTCAGCTTATTTTGAACTGATTAACCTATCAGCCATTCATCCATCGGCATATGCTGTTCCACCTTAGATTAGGGTTTTTTGTCAAGGTTTTCTCCTCTAGTCCCGTACTTTAGCCTGTACCAAATGGCCAAAAATGTACCAAATGGCCTTAGTTACCAGTGGTTGCCACGAGGAGGTAGTACGTACACTTGCGAATTGTGAACAGGTTACCTCTTACACAATTGTACCCATCACGCAGCTGCCTAATGACAAGACCAGAACAGCTCACGTGATGCGCACTCTACTGGAAGGTTACGGAGCTGGTAGAGTAATCTACTCAACTTTGGTCCCCCCCCCTCCAATAGTCGTCAAACCACCGTGGCTGTTGTCTTAGTCTGGATGATCTTCTAAAATGCTCTTCTTCTTCTGATGATATTTGTCGACTAACGTAGATTTTCTTATTTGATTTTGATGAACTATCCTGACATTATTGTTTACGTTAGTAATATAAGTAAATTTACTTATTTGCTTTAATTCATGCGCTGGAATCCATTTGAGATATTTTTTAGCATGACTCCTGTATATCACTTTCTCCATTTTTAAATTCAATTCCCTCATCATCATACATTTGGTTTTTGCTTAAATCTATTGTCACATTTTTTTTTCTCGTTTGCCTATGTCCCCTTTGGTCAGTTTTTCTTCTGAAACCTTTGGATTAATTGTAGTTATAACTGTTCGTGGTCTGTATTAAAATAGTAGTTCAGCTGGTGATGTTGAGATTATGGTTGTGGGATAATTATTCTATGAGTGTAACTGTCTCTTGAATAGGCAATTTGCGCTTTTTATTATCATACAAAAATTGTTTTTTTACCGTTTGGACCCCGCGTTCTGCTCCACCCAATCCATTAGATTGCGGATGGTTTGGAGGAGTTTTATGACGATACCTAAATTCATATTCACACATAGAAAGGTATACAGACCAATGTTGCAATCGAGATGGTGCGACAGCAGACATACCTTTCTGTGAATGGAATATTTCCCCTATTGCTTGAGAGTCCGAATATCAAATAAAATGATGACCATTTGTGAAATTTCTTAATTGAAAAAACTACTGCCAATGCTTCTCGGTATAGGTTAGGTTAGGTTAGGTTGGAGTGGCTGCTTACGCATACTTAGACCGGTGACGGTCCATTGTGATACCATAGGATGTATCCCCTTTTACCCCTATTGGAACCATTTCGAGCTACTTATATAGCGTAAGACGTCCCGCACTTTAATGTTTTCGAGATCCGAGAGGCAGTCCATCCTGAACTTACCTAAGTGTTTGTGCCTTCTGAGAGCCAATGCTGGACACGAGCAAAGGAAGTGGACCAACATCTCTTCCTCCTTTTCGTCCAAGCAGCTTCTGCAGAAGTCATTAGCCTCCAGACCCAGCCTTCTTGCATGTTCTCCAAAAAGGCAGTGTCCCATGAGAATTCCTACGACCGTTCTTAATTCACGTCTGCGTAAGGATATTAATGCCCTAGTGCGCCCCAAGTCCATCTTTGGCCAAACTTGCCTTGCAACTCAACAGGTGAGGTTGTTAGACCACCTTTCCCCCGCTGAGGATTACGCCTGCTTCCCAAGTGCTTGTCCCAGCGCTGTGATAGGCCTCCCCAGACTTGCCCTTTCCGGTTGCAGCTGGAGAGTCGTACCATGCCTAGCAAGTTCATCTGCTCTGCAGTTCCCCATGACGCCCGAGTGACCTGGGACCCAGACTACCTGGATGTTGAAATGCTTCCCCATCTCATTTAGAGATGAGTGACAACTCAAGGCCACCCGTGATGCCAAAGACACCGATTCTAACGACCGGATCGCCGCTTGACTGTCCACATAGATTGTGATATCGTCTGAGGATAACACATTATGCTTCAAGCACGTCATGACCTCCTCAATCGCTACGACTTCAGCTTGGTACACGCTGCAGTAATCAGGGTGACGAATAGAAATATTTACATTTAATTTGTCACAGAATACTCCAGCTCCTACTTTGCCGTCTAGCTTGGAGCCATCTGTGAAGAATTGCAACGCTTCGGTTTCGGATAACGGTCTATCCCTCCAGAATTCCCTTGAAGGGAAGGAGGTCCGAAATCGCTTCTCGAAGCGTAGAGTAGGTTTAATGTAGTCAAGATTCGCCAGCTCATCCTCCAACGATCTGACGATAGTAGAGTGTCCTATACTAAGACACCTCCACTGAGAGATGGCTGCAAGTCGTACAGCCGTATTTGCCACCATCTGTTTGCCAAAAATGTCGACCGGAAGAAGGTGCAACGTAACCTCTAAGGCACTTGTCGGTGTCGACCTCAATGCCCCGCTAACAAGCATACAGGCCGTTCTTTGCACTCTCTCAATCTTACTTTTGTAAGCTACCTTGTCCAGAGCTGGCCACCAAACACCCACCCCGTACATGAGTACAGGTCTCACTATGCCGGTGTAGAGCCAGTGTACCAGCTCCGGCTTCAGACCCCATCTATGACCAATGGCGTTCCTACAGGAGTACAAAGCAATAGTAGCTTTATTTATTCTCTCCAACATGTTGGTCTTCCAACTAAGCTTACTGTCCAAGATAATGCCCAGATATTTAGCTCTATCAGTAAAAGCAAGTCTCGTGTCATTTAAGGTAGGAGGGACAAATACCGGGATTTTGTATTTCTTAGTAAAGAGTACCAGCTCTGTCTTGGGCGGGTTAATACCAAGTCCACATTTGCCAGCCCATTTCATAACGATGGTAAGCGCATTCTGCATTACGTCTACAATCGTGCCCAGGAATTTCCCGGTAATAGCTAAAGTTACGTCATCTGCGTACACGATAACTTCAATACCCTCTCTCTCCAATTCAAGTAGTAACCCGTTTACCACTATGTTCCAGAGAAGAGGGGACACAACCCCCCCCCCCCCTGCGGAGTTCCCCTAGTAACTCGCCTCTTGAAGGTGGAGTCCCCCAACTTCGAGCTAACAATCATGCTTCCCAGCATATAATTGATTAACCCTATCAGAGGAACGTCCCCTTGATTGCCTCCGCTTTCACATTATTAAAGGCGCCTTCTATATCCAGGAAGGCCACCAAACAGAATTCCTTCGAATTAATCGATTTCTCAATCGTAGACACCAAGGCGTGCAGAGCAGTGCCCACAGATCTACCCTTTGTGTACGCATGCTGAGACGATGCCCACTTCCTGGCACCTATTTTATCTCTGATGTATACATCCAGCAGCCTTTCCAAGGTTTTCAAAAAAAAGGATGATGTTATTGGTCTTAGGTCCTTAGGATAGACATGTGAGCTTTTCCCCGCTTTCGGTATGAACACCACATTGACCTCCGTCCAGTACCTAGGAATATAGCCCAGCTTCAAACACCCTTTGAATATAGCTTCCAGGTAGGGAAGAATAATTACTGAGTTGTTTTGAAGTTCCGCTGGTATAATTTGATCCGGACCAGCCGATTTAAATTGTTTAAAACCCCTCAGTGCCCATAGGATCCGTTTTCTGTTTACGATATCCTCTGTGGTTACTGACAGTGATTCCTGATGATTGCTACGCACCAACAGGTCTTCAAAGCTCCCTGGGAAGTGTGTCTCGAAGAGAAGCTCCAGAGATTCTCCACTAGAAGCTGTCCAAGATCCGTCCGGTTTTATCAAAGCACTAGGACAGATGTACTTTTGGAAAGAATCTTCCTAAGACGGGAGGTTTCGGATACCTCTTCCATATTATCACAGAAGATTCTCCAAGACCTCCTTTGTGCCTTTCTTAATTCTTTCTTATAAATTCCTAGTTTCTCCTTATAGGAGTCCCAATCCTGAGCCTCCCTTGTATTTTTGGCTCTATTAAAGGCTATCCTACAAGCCTTACGATAGGTTCCCAGTTCCCTGGACCACCATACCTGTTTTTGCCTACCCCTAGGCTTAGCCAGTGGGCAGGCAGCGCGAAAGGATCGGTTGCATGCGCTAGTAACGCTAGCCACCATGTCCTCCAGCTCCCCAACGGTCGTCGGGGGCTCCATAGCCCTCGTCGGTAACATTTCCTGCAATAATTCTCCATATTTGCTCCAGTTGGTCCTTCTAGGGTTCCTAAAGGCTTCCCGGGTAGCAGGTTGAGTATCGAGGCTATAGGTTAAATATCGATGATCAGGAAAAGGAGTGTTCCTTATCCACCCTCCAATTTTTAACCATATGAAGAATATTATTTGAGGCAAGGGTCACGTCTAGAACCTCCTGCCTGTTACTAGTAATAAATGTGGGTTCCCGCCCAATATTACACACTGAAAGGTTAGTACTCATCAAATAATCAAAAAACGACTCACCTCTTTCATTAATGTCTGTGCTTCCCCAGATAGTGTGATGCGCATTAGCATCAACTCCCAGTACCACACCTACCTTTGATTGTTCCGCTTTACGGACCAGCTCCTCCAGGTTATCCGGAGGAATCTCCTTCTCCCGGTCCATGTAGGCTGAAACTAGCCAGAATCTACAAGTGCCTACTTCCAGGCTAACTGCAGTAGTGTCACCATTGCTGTATTGAGAGAGAAGGAAAAGATTAATATTATTTTTCTCAAGAATACAAGATCTGATCTTCCCAGACTTATTAGAGAATATAATTTTATACCCCTTGGTTCTGAGGCCACAGATCCTGTTGTTGTTAATCCAAGGTTCTTGGATTAATATCACATCCTCACCCGAACTAGTCAGCCTGAGGAGTAGAGCTGCCGAAGCAGCCTTAGAATGGTGAAGGTTAATTTGTGTTATCTTAATCAAAATCATTTAACCTCTACCTATTTCTATGGTATATTCCTGCTACCGCAGGAATATTATTTCGCGGTATTTTGGGATGCGCCGGATCCGCCGTCTCGCTACTCCTCATACCCTCTGTAGAGGACTTGTCAGTGCCGACCCTGCCGACAGCCTCCTTTATCGGTACACCAGCTCCTTCGCTTATGTGCCCCTCCTTATGCTTCAAGGGAGGCCTTGTCCGACCGAGGTCGCCGGATTCACGCTCCCCCATACCCTCAGCATTTTCCCCTATGCTGCTAGTACCCCCTTCAGGCCTGGGCGGCTTGCTACCATCTTCCGGTTGGCCTCCCGTACGCGCTTCCGCCCCATCCTTCTTATAAACGTTGAGAGTAATTGACCCGAAACCGAAGTCAATTACTCCCTTCGTTTTTGTGCAGGAGGGCAAGGGACTCCATATTTATTACCATAATTGATAATTTCGAGCCCCCCCTTCGCCTCCTCCTGCTTGACGATCTTCCAATTTCCGGTCGGAAGACTCGGGTTACTGGCCTGCATGATTTCCAAAGCCTCGTCAGGGCTAGCCGGTTCGGATGGCAGCCAGACACGTGCCCTCGGCCTGCTGGGAATTTCCTCCCGACTAACTGCCGCAAGCTTTGCGCCTGGCCACACCTCCCCTACTTTGGCTATAGCCTTTTTATATAGATCCAGAGATCTAGAGTCCAAGCATGCAGTCATCTTCACACGCCCTTGATACCACCCTGCATCTCTGCAGGATGGGGGAGGTCCCGGATTTTCACCCACGACCTTTAAAAAGACGAGGTTGAGTGCATTAAACACCAACCTCCATTTTTCGGCCGTGATGCTCCCATCTTCTTGACTTTCGTCAATGACGGCTAGCATCAACACACATGCATCATAGGCAGCTCGGCTTCCTTTCAGTCACCAACTTGGCCCGCTTGCTGTTGACTACTTCCACCTCGTCCTGGGACCGCTGTCTTTTCGACACATGGTCCCTTTCCGAGCCCCCGCAGCCCACAGTGCTCCTTGCCCAAGCTACTGATGTTCTTTGCTCTTCCGTAACCTGCCCCTTGGGGGTCGCAGCCCACTTCTCGAGAATTCGGAATGCCGAGCGGCGATTCCTGTATCGCCTTTTCGCCGGAGGAATGTCTCTCGTCCCATTCCCCTGTGCTGCGTTGGTACCGCTAACTCCCGGGGCTTTTGCCCTAGAGCCAACCACCTTTGCAACTTTAGAGGCCCCACCCGTCTGGTTCGAGGTACCCCCATTCACTGATACCGGCTTTTGAGGAGAGCCGGTGCCCTTTGTTTTTTCGTTGTTCGATTTTTCCATCTGATTCCCACAAGTATCGGAGAAATAGAGGTCCGCCTGCGCAGAGATCCGAATACGCAGGTAAGGCTAAATATAACTGGAGGTCGCCAGATATCCAGAGGGCTCCGTTAGCGACTGGGCTTAGTTAAATGGGCCCCTAGCCTAGTTGATCATCAGCACGGGTCGCTTAACACCTTAATCCAGCCCATTTGGCTCGCTAGCACCGCGGCCTCCCAGCACCCCCTTCCCTCCGCCCACATTCTCTCCCCCTTTCACCTATTCACATGGAGAGCCCAATCCAATGGGATCCATTCCATTCCCCGGGTCACCCGTTTATAGGGGTACCCCCACTTATCACCCGCGGAGACTCCGGAGGTGCAGAGAGGACACGACGCCCAGTCCGCCGTGGTTATTGGTCGATGGTTTTCTGGCGCCATCTGTTCGCCTTTCCATGCTGGGCATCATAGGCACTCAGAATTTAATGAACTGAGGTTAACCACTCCCCAGTTCCCTGAGACTCTCCCACCAGCTGGACTGCGGTTGGGGGCGGCTTACTTAATTCACCGCTAGCCTACCTATCGATAGGCCGTCCACTATCCACCACCTGTGACCCCCCGATAGCTGCAGTACGCCACGGGCTTCTAGGTGTAACTGTCAATAGTTCTTTTCTGCTTGGGAGAGCGTACTAGATGCAAATAATACTAGTTTTTCCACTTCGTTCACCAAATGGGGCAAAACAGCTCCAACTCAATGAGGACTTGCATCTGCAGCTATACAATTATTATTATTTTTTGGATCATATGCTTCAAGCAGATTACTGTTATTATATTAACAATTTACTTTTTTCAAAAATCTGTTGAGACGCGTAGGTCCAATTAAAAGTAATGTCTTTCTTTAGAAGATAATAAAAATCTTTGAGTTCGCTGGACAAGTTTGGAATAAATCTTCCGTAAAAGATCAATAGACCCAAATAAGATTACAATTCAGACACATTTTTTTGAGAAGGTGCTTTAGTTATAGCCTCTATTTTTTCAAAACTAGGCTTAATTCCTTCGGCTGATACTGTGTGCCCTAAAAAATTTACAGAAGTTTGGAAAAATTTCGATTTGTTTAGGTTTATATTTAAATTAAATTCGTCCAAGCGACGCAACACTTTCCATAATAATTACTGACAATCTTCAAAGCTAGAACCGGCGATTAAGATATCATCGAGATAACAAAGTGTTCTGTCTAATCCACTAGGAATTTGATTAATAATCGATTGAAACATAGAAGGAGCACTTTTGACCACGAATGGTAATCTAATATATTAGTATAATCCTCGCAGAAACATTTGGCATTGGCCAGATTTGCAAATAGATCGTCTATCCGTGGTAGAGGATATTGTTTTGTCTGTACATATTTGTTTATTGTTACTTTACAATCTATGCAAAGACGTATGCTTCCATTGGGTTTAGGTACAACTACCACTGGTGAAGCCCAATCACTAAACCGCACTAGAACCAATATACCTTTCTCGCATAATGACTCAATTTCTTTTTCGATATCACCCCTCTTGTGATACGTTAAACTATATAGCTTATGAAATATAGGAACCGTTTTACAAAGAATTTCCGCATAAAATTTCTTAATAGGTTCTGTAGAGTTTGATAACACGGTGGGGAATATTTCCGTTATTTTAGCTATTCGATTTTCTACATTAAGAGCAAACTTTCGACTTGCTTGATTAATACAAAATAAATTTCTCCAATTTGCAAACAATTTATCCATCCAATTTCGGCCTAATAAAGGTAAGCTATCTTGGCCACTCTCAATAATTATTAGTTCCAACAACTGTTCCTCATTATCACTTGGCTTAATCTTTGGTGTAGATTATAATCAGAAACTGTTTTTAAGTGAAGAAAAAGCACAAGTGCTTGCCAAAACATAATGCAATAAAAGTGATAATTTTCTATCACCAGCATTACATGTAGCGCCACCCGGAACTATTCACTTATATGACAGGAAGGATACCAGAATCAAAACACTTTCTACAAAATATATGCCGTTACAATATTTGCTTCCAAATGACATCGTTCGAGGCTACATTTATACACGACGAAGACATTTTTAGCCAAAATTTTAAAGTTCAAGGATCTATTTATTATCACGAGGACTAGTTTCTGCCAACACCAAATGAAACACCAAATGGCGATAAACATTTCGATGTGGACCGGTGTTGCACCAACGAAGGGTTAATCCACCTTAAGTCAACAAAGTCGCAGTAGTTATCGTCGACAACGGATATAGCCAGCGTGACATCATTATTCAACACCGAAGTAATACATTGATATGTATTATAGAAACACATTGCAGTTACGACGCTATATAGTACCCACTGATATTTATGCAAGGCGAAGACGAAAACCAACAAGAAAGCAACAACGATGCGATTCTATATGTTCACAGTTATGTATGCCAAAATCGACGCGAGCGATTTTTTCATAACCTTAACATACAATTCGTCTTATCTGAAAATCAAAGAAGAACTACAATAGGTAAAGCCAACCATTCACCGACATTACAAAGACCTGCTAGAGGTCGACAACTACTGGAAACTTGCTATGAGAGAGGCATTACAAATGACAACAGCAGCTCAAATACGGGAATTGTTTGCGATTATATTAACCACAAGTAATCCATTAAATCCTAATTATTTATGACGGAAATATCGGGAAAGTGTTAGCGACGATATCCGGGCTGTACTACGACTACAAAACCCGGATTTAGAAGCTTTGATATTGCAGGAAAATAAATGTTTAGCAACGACCAACCAAACGCTGATACAACAAAGTGTCCAGTCATAAAGAATAAGTGATTTTGACGCCAAGCACAGTGAACTAGTTGCGATGCTTCAACCAACACAATAAACCTTTGTAACGACACCTTGCGATGTCGTTAACAGACATACGATCAGTGGTCTGGTGCGGTATTTATAGCTGGCTAAGCTCAGGGTTGGCGTGGGGATTTCCAGACATGACCGTATGCTTGAATAACCGCATTATGTACGAAGATAAATAAACAAAGAGAGCAACATTCCGGTTGCCTTGTTTACAGGAGTAAAAACTGACAAAAAACTATAATTGACCGACCTCAACACGAAAGACCCCTCCCCCTCATCTTGATCACCTAATTATCACCTAGTCACTCATCATTCGCACAAACATTCAAACCAGAAAAAAAATATCATGCCAAAGAAAGAATAGCGAAACACACAAAAGAAACACAATATACAAGAAAAAATGTATATACACTGAAAAGGAGGTAAATAAATCGTGATTAAAACGACGAGCGAGCTGAAAAAAAAAACGTTATATAGAGAAAAAAATAAAAATAAAAAAAGTATTTATAAAAAGTGACCCCCAAACAACGGAATTCGCGTTCCAGTCAAGACCGGCTCACAATGGTAAATTAAATTTTAATCAAAATTAAAGAAAATTAAAGTTTTACGTTACGTTACAAAAAAAAAAATAAAGATAAAAATATTGTAAATTACGTTATTAAGAAAATTAAGAAAACAAAAAAAAAAATAACAAGATTATAGAAAAATAAGAATCTTAACAAATACTGTCGTCGTTGTTTGTTGTTGGTTTTTTTTTTCACAGTACCTGTAGTTGACACCTCGCCTCTGCACAACGCTGCTACCACAATACACCTTTAACCGTCACACCTCAATGGGAACAACTTACGTGCCATGTGATTAGTGCACGAACCGCAACTTACACGTTACAATAGACAAATAACGCTTTCGAATTATTTTTTATTAGATCGGCCACTGGAAACTGCTTTCAACGGACACTAACACCAACACTTTCCAATTTAACATCGACTGTATGTGCATATATAATTATACAGGAAAATTGGATTTTTGTTTTCTTTTTTTTCTTTTTGTTTGTTTTCTTTTCTGTTTTTTTTTTTTCACTACTTGCTTCACATATGCACACAAGTTTCTTGTTTAAAACAATATTTTTTTTTTTTTATTTTATTTTATTTTGTTTTAAAATCAAAAAAAAAAAAACACAATATTCGGACTCGAATGCAAAAAAAAAAAAACCCTTAATTTTTCTTATTTTCTTTTTTTTTTTTTTAAATTTATTTATGACAATATATATATGGCCGACACGGCACCAAAAAAAAAAAAATTTTTCCTAATTAATTCAAACTTATAAAAAAAAAATGTATCGCCCACACAGCCCTTTCAATTGGCTTTAGGACTCTATTATCTCCTCTGATATATTTTAGCAATAGTCCAATTTATAAATTTTTAATTTTCACAATAATAATTTGCAAAAAAAAAAAAAAACTCTGCACTTGACTAACTTTTTTTAAAAAAAAAAACTCCAGACTTGACTGTTTGATTTAACCATCCAAACTTGACTGCCCTCTCACCGTCTTGAAAAAATTGTTTTTTTTCATAATTTTTTTATTTTTCTAAAATTCTCTCCAAAGAAAAAAAAAAATCGGACCACGAACCACAAACTCGCTCGTCGCTTTTTGATCACGCCATCGTCCACCACCACACTGACCAACTAAACCATGCAAATCATGTATCCTACAAGAAACACAACAAAATACACACACAGCATCTCGAATTTTCCATTTTTTTTTTTTCATTCAATAATCATGCCTCTCAGTCACACGACAACCACACAAAATCATACGCGCCAAATCCACACCACAAATCGTCATCACGCCAATCATTCCAATTATTGATCTTTAATCGTCATTCAGGAGTAATAAAAATCAATAATCGAAAATCAAAATTCAGCAGATCTGGCCAAACGGTTTACCACGCACCAGACCAATGCGCGATTGGTTGTTACGTACAGGACCGGTGTCGTAACAATGTCTCATGCTCTACCGACTGAGCTAGCCAGGCAGTCGTAAAACTCTCGAGAGACTTCAACGACAATTTTACTGGCCTCAGATGGCGGCTCAAGTAAAGAAGTATGTCTCCGATTGCGCTAAGTGTAAAATGAATAAAGCCGTCAATTATTCTACACGACCAGAAATGGGAGCTCAGGTGGTGTCCACTCGGCCGTTCGAAAAGCTTTTCGTTGACTTTCTGGGTCCATATCCGCGATCTAAGCGGGGGAATTCTGTAATCTGTATCGTATTGGACCACTATTCTAAGTTTGTGATTCTTAAACCCTTGCGGGAAGCCTCTGCAGCTCTTTTGTGTTCATTTTTAGAAAATGAGGTTTTCCTGTTGTTCTCCGTACCTGCTACCGTTACCTCCGATAATGGTAAACAGTTTACCTCGAACCTTTTTAAGGATTTGCTGACTAAATATGGCGTTTCTCACATACGAACTCCGGTTTATTCTCCTCAAAGCAATGCTTCGGAGAGAGTTAATCGAACGCTGCTTTCGGCCGTGAGAGCGTATGTGGACGATCATGGACATAATGAGTGGGACAAGCATCTTCAAGAGGTGGCCGCTGCCCTGCGCAATGCATGCCACGAAACTCCACACTTTTCCCCTCATTATCTCGTGTTCGGTCAGCACATGTCTCTTCATGGCTCGGATTATGCTTTGCGGAGATTAATAGAAACTTCAGACGCGAACGAGATCCAAGTGTTAGCGAAACCAGATCGTCTTAATTTAATCAAAAGCAAAATCGCACACTATCTCAAAGTTGCTCATGAAAGAGGATCCCAACGGTATAATTTGCGAAGTAGTAATCGTGTGTTTCGTATCGGTCAGCCTGTTTTCGTCCGAAGCTTTGCCTTGAGTGATGCAGCAGGTAGATTTTCCGCCAAACTGGGAGCCAAATTCAAGCCAGCCATCATCACTTTGAGAGTGGGTAACGTTGCCTACAGCGTTCAAGACCCAGACGGCAAGAATTTGGGTACCTTTCACGTTAAAGATATCCGGTCCTAAGTGGAATATTTGGAAAATGGGAAATTAGTTCATCGACCTCCAGATTCGACGTCTATCTAAATAAGACAGCACGCCAGTGGGTGCCATTGAATCATTATAATGAGACTCGTATGCTGCCAGTGTGACAGCCCATGATTCAGGGACATTTAAGTGTAACATTATTTAATTACGTATGCTTCTTTCTTTAGTTGATTCAATTTTTTTTTTTTTTTTTTTTTTGCTACTGCCTCTGCTCCTCCACGACCCTGGTTTTTTTTGTGTGCGTATAACTGCCCGGCACAGTGAGACTCTTTTCTCGGGTGTGGGTCGTCCCCACGATTGTTACGACACCGGTCCTGTACGTAACAACCAATCGCGCATTGGTCTGGTGCGTGGTAAACCGTTTGGCCAGATCTGCTGAATTTTGATTTTCGATTATTGATTTTTATTACTCCTGAATGACGATTAAAGATCAATAATTGGAATGATTGGCGTGATGACGATTTGTGGTGTGGATTTGGCGCGTATGATTTTGTGTGGTTGTCGTGTGACTGAGAGGCATGATTATTGAATGAAAAAAAAAAAATGGAAAATTCGGGATGCTGTGTGTGTATTTTGTTGTGTTTCTTGTAGGATACATGATTTGCATGGTTTAGTTGGTCAGTGTGGTGGTGGACGATGGCGTGATCAAAAAGCGACGAGCGAGTTTGTGGTTCGTGGTCCGATTTTTTTTTTTCTTTGGAGAGAATTTTAGAAAAATAAAAAAATTATGAAAAAAAACAATTTTTTCAAGACGGTGAGAGGGCAGTCAAGTTTGGATGGTTAAATCAAACAGTCAAGTCTGGAGTTTTTTTTTTTAAAAAAAGTTAGTCAAGTGCAGAGTTTTTTTTTTTTTTTGCAAATTATTATTGTGAAAATTAAAAATTTATAAATTGGACTATTGCTAAAATATATCAGAGGAGATAATAGAGTCCTAAAGCCAATTGAAAGGGCTGTGTGGGCGATACATTTTTTTTTTATAAGTTTGAATTAATTAGGAAAAATTTTTTTTTTTTTGGTGCCGTGTCGGCCATATATATATTGTCATAAATAAATTTAAAAAAAAAAAAAAAAAATAAGAAAAATTAAGGGTTTTTTTTTTTGCATTCGAGTCCGAATATTGTGGTTTTTTTTTTTTTGATTTTAAAACAAAATAAAATAAAATAAAAAAAAAAAAATATTGTTTTAAACAAGAAACTTGTGTGCATATGTGAAGCAAGTAGTGAAAAAAAAAAAACAGAAAAGAAAACAAACAAAAAGAAAAAAAGAAAACAAAAATCCAATTTTCCTGTATAATTATATATGCACATACAGTCGATGTTAAATTGGAAAGTGTTGGTGTTAGTGTCCGTTGAAAGCAGTTTCCAGTGGCCGATCTAATAAAAAATAATTCGAAAGCGTTATTTGTCTATTGTAACGTGTAAGTTGCGGTTCGTGCACTAATCACATGGCACGTAAGTTGTTCCCATTGAGGTGTGACGGTTAAAGGTGTATTGTGGTAGCAGCGTTGTGCAGAGGCGAGGTGTCAACTACAGGTACTGTGAAAAAAAAACCAACAACAAACAACGACGACAGTATTTGTTAAGATTCTTATTTTTCTATAATCTTGTTATTTTTTTTTTTGTTTTCTTAATTTTCTTAATAACGTAATTTACAATATTTTTATCTTTATTTTTTTTTTTGTAACGTAACGTAAAACTTTAATTTTCTTTAATTTTGATTAAAATTTAATTTACCATTGTGAGCCGGTCTTGACTGGAACGCGAATTCCGTTGTTTGGGGGTCACTTTTTATAAATACTTTTTTTATTTTTATTTTTTTCTCTATATAACGTTTTTTTTTTCAGCTCGCTCGTCGTTTTAATCACGATTTATTTACCTCCTTTTCAGTGTATATACATTTTTTCTTGTATATTGTGTTTCTTTTGTGTGTTTCGCTATTCTTTCTTTGGCATGATATTTTTTTTCTGGTTTGAATGTTTGTGCGAATGATGAGTGACTAGGTGATAATTAGGTGATCAAGATGAGGGGGAGGGGTCTTTCGTGTTGAGGTCGGTCAATTATAGTTTTTTGTCAGTTTTTACTCCTGTAAACAAGGCAACCGGAATGTTGCTCTCTTTGTTTATTTATCTTCGTACATAATGCGGTTATTCAAGCATACGGTCATGTCTGGAAATCCCCACGCCAACCCTGAGCTTAGCCAGCTATAAATACCGCACCAGACCACTGATCGTATGTCTGTTAACGACATCGCAAGGTGTCGTTACACCTTTACTAATATTCAGAGTTAAAAACGGGTATATGTCATAAGGATGGACTATACATCAAAAAATAACAAGGTGGCGCAATATTTCTGGATGCATCCGGTGGCACAGGAAAACAATTTTTAATCAATCTAACTGTGGGGCCAAAATTCGCGGAAACAAGGAAATAGCACTAGCGTTGGCATCATCGGGAATAGCGGCTACACTTATGGATGACGGATGAACAGTACACTCTGGATTCCCGGTTTGAGGCACATCAAGATCGTCGGTACGTGGACAAATATTAAAACAGCGCAAGGCCATCATACGGGTTGAATGGATAATGGCCCACAGAAACTCCTTTGAAGCACTGAATAGATTGCTCCAAGACTTAAGAGAAAACACAAGTAATAACAAATATGAGAGCACGAATCTTGGGAGATGAAAGAGCACAAGTAATAGCGGAAAAACTCCTGTAATTAGGAGAAGGCACCTACTCAGTAGACGAAAATTCCGCCCAAATAGTATTGCTGGGCAACATCATTAAAATACCCGTACAACTCATTAGGAAAATATACCCGGACATCGCCAAAAATTACACCGACTCAGAATGGCTATGCGATCGAGCAATTATAGTGAGGAAAAACGAATACATTTCACCAATGAAAAGCAAATTGTAAATTTTTCTATCCAATTTATAAATTCGTTTAATGTGCCAGGAATGCCGCTGTAATGTCTTAAACTGAAGGTTGGATCATCGGTCATTTTGCTGCGCAATATAAACTAATAACAATTCTACTAACGATTTCAATTCCCAAAAAAATTTGACTCTGGTATGATCATAAACAAGGCACAATACCAAACATTTCGATATTGTGGCGTCAACTTGAAGGAATCGTGCTTCTTTATATGGCCAATTATACCTAGCATGCTCACGAGTTGAATCGCCTGAAAATTTATTCATTTACAGCCCGAACAACAAAACTGCGAATATAGTACATAAGCTATCGGTATACATCGGGCAGACGGCCGGATCTGTTTACAAACAATAACGCACATAAATCCAGTATTGCTGATCATATGATTAATCCAAAGATTGTTAGCGATGTTTGGAAACTCAATGCCTTCGAATCACTGTGGCAATTGGCCATGAGAAGTGGCAATGCCATGAATTTTTTCCTCTCTTGTTTATTTTTATGCATGTATAAAGGGCAAATATAAACAGAACATATTACCGGTCATTTTTAAGCTTTTAGTCACTAGTTGTAAATGAAGTCTGAAGATGATCACGTAGTGATCGAAAACGTTCATTTTGTTAAATAAAATAGATGTTATTAAAATTATTATTAAATTTAGTCTTTTATTAATTGAATTTGTTGTGTGGTTTTAGAAGGTGATCATTTCACGAAATAATACACCCAGGGAAATTTAATTTTTTTCAACTTTTAAATCTGTGACTTAATTTTTGTGTCAAAGGTCTCCAAAATTTATTTTGTTGTATCGATATGATCTAAAGGAAGAATATTAAAAATATCATCCACCATACTTAATGATAGATTTTGGTTATACTGTTAATTTTAATAATGAAATTCTAAACAGCTTTTCTAGTGCTATATCTATCGGCCCATAGAGCCTAGAAATCATTTTATAATATTCTGCATTCTTAAAGTTTATTTTACAATATTTTTTTTGTATTTAAATACAAGGTGTGTTAAGATTCTCAACCACTTCAATATTAGTTATTAACTTTCTTATTAAAATTTGTCATAAATTATTATTATTATTATTATTATTATTGAAGGGACATGTGGGCGTTCAGGCACCTCGCACTGCGACCTGAAAGATATTTTGTGCTTGGACCTTGCTTAATTATCCGTCCAGTCAATATTGAAGCTATTAATCTGGGCTTATTGTTCTCCCTCCTAGAAGTTTACTACAGCATATAATTCTGCTAGAAGGAGGGTAGCATTGGTATCCAAGGACTTCGAGAGAGCTGTTCCACTCCAGTATAGTCCTACCCCTTCGTCGTCTTTTGTTTGATTTCACTCTTACGAGTTGCTGGGATTGGAAAGTCGCTTGTAGGTCACCCAGCTTAACTACATGAAGGTTAAATAAAACTGGAGGGTGCCTGGTATCCAGAGTCCGCATACTTTGGACTAATTAACCTATCAGCCATTCATCCATCGGCGTTTGCTGTTCCACGTTAGATTAGGATTTTTTGTCAAGGGTTTCTCCTTTAGCACCGTACTGTGCCAAATGGCTACAATGTGCCAAATGGCCTCAGTTGCCAGTGGTTGCCACGAGGAGGCAGCACGTACACTTGCGAATGTGAACAGGTAACCCCTAACACAATTGTACTCATCACGCAGTTGCCTAACACATGACCAGAACAGCTCACGTGATGACCACCCTACTGGAAGGTTACAGAGCTGGTAGATTAATCTACAAGCTTTGGTCCCCCTTCCATTAAACGCCAAACCACCATGTGACAAAAATTAAACGGATTACAAAAATTGATCCGAACCACCGAAAATGGCCTTGAAGGGTTTATCATATGTTCAGGCAATTCACCCATATATTGATGACTAATGTTCGGTTTTACTCTGAAACAGAGGACACAATTATGTTCCACATTTCAACATAAATTGCTTCCCTGGGGTGTCCAATACCGAGTTCTCAACTCATACAACAATGTTTGAGGTCCGCAAGAAGTTTACAAAATGCGTGAGAATCAGGCAAAAGCCATGGGAGCTTTGATTTATACGGGATATTGGTTTGTTTTAATCTAACCTCAACTCGCATGAATCCTTTTTTGTCCAAAGTCGGTCTAAACGATCTTAATTTACTCCTGATATCCACAAATTGATTTTTGATCAGGTTTCGAATGTCTTTCGCTAAACCAGTTTGATTGAATATGTTTCACTAAGCACTTGGTTGATATCGTTAACCCTGATACTCAAATTACTCCCTGAATAAACGTTTTAAGAATCTTTTTCAATTTTACATGCCATTCGTATACCGCAGACGTAGCGCTGTTATTTTTATTAGTTTAGTAAAAGAAGAATACCTTTTAAAAATCACCCAATCTACTTCACAAACTAGACACACTTCATTTTTCTTAAGTTCCAATTCTTCCTCATCAACATGACATTTTCCAAATAAAGTAAATCAGGTCCACCAAACCACGTGCTCGAACCCAGAAAATCCAGCTGCATACGGCTTCTCGAAATCAGATCATATGCATTTGAATTTGATGGTACAAAGTATCAATCATTAGGATCAGACAACTCTGGTATTTGGCTGACTCAGTCGTATATCAGTCGAATAATAAATTGCATCAAAGCGAATCGGGATATAACTTTATCCATTACTTGAGCTAACCGAGGGGTTTTTACTTCCTTTAATAGGGCCACTCTAGTTTTTGTACATACAAATTTGATATTTATTTGTCCTCCAAAATTAATCATTCTAATATAAGCCACACTACCATAACTGACTTGGCCAAATTTATCGACGAACACTAATCATTCCCAAGTCTATAACAGTTCTTTCCTAAAATTGCACCAATAAGTGCTCAACTCAGATTCAAGGTACTATTCCACAGAATTCCCAAAATTGACTTAAAATTGTGAATCAGTCCTTCACTTGTTTCTGAAATATCTCAAGATAATTCTCGACAATTGGACTCAAATTTGCGTAATTCAAGTTCACCCTTTGATAACAAATTCACCAAATCATGCTTTAGTTTGGATGCCTTTGGATGTTTTCTTCATCCAAACCTAGCGATACATTTTTGTTATGTCTCCCATAAACCAAACGGGATATTTTCGAAATCGTAATGCTATCGATACTTAATCTTGTTGAACCGTATGCCCAAACAATCGTTTAATGAGAGTATAGACGATGATTTACTTAAACCATTGGAAACAACGCATAACTTGGTTGTTGTGCTATTATCTTTTATAACCAAGTGTTATGACTTCCTCCGTGTGCCCTAAAAGCAAATATTCATTTTTGAACTAAATTCAATCGTTTATCAAGATTGTAAAATTGAATAAGGGTAGACGTTGCTGATTTTCATATATCTACACTGGGATATTTGACTCCAACTCCCAGAAACTTCGAAACAATTTTTGTAATTTTTAAATACACGTTCATTTTCTGTGTAACTAGATTTCACAGTGACGATAAAAAGCATTGGTGCTGACCAATGGAATTCAAATCATTATCTCTCGATTCGTTTATGTTGTAACTGTTAATTTTGTGAGATGTTTCATTGTCGTAATTGGTAGTAAACGGAGGTAAATTTTTGAACAAGATCATCTTCTCAGGAAGAAATATATGATGTTATAATTCTACACCCAATATCATATCGATAGGATTTGATTTCAAAAACGAAGGATGTGCTTGTAAATTATTTGTGATTTTAGGTAATATCAAAAAAATCAAATTAGCACAAAATTCGTTAATTCTGGAGGAAATTGTGATAGTAGTCTGAAACTGTACTTTACTGGATTGCAAACCTATTCCACAAACAAGTTGTGTTTAACACAAATTTATTTCCAGCAAGACTACTCACAATACACGAAGGCGAGGGTACTGAATATCGGGTTGGGAATTTTTTTGAGGACTGTATGGGGGTTGGAAAGATCCGATGCGACATGTAAAGCGACGGGTTTTGAAGCTTTTAACAAACTTTCAAAATGCAACAATGTTTTGTGCTTA
Source organism: Tipula vernalis (assembly GCA_958295665.1). Taxonomy (NCBI): domain Eukaryota; kingdom Metazoa; phylum Arthropoda; class Insecta; order Diptera; family Tipulidae; genus Tipula; species Tipula vernalis. The sequence continues at coordinate 3,695,475 of OY282561.1, forward strand.
TTTTGGCATACTATATATCGTACGACGGAGCGAGCTCTGTAACTCACCCACATGGTGACCAGAATCGAAAAAATTAGTACATAAATTGAATTTCTTTACAAATTCAAACCTTGAAATCGGAGACGCTCCTGTCTTTCCGAGGTCAATGCAATTTTTCAAATGATGGTTTCCCTTACAAAACTCACAATTTATCTTCAAACTAGCGATGAACGTACTAAAAGATTTATGATTTTCTAATTTGGCATAGCCTGGATTAGATTGTGTTTTGTTTGATGAAATGCTAGGGTGGACAGTGGTTCTGATCGAAGAATTTTGATACGTTTTTGCAGCACATTCATGGTAAACCATGCTTTTGTTGATGATGCCTCGACCTCGAAATGTTTTTAGTGAGAACGGACCTGCTAAGTCGACGTCAACTTCGATGAATGGTCTTACAGATGGATTGACTCTGCAAGAGGGAAGCTGCCCCATCAGCTGCTGCTGCTGTTGCTGTATTAGATTCGTGGCTCGTGGTATAGCGAACCTTTGCCTCAAGATTGTGTTGGTCATCTTTTGCCCATAGTGCAAATTTTTGTATTGCGTTTCGATGACTATTCTCTGAGCGATTACGTGGTAACTTGGCAGCAATATCGGATGTTTCATATCTAGGTCCACGTCCAACACCTTTGTCATCTATAAACGGATGAAATATCAAAATTTTAGAATTATTTTGGAATGGTTTTCCCCTCGACAATAAGTATATATCTGCATTATATGTTTCTTGCTGAACGAAACGATATATCATGGATTCGGCATTAGAAATCTCTTCTAATGTTAAATTTTTCTGCTGCACTCGGATTGATTTTGTGGTTAACCTCTCTTTATACCGTAGCATATAAGCTAAAACATGAGACATTGTACAAAAATTAGAGTATTTGGCGGTAAGGTTACTGATAATGCCAAAACTTGGTTGAACTTTCGCAAATTTAGTTAACGTCTCGGTTATCGGTAACTTTATACATAGGTTGAATTTAGAGTTCGTGCAAGAATTTTGGACCATTGAGCCACGTTGAATTATTTACAAATTATTGCGGCTTCATAGTACGAGTAGCATAATCTGCTGGATTGTCTTCGGTTGGAACAAAATACCACTGGCTAAGCTTGGTTGTCATTATTATTTCGGATACGCGGCTGGCCTCGAACGTTTTCAGCAATTTTGGCGGTTTGGATAGCAACTGCAGCCTGATTGTAGAATTTGAATATAGAAAAATGTTACGATCTCTCGACAATTTGAGAGATGTTAGTACAATCTTTAATAGTCGAACTAATAATGTTGCAGCGTTTAGCTCGAGTTTTGGAATACTTATGATTTTAATTGGAGTAACTCGAGTTTTTGCAGTAAGTAGGTTGACCTTAGGTTGGCCATTCTGAATTGAACGCAAATATTTGACTGCAGCATATGCATCCAAGGATGCATCGGCAAATCCGTGTAGCTCCACTTGTTGCTCGGTGATACACAACCATCTCGAAAATCTTACTTCGGTTAGTTGATATGCAGTAAGTATTACCATGCAGCCATAGAGATTGGAACAATATTTTTAATCTTATTGTGATTGGTGACAGTAAACCCAGCAGATCATAAACTCTGGCGATCTCTGATAAAAATGATTTTTTGGTAGATTGGTTTGCTGACCATAAATTGATTTTGACGAAGAAGTAATCCTGTATTGGATTGTACTTTATTCCAAGCATAACGATAATTCGCGATTCTCAATGGGTATGTTTTCGAGTAATTGAGAGTGATTAGGGGACCACTTACGGATGAAGAAATCGCCCAGTTTCAATAAGCTGATTAAAACCTTTTGTAAGGTAAGCGCGGAAAATAATACGTCTGATCCAGCCATCATATCGTCCATACAGAAATCTGACTTCAAAATTTCACTAGCTTTTGGAAATGTGCGTCACAAAATTGATCGGCTAAATAATATAGCGCAGCAATTGCTAAAAATGGTGCTGAGGCGGTACCGTAGGTTACGGTTTTTAACCGATAATGAATTAGCTCTGACTTGGGATCAGCTTTTCACACAATGCGATGATAATCACTATCCTTCTTCGAAATTGAAATTTGCCGGAACATTTTCTCAATGTCGGCAGAAAATACATACTCGTGCTTGCGGAATTGGATGAGTATGTTTATTAAATTATCTTGTATAGTCGGTCCAACTACCGTGTTGTGATTGAGAGAATGGCTGCTGCTTGATTTGGCGGATGCGTCAAATACTACGCGCAGATTTGTTGTGCTGCTTGACTCTTTAAGTACAGGGTGATGATGTTAATATAATATTAAATTAAGGTCTTTATCCAATTCATCTTCCGGTACTATTTCCATATGGTTTAACTTCAAATAATTTTCCAAAAATTCATGGTAACCTGCTTTTAATCGACTGTCCGTCTGCAGACGACGTTCTAATGCGTAGAATCTTTTGACTGCTTGTGAATAACTTTCTCCAATGGTTGGTGGTATATTCTTAAATGGTAGACAAACGGTTATTTTATAATTATCAAATTTTTGTTGTATTGTTGAATAATTCAATGCACTCCTTTTCTTCGGACGTTAGCGGGCTTACAGCTACAATATCTTCGATTCTTCAGAATCGTTCGATTACTGCTTCAACACAAGATGTATCACTCATCTCAACGGAGTTTATTGGCTGTATTGCATTGACGATAGGTCTGGCACTTCTGCCAAATTTGGAATTTATAGCAAAGGTACTCTTTTACTCACTTTGTTTTGTCCCGACCTCAAGTGAATGGAAAAATGTATCACATCCCAATGCAGGTCAATTTAGCCTGGTGTATTCAAAGCTGGGTCAGCTAACGGTCTAAACTTTTATCGACTTCCTCAAATTGAAGATTTTTGGGTCGAACTGGTTAATACAATGTGATGGATGGTACAATTAATGCTTCTATCGGTATCTGATAAGCATGGTCAATATTTGATCTTAGTTTTAACACACACCCTCCTTTTGAAAATCCAGCTTCAGTACTATTAAGTTTGCGGATTTTCATGTCCGATTTATGGCGTGGAATCTTCAATAAATTAAGAAAACTGTCGGTAAAGAAGGAATGTGTCGAGCCTGAGTCCAACAATGGTCGTCCCTTGACCCAATTGCCATATTTGTCTTCTACCTCAACACAAGCTGTTGTTAGAATAGGATTAGTTAAATTTACTGCTGTTGAAACATTTTCTGTAGTTGCTGCGCCTTCGGCTGGAAATGAACATACATGGTTAGCAACTGGAATAGGTGTTTCTGATACAAAATGAAGCAACGTGTTTTACCTTCTTGGCCACTTCTGGCAATGTTTGGTAGTTCGACAATTTGTTACAACACATACCCTTGGCTGAGGCAGTTAAAGCATCGGTTGGCTTTGGAAATAAAATCTCGACGTTCCGTTACATAATGGACAGTTCCGTTGCATAATGAACAGCTAGGTAATTGAATTGCAGTGTGGTACGATCTGATTATTGTAATTGCTCTTCGTCTGGACATGGTCTGCAACTGTATCGACTAATGAATCCATTCGTTTGCTTAAAAATTCGATTAGCATCTGAATGGTGGGAAAATCTACGTTTGCACTTTCATACTTCCATATACGTCTTGTTTCCTCATCTAGTTTGTCGGTAGCTAGTAGAAGTATCCATGGATCTCGATTTGTTGCATCTGGACCAAGCGATTTTAAGCCGCATACTGTTTCGTCTATGTTATCATGTAACTTCATTATGTTGCTAGCTGCTGCCTTATTGAACTTCGGTGTTGCTAGAAAATCACGAATGTATATCTCGACTATTGGCTTCTTCTTATCGTACTTTTGTACAAGCCGTTTCACTGCTTCATAATAATTGGCATCATCTACCCGAAAATGGCAGATATAAGTACATGCAGCACCTGTTAATTGACCGAGCAAATATTTAAATTTTTGTGCTGGAGATAAACTGATATTATCGTGCACAGTTGATACGAATATGTCATAAAATGACTGCCATTGCTTCACGTTTCCATCAATCGTTGTCTACTTGTGCTACTGGCAGTAAAGTTTGTTTCCTAATGAAACTTTGGATTTTGGATACAAGCGGGAAATACATTTCATCAATTAAATCCATCTCAGATGTCACATTGTCATCAATCGTAAATATTTGGTCTTCCACGGCCACGAACTGCTTATAAATTTCGAAAGTTTTTGATAAGCGAACATTCAGTTCTTCTACTGTAGCATCTTTCCCTTTTGTGTTGATGAAAGTAGCGTACTTAGTAAATTGTCCCTTGATGATAGCCTTCCTTTTTTAACCGCTTCCATTTGGTTTCACAATTTCACTATTATAGCACCACACTCAAACAAAAAAAAATTCAGTCGCCCACTCCCAGAATATCAAAATGTCTGCTTGACCACGTGTGAACTTAGTTAAATTCGTTAATCTCGTTAGATGATCGGAATTACCAACCATATAATTGTTTGGTTTTATCTCAAATTGTTGCTTTGGTTGAGCGGGTTTGTATTTCTTCGGCGAACACTGGATTGAATCTCGAAAGATCCGACTCGAAGAAGGACCAATTTTATTTGTAATTACTTTAAGGTACAAAGTAATTACTTTTGTAGTATTACGCTCGGTTTGCTTGTAAGTATATACACGGTAAGCATATTCTTCAAAAATTATACACGGTAAGTATAATCGGGAATTATAGGCAAAATAATTTTTTCACTTTAATTTTATTTCACATAAATTTATTCTATTTTTAGGTTAGGCAATGTTTCCTGATGCTTACAGAACAAAAACGTTTTTTTTTTAAGGCTGATGTACAATTAATTCAGATAAGTATAAATGGAAATTACATATACGATCAAACGATTCTTTGTGTGTTCTCTTTTAATTTTAGGTCATAATCCTGCGGATGTCAATATTGCATTGGAATTTATAAATTGTAATGCAACAATTTTACTGCTGTTGATCAATTGACCGCCGGTGATGCAATAAACTCGAACACGACAGCCGCAATACATATTTGGCTTATGCTCCTTTTTTCAGAATTAAACAGGATTCGTCGTCGTATCTATCGCATAACACTTTCCAAACTTTGGGATAGACACCAAATTGGATGCCTTCCCTTATCTGATACACGACACTAAATCGTAATATTTCTCAATATCATCTAGCTTCTTATTTTCATCTCCTCGAACCTTGGGAGATTGATTTCTGGTAAGTTTACGTTTTTTCTACACTCATTGACTTTAACTTATGTAACGGGGTTTGAGATAAAGTGATTTTCCCGGTGGTGATGGGCGAGAATTCCAATTTTGGGTGTTGCTTTTTTCCATACTGTTTTTGGAAGCTCAGGCAGGCAGTGCAACCGGCGGATTGTGGAGGAAAATAAATGCCAGCTGTTCCACTCCACCGTTCTTAGCTATAAAACAAAAATTCATTTTTCCTAAACCTCGTGTATTTCCATATCCTATCCTCGTCGGCTATCAGGTAGACAAATTAATTATGCATGGCGCGCCGAGTGTTAAAATACCAATACGTAACTAATCGCGTGGGAGATACAGGTTTGTTTTTTTTGTTAAATAAAAAAAAAATAACACAAATAAAAAAATGGAAAAGCACCCATACTAGGACGAGGGTAGCTAATATAAGGTGCGCGCGTCGAACATAAAAGGGGGAAGAGTTTTGAAAATTATAAAGTGATGATCGTGAGATCAAAAATAAAAAGATAATAATAAAAAAAAGTTTTGAATGTGGTTTTAATATTTTGGTGATTAATAATAGTACGAAATAAAAAAGGGAATAAGTGAAGTGTTATAACGATCAATCTCATAATAGATTTGTGCTGTAATCATTGCAACGGAGCATAATAGTAGTGGATTCGGTGTGCATGTGTTTGTTTTGTTGCGCCGGATCAGTCGATTTATAATTAAGTATAACGGTTGTTTTTTTGCCAAGCGGCACGAATTTGTGAAAAGTCGAGAATATAAGTGTATATAAAAAACAAGTGTAGTTATTTAATAGATGATTAATTAATTAAATAATAAATAATTGTGTAAGCCAATAAAATTCGTCACATGGAAATTGGTGAAATGTGTTCAAGCAAAAGGTTATGAGACATGTTTCGTAAGATTACAATTAAATAAACAATAAAAAAAGGTAGAAATCCAAATAGCTTACCGTTTAGGTTTTGTGGTTGTGTTGCTCCGTATGTATACAGTGGATAAACAAATTTTTAGTGTGAAGAAAAATTTGATAAGCTGTTCGTTTCAGCAAATAAGTAGTTCGCACAATTACGGTGTATAGTGATCGAAGGGGAAGACAAATTCCCGGACAGAAGTGTGTTGGTGATAGGTAAATCAGAAGAAAAGCAATAATAAATTGGTGGTTTGATCCCGAGTGTTATCAGAGTAGACGGGACAAAGTACTAAACGGTGGTGTTAACCACTCAGCTATTTCTTGTGCTGTGGGTATTTAAATAGAAATAGATATATACGGTACATAAATAGTGGAACGATTTTATACCGATATTTACGTATGTATCTCTGCGTATGAGTGCGTATGCGGACGATTGCCACTTGCCAGACACGCAATTTTGGTATACAGGATAGTGCTGAATAGCCGGTGAGTGTTTCCTTTTTTTTGTTTTATTTTCCAGCAAGATAACTCCTTGGCGACGCCGATTTTCCAAAACAACTCACGCCGAGTGGATTGCTAGACTGAGCTCTAGTTAGGCAAACCATAACGCGCGGCAGGTTTCTCCAGTTTACTGGAGTGGCGCCCAATTAAAATTTTCTTACTTTACCTGCGGGAGAATCAGGTCGCCAACTCAATTAATTTTTGTTTAGTTGTTTGAGATCGTTTTTCTTTTCATCTCATTCTTGATTTTCGTGCGGGGACTCAAACAGCTGAAGCAAATATACAGTTATATCGAGGCGAAGGGGATCATTCACAAGCCAATCACGAGGAACATCCATCCCAAACACAGTCAAGCATCAGTGGAGGTCAACCGTGATTAAAAAAAAAAAAAAAAAATAATAGTAAAAGAAAAAAAGAGTTTTTGTATGATTAATCAACTTCAAAGTTGCGCTAATAAAAATTGTTTGATCTAATGGGTTTAAAACCTTAATTTTTTGAGTTTTGTTATTTTTCGGTCGAAAGTTTTCAGTTTTGAGTGCTGCGCGTTACATTTGGCGCCCAACGTGGGGCCACGTTTTGTTCGGTAATTCGATTTTGAAATTGAAAATAATCCAGAAGGCTAACGGGTTGACTGTGGATGTTTGACTGTGTGGATAGAAATCATATTTTGTCGTAGGTTTAAGTGTTTGTTTATGATCATACGATCTATTTTTACAATTTATGGTCAGTTTAGAACAAGCGTTTGAACAATTTAGCTGTAAATTAATTGTATCACTAATAACGTTTAATTATTTTTGTTGAGAGAATTGACGGTGAAATTAAATTCTCGTTTTATTGGGTGGTCAACGGAATTTTTGTAATATTGCACTGCTTTTGTCACCGAAAACCGTATCAGTTTTGGTTACCATTTTAATCAATCCGTTCATTCTTTCAATTTTTGTGAAGGTCATTTTTGTTCTTATTTATTTTTATTTGTACAAGGTTTGATTCATCGTTGTCCAGTTGGATTTGTTTATGTTATTTTGTTTTTCTATTTGCCAAGTTAGGCTTATTACAAGGTGTTAATCTATAATTGCTGTTTGTTAATTGCGAGTTGGTAAACGATTTTTTATCAACACCGACAGGATGTCACTAAAGGAGCAAGACATATTAGTTATTGCACCAGAAGACCTTGAGGATGAGGAACTAGAATACGAATTGGAGATCCGCAACATCCCCGTGGAAGGTACAAGACGGCAACAGACCGAGAAGTTGAGGCAAATTCTAAATGATGAAAAACACGGGAAAGTGGAAAAACCAAAATTAGTAGCTGTAGAAGATGATGAATATGATCTTTGCATCATTCAGATCACTCGGCTGAGACAAAACCTTAAGCTAACACTGCCCAGGAAGCTCGAAAATGCGACAAAACAAACGATATCCAGGTTGGCGCATTATATAGAACGAGCATATCGTGCATCTGATGACTTACGAAAATCGACCACAATTGACAATTTAAAACATCGCGTTCTCAGAACATTAGAAGATCCAGAGGCTGCATCGTCCAACAATGACGGTAGCTTAGACAGTAGGAAGCGGGGAGCTAATGATGAACAAGAGGCTGGGCCCAGCGGATTGCAGGGAAATCTTCATAAAGGTCACGATGCCCAGCGAGATATTACTAGTGCTGAGAACATGGCGAGATTATCACTCAATATTCGGAATTATGTTGAAGATCAGGCAGCTAGGGGGGTGTTGAATCAGGAGACCGACAAGAGAGCATCTAATCGTATAGAGACACCAGCAAATACTAGTAGCAATGATCTGGGAGGCACCTCAAACTTTAATATAGGGAATGTTTCCAAGGTTTCGGTAATTCACAAGTGGAAAATTCAATTTAGTGGCGAGGAAGGTGCATCGTTAACTGATTTTTTATCACAAGTGCAACTATTTGCTCGTGCCGAAGGGATAAACTCAGGACATTTATTTCATTCTTTGTTCCACCTGCTAAGAGGACGTGCCCTAACATGGTACCGGGCAAATTACACAATGTTTGGCAATTATGAGGAATTAGTCGGAGCAATGAAGCGAGAGTTCCTACCAACGAACTATGATTTTTTAATTCGAGAAGAAATCAATTCCAGATTACAAGGACCAAAGGAATCCTTCGCCACTTTCATGACGAACATGGAGATGCTTTTCCAATTTATTTATCCACCCATGACAGTAAGCGAAAAATTATATGTTGTACAAAGGAACATGTTGCCGCATTACTCAATACCTCTGGCCATCGTTACAATAGTTTCCTTGGAGCAGCTCAAAATACTATGCAAACAAATTGACGAAGCTAAAGTACTGGAGACTCGAAGAGCCGGGATTCAGATGATACAAAATCCATTTGAGCCATCATTTGGTCCGCCAAAAGTCGAGAAGATCAAATCTAGAGAGGTTCACGCAGTGCAATCTGAAGCTCAGGTGACGAGAAGTTATCCGCAACGTGTCCGCCATGATAATAATTTTGGACACCAAAGGCCACGAAAAGGAATGATATGTTGGAACTGCAACCGATACGGGCATAAGTTTTTCGATTGCGATAAGCCAAGGGACAGTATTTTCTGTTGGTGCTGTGGCAAACCAGGTGTTACCGCAAATGAATGCCCCAGAAAACATCGATCAGCTCCGCTAGACGATCGCAAACCAGCGCAACAAAAGATTGTGACACCGTCCAGTTCGGAAAACAAAAGTGCGGGATCGGAAGGAGTCTAAGATTTTCCGCAGATAAGAGAGAGACTCAAGTAGTTGAGGAGGCGTCGAATGGGGATGTTGACGAGACAAGTTATTCAATAATTGATAATAAAATTCATAGATGCGGTCCACTGGAAAACTCATTCTATCCACGGTTTATTAACTCAATCATCACAATTGAAGGCGATAGGCGTCCGCATATTGAAGTCGATATACTAGGATTCCAACTTGTCGGACTGCTGGATTCAGGCGCGTGCTGTACAATTCTAGGAGGTGAAGTATGTTCAATGATCGATACATTAGGTTTAGAGCTGCGACCCATAACGACTGGCATTAAGACAGCTGATGGAACATCGCATCACATAACGCATGTAGTTGATATACCGTTTTGTTATAACAACAAGTGCCATGTCATTTCAACGCTAGTGGCACCCAGTTTTCCGAAAGATTTAATTTTAGGTATAGATTTCTGGGAAACATTCAAAATTGAACCGCAATTTGTCATCTCAATAAGCCAGGAATGCAATTTGATCGAGGAAACGGAAGTCGAGATCCCTGACTATAAGGAGAAAGACTCAGTCCGTCACGAGTTAAACGACGAGCAGAGGAAACGTCTAGAAGAAGTGGAAAATGCATTTTTGGTTACAAACTCAGATAAATTGGGATGTACCACATTAATTAAGCACCGTATTGACACAGGAGATGCTCCAGGAACAAAAACACGCGCGCGACCAATCTCTCCGTATTTACAACGCGAGCTAGACCTAGAAATTGACAGGATGATCAAATTAGGGGTTATAGAAGTCGCACAACCAACAGAGTGGGCTCATCCGGTAGTATGTGTAAGGAAACCATCGGGAAAGTTGCGATTTTGCCTGGATGCAAGGAAGCTTAATATCGTAACTGTCAAGGATACCTATCCGCTGCCTTACATAAACCGTATACTAGGAAGATTGAGTGGAACAAAATTTTTATCTAGCATTGATCTGAGTGACGCCTTTTGGCAAATAGAATTAGATGACGACTCGAGACAGAAAACAGCCTTTATTGTTCCCGGACGAGGACTGTACCAGTATCGACGTATGCCATTCGGTTTGTGCAACGCCTCCCAGACTTTGGCAAGACTAATGGACAAGGTACTTGGATATGACCTGGAACCCAAAGTATTTGTATACTTGGACGACATAATAATTATGTCACAAACCTTTGATGAGCATTTGGCTGCTAGGCGAAGTGGCTCGACGACTACGTAACGCAAACCTCACAGTCAGTCTTGAGAAATCACACTTCTGCCTTAAAGAAATCAAATACCTTGGTTATATATTGGATGAATTTGGTCTAAGGGTAGATCCGGAAAAAATAAATGGTATACTGAATTTCAAGACGCCACGTAACATCAAGGAGATACGGCGTTTAATCGGACTAGCGGGATGGTACAGACGCTTTATTCCAGACTTTTCGTCGGTCACGGGACCCATCACCGACTTGCTTAAGAAGGATGGACAAAAACGTTTTAATTGGACGGCGGAGGCACAGGAAGCATTTACGATATTGAAGTCGAGGTTAGTGTCGGCCCCGATTTTGTCAAATCCTGACTTCACAAAAGATTTTACGATACAGACGGATGCGTCAGAAATCGGGTTGGGGGCGATATTGACGCAAGGTGAAGGGACTGAGGAACGTGTTATCGCATTCATGAGCCAAAAACTATCAAGCACTCAAAGAAGGTATCCAGCGACCGAACGGGAATGTCTGGCAGTAGTTCTGGCGATTGAAAAATTCGGGCCATATATTGAGGGTACCCAATTTAGGGTCATTACGGATTGTGCCTCACTTTTATGGCTCAGAAATTTGAAGGATCCGGCCTCTCGACTCGCCCGATGGGCCATGAGACTACAACAATATGACTTCCAATTAATCCATCGAAAGGGTAAACTCAATGTGGTGCCAGATGCGTTGTCGCGATCGGTGGATGTGATAGAATTGTCAGATGAGTTCAAAGATCCAGTTTACGAGAAGATTATTCAGAATGTGAAGGCTTGTCCAGAAAAGTATGGCGATTTTGAAATTCGAGACTCCAAATTATATAAATTTGTTCAGGTAAGGAACAGTTTTGGGGCTTATGAGAGTGTTTGGCGATTATACGTACCTCTAGGTTTACGTGACGAGGTTCTTAAAAAGAGTCATGATGATCCGCTTGCCTCGCATATGGGATTCGCAAAGACACTACAAAGGATAAAACAACACTATTATTGGCCCAGGATGGCTCGGGATATAGAACTTTACGTTAAGAAGTGCGAGAGTTGCCAAGTCAATAAGTATGGTAATCAGGTATCTCGCGCACCGATGGGACAGCCAAAAACACCCACTTGTCCGTGGGAAATGGTCGCCATAGATTATATGGGACCATATCCAAGATCAAGACGGGGAAACAAATATTTATTAGTGGTAATAGACATTTTCTCCAAATTTTGTTTGCTGAAGCCTTTTAGAAGAGCCGAGACTAATTCATTAATAGGGTATTTGGAGGATAATGTGTTTCTCACGTTTGGTGTTCCCAAAATCATTGTATCAGATAACGGGAAACAATTTACGGCTAGGAACTTTAAGTCATTTTTGGACGAATATGGAATAAAGCATTGGACTAACGCGTTCTATCATCCACAAAGTAATCCGGCGGAGCGGGTAAATCGGAGTATTCTTTCCGGAATCCGGTGTTACTTGGAGGATGACCAGAGGGATTGGGACAAAAACATATCAAAAATCGCATGTGCGTTAAGAACTGCCGTGCACGATTCGTCAAAATTTGATCCGTTTTACGTGAACTTTGGCCGAAAAATGAATTTCAATAACACACCGGATCCAAAGGATCCTCAGAAGGTAAACATGGCTGAGAAACCGAAACATATGGAACAGATTTTCGAAAAGGTAAGGGAAAATCTTGCTAATGCTTATACAAAATATGCGCACGGATACAATTTGAGGTCTAAGCAACAGAACTATGAGGAAGGGGAAACGGTGCTGAAGAAAAGTTTTAAGCAGTCCAAGGCAATTGATTCTTACAACTCCAAATTGGACAGCTTGTACAAAAAATGTGTAATTGCAAAAAAATGTGGAATGAACACATATGAATTGGAGGACACTGAAGGGAAATATTTGGGAAAATACCATGCGAATGATATACGGAAATTTTCCGATTAAATTTCGGCATAGGGTTGTGTAACTGGTGTTATTCTTTGACGTTTGGGTCTGTCGAATCAAACGTTAGTGCAATGTTTTCAACAGTTTTGATGAGTAAAGTTTGTTTTAAATTTAAACTGCGATGAGTGATGAAGGTATATTATTCAGCAGTTAAATTGATGATACAATTAAAGTGTGCAGATTGGAGTTGTTGCATAATTTAAGTTTTTTTTTTAAACAATATGATTTACCATTTGTGAAAACTCGAAAAATTTTCGAAAACTGATCATTTTCGAAAATTTTTCGATTGACTACAAAGGGGGTGATGTAACGGGGTTTGAGATAAAGTGATTTTCCCGGTGGTGATGGGCGAGAATTCCAATTTTGGGTGTTGCTTTTTTCCATACTGTTTTTGGAAGCTCAGGCAGGCAGTGCAACCGGCGGATTGTGGAGGAAAATAAATGCCAGCTGTTCCACTCCACCGTTCTTAGCTATAAAACAAAAATTCATTTTTCCTAAACCTCGTGTATTTCCATATCCTATCCTCGTCGGCTATCAGGTAGACAAATTAATTATGCATGGCGCGCCGAGTGTTAAAATACCAATACGTAACTAATCGCGTGGGAGATACAGGTTTGTTTTTTTTGTTAAATAAAAAAAAAATAACACAAATAAAAAAATGGAAAAGCACCCATACTAGGACGAGGGTAGCTAATATAAGGTGCGCGCGTCGAACATAAAAGGGGGAAGAGTTTTGAAAATTATAAAGTGATGATCGTGAGATCAAAAATAAAAAGATAATAATAAAAAAAAGTTTTGAATGTGGTTTTAATATTTTGGTGATTAATAATAGTACGAAATAAAAAAGGGAATAAGTGAAGTGTTATAACGATCAATCTCATAATAGATTTGTGCTGTAATCATTGCAACGGAGCATAATAGTAGTGGATTCGGTGTGCATGTGTTTGTTTTGTTGCGCCGGATCAGTCGATTTATAATTAAGTATAACGGTTGTTTTTTTGCCAAGCGGCACGAATTTGTGAAAAGTCGAGAATATAAGTGTATATAAAAAACAAGTGTAGTTATTTAATAGATGATTAATTAATTAAATAATAAATAATTGTGTAAGCCAATAAAATTCGTCACATGGAAATTGGTGAAATGTGTTCAAGCAAAAGGTTATGAGACATGTTTCGTAAGATTACAATTAAATAAACAATAAAAAAAGGTAGAAATCCAAATAGCTTACCGTTTAGGTTTTGTGGTTGTGTTGCTCCGTATGTATACAGTGGATAAACAAATTTTTAGTGTGAAGAAAAATTTGATAAGCTGTTCGTTTCAGCAAATAAGTAGTTCGCACAATTACGGTGTATAGTGATCGAAGGGGAAGACAAATTCCCGGACAGAAGTGTGTTGGTGATAGGTAAATCAGAAGAAAAGCAATAATAAATTGGTGGTTTGATCCCGAGTGTTATCAGAGTAGACGGGACAAAGTACTAAACGGTGGTGTTAACCACTCAGCTATTTCTTGTGCTGTGGGTATTTAAATAGAAATAGATATATACGGTACATAAATAGTGGAACGATTTTATACCGATATTTACGTATGTATCTCTGCGTATGAGTGCGTATGCGGACGATTGCCACTTGCCAGACACGCAATTTTGGTATACAGGATAGTGCTGAATAGCCGGTGAGTGTTTCCTTTTTTTTGTTTTATTTTCCAGCAAGATAACTCCTTGGCGACGCCGATTTTCCAAAACAACTCACGCCGAGTGGATTGCTAGACTGAGCTCTAGTTAGGCAAACCATAACGCGCGGCAGGTTTCTCCAGTTTACTGGAGTGGCGCCCAATTAAAATTTTCTTACTTTACCTGCGGGAGAATCAGGTCGCCAACTCAATTAATTTTTGTTTAGTTGTTTGAGATCGTTTTTCTTTTCATCTCATTCTTGATTTTCGTGCGGGGACTCAAACAGCTGAAGCAAATATACAGTTATATCGAGGCGAAGGGGATCATTCACAAGCCAATCACGAGGAACATCCATCCCAAACACAGTCAAGCATCAGTGGAGGTCAACCGTGATTAAAAAAAAAAAAAAAATAATAGAAAAAGAAAAAAAGAGTTTTTGTATGATTAATCAACTTCAAAGTTGCGCTAATAAAAATTGTTTGATCTAATGGGTTTAAAACCTTAATTTTTTGAGTTTTGTTATTTTTCGGTCGAAAGTTTTCAGTTTTGAGTGCTGCGCGTTACACTTAGTAAACTGTAACTTTTCGAGCTTATAGATTATCAGTGATTCCACTTCTCCGTAAGAGTCTTCAAAATCAAATCTTTCATTTTCACAATCCTCAATCTGATCCTCAGACCACGCCTCGATATCAGACCGAACTCGATCTAGCACTGACCTGTACTCCGATGCCAAACCAAAACTGTTTTGTTCTATTTTACAATGAAAATACGTAATCTGGGATTTATATCCACCACATTTTTTTGATTGTAAATTTTAGCTTGTCAATAAGAAATGCTTTTCAATGAACGATGAACGATGAATTATTAAGATGGCGAATATGATGATGAATCTATGTCCAACCAATTACCGATAATATTTTAGTAGACGATGATTATTGCAGATAAACTCGTCTGCAGATAACTAATCTGCAGCGTTGATTTTTGACGACGAAATTTCGATACGCTAGATAAAACCGCCTCTTGAACAGCATACGTTGTCGATGAAACTCTAAAGATTTCAGAACGATAATGTTCTCGATGAATATATAAGAAGCGTGAGCGAAGAACCGATGAAATTTTCCGATGAAACTGCCGATGCAATGATGAACATTTTGTAATGATTTACAGCGATCACGGTTGACGTTGAAATTTGAATAAAATTATAGCAAACATATTGACGAAACGATAAGGTTTTCAGAACGATAATGTTCTCGATACGACACGAGGTTGACGAAACCGATAAATATGCGACACAATGATTACAAATTGTTGACCACGTATCAATCGTAATTTAAAAGAGTTTTCGTTTAGTTACTGAACAATTCAACAATCAAAGCTTTCATTTAATTATGGCACACCCTAAATATCACAAATTAAAATCAAGATTTGAAAAAATTCTTTAAATTTTTACACAAATAAAATATATTATATATAAAGGTCTTACTGACTCGAAAGTCCATTGGCTGTTTGGATATTATTTCGCAGGAGAAAAAAGTTAAGAAATTAAAATTAATATTGAAACCCTTTCTTGTTTTGGGTCACTTTTATGTATGTACATGCATACAAAAAAAAAAAAAAAATGGAACCTGTTTTATATGAGATATTAGAATATATTTTTAGAAACATGTTTCAATAATTTTGTTCTTTATTTCTTGTGAAAATATTTTTAACTTGTACGGTGAGAAAATTGTTTAAACTTTAAAATAAAAATAATAATGCTAATTTTAGTATACATCAGGCATTGCGGGATTATCATACAATGTGAGGTTCTTTTGATTTTTTATACATAAGTATTTTCTAAACTAATCTTAGTGAAATTGTTGTACGAGTAGCGCTAGTTGGTAAATTTGAAAAAGTGAAATAATTTTTGTGTTTAAGTGACAATTCGTTTAATAAACAAATCTACGTTTTTTGAGTATCATTCAAATTTCATTTTATAAACGTGATTTTACAATAATTTTCCTCAAGCTACCAAATCACAGACTCACAATTATTGATATATTATTTAGAGCCGAGAACCCCAATCAAAATCTCATTACCAATATTTCATCTTTACCTTTTAGAAGTAGGAAATTTCTTAAGAATTTCAACTACTCTGCTCAAAGAGATTAAAAATTGGTGAGTCACATTATGTGAGCAAGGAGAGAATTTTCTGATATAATTCTGTACTCTGGTTTATCGTTGTGGATCATTCGAAAAATGCAAACAAATAAAATACAAATGATGATCCAGTTTAGCAGTGCTATTTAAACTAGATGGCAATTTTTTTTTTTTTTTTTTTTTTTTTCGTCCCTGCCCAAAAGCGGCTAGTACTAGATGGCAATAGGTTTGTGCAAAACAAATTTAAGAATTCGTTTTAGTAAGGTGTACATATATGGAAAACATCAAGGAATCTAAATACGCGTTGGCACAATAATTCCAGCTCCCAAAAAGTATATTTAGAGGTATCAAGAACCGCAATCAGAACGCAATAAAACACGAAAATAAAGTGGAAAATAAAATATGGCGCATTGTAAATTATTCTAAAAATTTGTTGCTCAAAAAATTAAAATTAAACGGCAAAACTTCGTTATTTATAAAAATTAATTGGATACTATTTATTTTAATTTATTTATTTCATTGATAATATTTCTGAAACGATTCAGTGCAATAGTGGTTCCAAATATTATCATTTATTGTGTTATGGTGAAAGGTCAAGAAATCGTATTAAAACTATACAAAATAATAAATGATTCTGTTCGAAAACATGTAAAGAAAAACACGCAGCCCTGAGCAAATCACATGCTGGCGACAACATGTCAACAGATTTTATTTCAGAATATGAATTGCCCGATAATAATTTGGATATAGATCAAAAATTGAATATTCTAATAAGGTCACAGAGGAAAATTTATGTGGTAATTGCATCTCAAGAGTTTCTTTCTCAAAAATTCGACGTTTTAAAGAAATTACAAATAAAATTATAAATGTGTGTGATATTAGTGGTTGAAAAAATATTTTTGCTCCAAGGTCAAGGAATACATTAGATATTCTTTATTTTAATACATACATATGTGTATATCGAGCTTGATACAAAAACTGAACACTTTTGAATTAATCGTGAATTCTAGTGATGTTGACATTGATAAAGTGAATTAAAGTGAGATTTGGAAATCATTTTCTTTCGTTTTTAATAAAAATGAAAACAATAGTAATGGATATTTGTTAAAAGTTCGATCGTTGATAATGAATTTCTTAGTGAAAGTTTTGAAGGTAACAGTCTGTGTTGGAAAAATATTTGGTTCATCTTGGTAATAATCTATTTAGAGTTTATATATGTACAGTTTATGACCTAGCCTCAGTGAGTCACATCATAAATTACATTGACTTGATCTTGCTAAACTTTAAAATATCATTTCTTAATAAAAATATAATAACTTCGAATTGATATTTTACTGCTGAATAGTTTTTCCGAAGATTTACTTACCAGTGAATAAAACTCTTCATCAGTTCAATTTAGTGATCATAAGGAAATAATATTAAGTGTAAATAAGACGAAAAAAAAATTAATTTCCAAAAATATATTGGAATATGAATCTGTTAAAAATGATGTAAATTTTTAAGAAATTATTATTACACACAGAAAAAAGCGTTGTAAAATTCAACAAAAAATGCGATGAAATTCATTGCAAATGCAATGAAATTTCAACCCATTACAACTGTAATAACATTTACTGTATAATGTAGCAAAACGTGATAGTAGTAGAATTAATTACCAGCGAATTAAAATTAATTACAATGTAATAAAATATTTTTCTATATTTGTAGTAAAATTTATTGTAATCGTGATCAATTTTATTAGATTTTTACTACAATCTTATAGTAAAACTTAGTACAGCCGATGTAGAATCCTTTACAATGAAATGAAATGGCTTTCTATATTTGTAGTAAAAATTACTACAAAGGTAATTCAATTTATTAGCTTCTTAGTAAAACTTTGTAATGGAATTTATTATAACAGAAGTATAATCGATTACAGCGTAGTAAAAAGATAAATACATTTATGTCACAATATACTATAACCGTAGTAAGATTTACTTGCAAATTGTAGTATAATATTATATTGTACTACAATCGAAATAAACTTAGGATTCTCAACTAAAATAATCCGCTGTAAAAAATTTAAATTGAAACACACGATTAATTTTTAATTTAATTTTTATTGGTAATATAAAAATGTCAATATTTATTATTTCTAAATTATCTTAAATCGAAGGGCCAGTCTACCATCAGACAACTTGTGAGACAAACTAGGATAGCACTGAAATTCACAAATATTATTAAGGCTTATGTTTTCTAAGTTGTCTTTTAGAATAAATGCATTCAAATGCATATCATAGTCAGAGAACATTTTTGTAGAGACTACAATAACATTATCACCATATACTATCATTTCAATTATTTTATATATAACTTTGTCATTTTGCTTGGATAAAAAGAATCCAGATTTATACGAAGTTCCCTTAACATTTAAATCATTTGCGAAAATCTGGATACCATTAATTCCAAATTCGTTTTGTTGTTTGAAGTAAGACTTTTCGGAGAGACATAGTTTAATACTTTTATTAATTTCAATGATTTTATCAACATTCTCACATTAGAAAAAGTGTTCTAATTTAAAAGACTGTTTGCACTGCAATAGAGTAGCAAAGATTTTTACGTGAAGTAATAGACTGAGCATATTGTTTTATTTCTTTGTGTTTGCTTTCATTTCGCATACTCCACATCATTTTTAAAGGACCTACTCTTTTAATTACTGTTGCATAATGAGTTAAAAAATGTGCTTTTTGTTTTAGAGGCTCATTAAAAAGCTCTATATAATCTCTGTTATGGAGTGCCACTCGACTTGCTAGTTCTGTAAGGTCGTCGTTGTTAAATATTGCATTCATGCATAAATCGACCTGTTTTTGGAGATTTAAAAAAACATCCAAACTTTATCATGTTCTGGTATAAATTCCCGTACCATCAAAGAAAAAAAGAAAACGAAACAATTTGTTTCACTCGCTTGCATATTTAAGTTTCTGTTTTGTAGAACTTCTAGGTTTATGGGAAGTGACATATTTCTTGAATCTATAATGCCGTAGTCAAATAGTTGCTTACGGTCATTCAAATCCTCCAAAGAAAAGAACTTTTTTTCGTATGAAGTACAAAATAATAAGGCGCACGCGCATATAATTTTTTACCACTCCTTCAAAAAGATCATGCATTATATCGACTGAGATATTGACTACGGCATGAAATGAAGGCAAGGTGTTAAAAATACACGATTCTGAAATCCCTGTCTATTTAGGGCCTTTAAGTGCTAAATCGGATGTATAATTATCAACTGTTCTCAAGTTAGATTCTATTTCATAGCAAATGTGTTGTGTTTCTGATTTTGTTGTTTTGACAATTCTGCAAAAGTGAAGCGCCGAAAATGATGACCGAAACCCTAGTATTATATTCAATCCAAGATTATCTCCCGTCACTAGTCCTAAAATGAAATAAACCTTTTTTTTGACGCTCCCTTTTTCAATTACCATGTCGTTAAGTTCTAAGTCCATTAAAATTTGTAATAGATTATAAAGGATGTCATCGCGCTCATATTTTTTTAAATAGGCCGACATTATTAACATAACAGGTAGAATATTACTCAGAAGAGAACGCTTATGTATATTGAGGTAAAGTAGGAAAATTCAAGTAAAAGACAATAATTGAATTTACGCCTGAGTGTAAACCTAAGACATTATCTGGGTCGAAGTCATCATTATACAGGAAGTACGGTATGGCAATTTTCTTTTCTTTAAAAAATTTGGAATATGTTTCTCTCCAAACAAAGCCACAAACAAAATTGTTTATGCTATTGGAATCAACCATTAGATTCTGCATTTCCGCTACATTTTCTTCCAGTAGATTACCAGTTTCAAAATATTTTTTTTGTTAAAAATGGTATTGCTAGAATTGTTCCTTTTGTATCACTGTATTTTAAAACTGGGACACCTTTTTTAACAGTATTTTGAACTTCGGATGAAATAGTTATATTAGTCGGTAGTTTAAATAAATGTTTCTGTTCTAAAACGTTTTTAAATTTATGTTCGGTGTCAATTTCGGAAAAAGCATTTTCACAAAATTCCTTTACCTTTACTACAGCTGTTTTAGAATCAACTGATTTTAGAATATCTTTCACGATTTTGAAAATTAAATTTCTAGGGACTGAATTTTCATTCATCAAATTTAGAATAAATTTTAATGCCTGATCTGATATATCAATTGATTGGTGAGAATGCAATTCAGATGAATCATACTTAGAAAAACTTTCAGAAGGATTTTGATATGATTTTAAAGAAACAGAGGAGTTTTCTTGCATCTTAGTACTTAAATAACCGAGACCCTCTATACTGGAAACAAATAAGTCAGACCTCTTTTTTGAGCTTGAACTGAAGCACAATTCTTCATTTTTAGCATGAACTCGTTTCAAATGGCGCTTCAACATATATAAGTCCGAAAATGCCTGCGGACAACTATGTATTTTGTTGGCATTGATATTCAGATTGATATTTATGCATATATTTTAGATGTAAGTAATAATTATATAACGTATCAAACTTTAAATCACAAGCAAAACAACAAAACATGTTTAAGTTATTATAAATTCAACTTTTTTCTAAAATAACAGAATATAAATGTAAGCTTAAATTATATTTTATATGAATTCAGTATTTAAATTTTAAATAACAGAATATAAATTTTAGTTTGTTATGCATAACTTAATTCATTGATGAGAGCAATTATTGCTGAATTTAAACTATCAGACTATAAATTAAAAAAAAAAAATCTGTATAAATATAAAAACGTTAGCACTTGGTTTTGGATATTCTAAGTTGAAAACGTATATTAATTTGAAAATACTATCAAGTGCGGATATAAAGTTGTCGGTTTTGTATAATATATTATCCGCAACAATATAATATGAAAGCTGACATACCACGATCATCGGTTGCAAGGTCATTCTTCTCTGCAGCGGTCTTGTTTAAAATATCGTTTCTTCTTAATCCGAAGGTCCTTCTCTACTTTAACTGCACTATTTCTAGCGGCTGGGAATTATATTTAAGCCAGTTCTTGTCAATATCGCCTGCGAGTTCAAAATATTAAATTTTAAATTTCATTATAGTCTGTAATGAAAGTATAGCAGTATGTACGAGTATAGCAATGATTTTAATTTTTAACTTTGGGAAGATCTTATATTTGTCTATAAATATTAAATATATGTACATATATATTATATATATATATATATATATATATATATATATATATAAATATATATATATATATATATATATATATATATATATATATATATATATATATATATATATATATATATATATATATATATATATATATATATATATATATATCTATATATATATATATATATATATATATATATATATATATATATATATATATATATATATATATATATATCGCTAGTGGTGTCCGAAGTTAATGAGCATGATAGCAATGGTGATGGTGGGGTAGAAAGGGCCGATTGTTCAGAAGTCTGTGAACTACGGCTTTTTGGACGCCGTTCAACTAATCCTTTTCTCCTAAATTTTTTTAGAGTGTTATTGTACGTTGTATACAATTGGTCTCTGGCTCGGCCGCCGTTGCCACTTTCAACAAAATAACAATTCTGAAATATGTAATAATAATATTTAGTCAATTCTGTCAAATTTTAAAAATAGAAAAGACATATACCTTTATTTCAAATGGGAATAATTTTACTATATCATTAGCAATGATGTTACATTCTTTTGCACCAATTAGAATGTCATTAAATATTGCATATTAAACAATTATTGCTATAAGTTCCTTTCTCTCACTGGAGTTAAAAGGAGTCTTTTCTCAAATAAATTTCTCCCACGGGTATTCGATTTTAATATATCCTCAATGTTCTATAAATAAAAAAAAGAAATGAAGCAGACTAAGAATTCAATTTTCACTTAACCATCGTTTACGATACTAACTCCTTAAATGATTTAGTTTCCGATATGTTTTTCGGTGATGAAACCCAATCCATAACAGATACAGACCCCATCGAAACCGTATCCGCCAATGATCTTGCGGGGATATTCTAATAAATGAAATAATTAATTGAGAAGGCTGCAAAGAACTAAATATAATACCATCAAAATTCTCCACTCCACTAATTTGAATTTAAATAAAAATCTGGCACGTATTTGTGATGCTGGTATAAGAATATGTCCGGAAAAGTTATCTGTTGCAGACAATTAACATCTACATTTTGATCTAATTAATTTTAAAAATACGTATACAGCTTGTGGAATTTTCGGCATACATGAAGAGGTAATAGTTTAATACTTACCATGAAACATTTGACAAAGTTCTGGAAGACCCCATTTTAGTAAAATATTTTTTACAGCCTCCACTCCATTTCCATTTGAAGTATCATCACTCGGTTCTGGCTGATTTAAACCTGTATAAAATTGTACGGTGTATGGACTATCTTCTGCAAATCCATCCACTGTCTAAATTTGAATAGGACTTACCATATAGAATCTGGTTTCTGAATCGGTTACCTCATTAACACTATCACCACTGTCATCAACACCACTTACGTCATCCTGTTTCTCCATTTTATATTTCGTGGATTATAGCAAAGTAGTTAATTACAAATATATATGCTTATCTATATAAGATTTAATAATTTACGTTGTTTAGTTGTATACTTTAAAATTATACGAATTTTTTCATAATGCCTGTCCTTGTTATTCATCATCCAGGACAACACAATCGTTTAGATTTTTAGTATTAAAAATTCAAAAAAATGTATACGATCTGGTATAACATTCGTATCTTGTAATTTTATTCTAATTACATATTATAATTTAGAAAAATAAATATATATGTGTAATTATTCTATTTTTACGATTTTTATTTAACGTGTCTAAAACGCGGTTTGTATGAAGTTCAAAATAGTTATAATAAAATTCGCTAAAATACGTTATGAATTTGGAAAAAATCGTTCATAACAAAACCGAACAACTTAGTACAGGTGTAGTACTTTGGTACTACAAATATTCTTTTTATATTTTTTAATTTAATTTGATTTGTAATTAAATTTTATTATAAGTGCAGTTAAATTTCTTCATCTATAGCACTCAATATTTGATTTGTTTCATAACGTAGTGAAATTAACTGCGTTCGTCGTAAAATTCCATTGTAATCACATTTGATTACACTCGTAGTAACTATTAATACATTATTTGGTATTTTTACAATACTTGAAGTAAATTTCACTATCGAGTAGTAGAATTTTATTATATTTGTAGTATTTGGTGGTAAATATGTGAAAACCTAAAAAAGTAGCGGTAAATTGGTTATTATATTTAATATAAACTTAAAATAGATAGACTTTTAAACACGTTACACAGAAGACACGAAATTCGTGTAATTATACACACATATTTTTCTAAATTATTATATGTAATTAAAGTAATATTAAAAGTTACGGATGTAAAAAGAACTTGTATATAGGATTTTTGAATGATGATAACTAACACGTTGAAATATCGACAAGCCATATGAAAAAATTCTTTTTATTATATTAAAAGCGAAACTATACATTTTAATCTTAATTTTAATGCCAATTTTAATGCTCACTGCCACGTAAAAATTAAAACAAAGAAAACTAAATAAGTAATAAATATTATTATTCCTTACTTCACGAGAAACCATTTTATAATGAACAATTTACCGCAATTATCTTTATTTCGTTTCAATTTTGCTGCGATATACATACAACCCGGCTGTTCACACGCAGTTAACACTGCAACACATCATTTCCTCGTTTCTTACCTCTTTGCCTATAAACTAACTGGAGGGGGAAGGTAGTTTATAGGCAAAGAGGTAAGAAACGAGGAAATGATGTGTTGCAGTGTTAACGGCGTGTGAACAGCCGGAACGAATGTAATAAAATCTACTACTCGATAGGCAAGTTTACTTCAGCTGTTGTAAAAAGGCAAAATAACGTATACTAATAGATATTACGCGTATAATTAAATGTGACGCATCCAGTTAATTTTACCTCGTTACACTGCACTTGTAATAAAATTTGGCTAAAATGTAATAAAATGAAGAAAATCTGAATATTTCTACTACAAAAGTACTACGCTTTTACTAAATTGTTCGGTTTTGTAATGGATTTTACTAATAATGAATGTTTCCTACTCATTACTCGGTTTTGTAACTGCAATTATTTTTCTCTGTGTACTTGCAATTTCTCACGTTTTCTTTCTAGAGTAAAGTTAATAACTTCGTCTAATTTAAAAACATTAAAAAAATCTAGTGGATTCAAAAATCTTTGGTTTACGAAAACTCATAAGAAGTTTTATAAGCTAAAAAATAAATTCCATTTAGACAAATACATATTTTAGTAATCAATTTGAATTTTTTTTAAAATGGTTCAACATTTGAAATAGTGCTTCCAAAAAACCAGACATTATAACCCGATATTTATTAGTAGCATAAAAAATATATGGAATAATTTGAATGAATTAATTTTTCAAAAAATTACCAAACCAACAAAAATATTTAGTTTTAAATTGTCAAAACTCAATAATACCAAATGACAAATGTGTTTCAAATCTAGCTTTAATCAGTTAATCACTAGTTTATTAATGTTATTAACTCTAATTCTAAATCGTATAACTCAATTTATAATCGGCAATTAAATTTTGAAATTATACAGCCATTTACTTTTTCGGATTTTCCTATTGAGGATACCGCGAAAATAATACAGATACAAAGGAGTTTCAACAAGGTTCTTAAAGTATTTTTCTATTGAACTCTCTGTAACGTTTGGTAAATTGATTAATCAAATGTTTAGTACTGGAACATTTTCAAGTAAAGCCAAAGTTATTCAAATTTTTAAGTCATATGATAAAACGCAACGTGGGAACTATTGACCAGTGCGTGTTTTTGACCGGCTAAATTAGATACAATTATATTTATCAAATAAAGGTCTGCGCTTTCATAAAACTTTAATAAAGTTCGGTATTTACTTGTAACTTAAAATTAACTCTTCTGTATCTGCGAGGTAATTTGTATATGTATTTAAGAGCTCGTTTTTGAAGCATGAAGAGCTCATCTAATTTTGAGAGGCAATATTCCAAATTGATATTAAGTAGATAAGACGCGAGTGAATAAAAGAATTATATAATTTCAACACAGCATCATAGAGCGTTCAATTCCGGAATTCGAAATTACAATATTTCGGAATACCGGCCCATATTTCGATTAATTCCGGATTTAATGAATTTCTATTGTTCGCACAAATTTAAGCAATTTGAACATAGTTTTATGTAATTACAGCCTGTCTTGTTGAAAAAATGTATGTACAGCGAAACTAGTCACTATTCGAGGGGCCCAGAAATGTTGATCAATCTATGTATGGAGGTGGTTAGTTTAAGGAATAAAACAACCTAATAATTTGAAAATCCAAAGTCGGTAACAAAATATTATACGTAATATTTCAGAGACTGACCAAAAAATGGTCAATTTAAAGAGCTTATCAAAGTAGAGATGGCTACTTTTAGAGGTTTTAGAGTATTTCTCTTTTGCGTTCACCATGACAAGGCACCTAATAAACGGATTTCGAAACAATAAATGCTTGTTTTTGAAAATTATCTTCTGCATTTACGTATTTAATTTTATCCATCTCTAAAATACAGACATGTTGTGTTGTTTCTTAGTTTTAAACTGAAGAAGGTAATTTATAACTAATTATTAATACAGCCTCGTATATAGCCTGATTTCTGACTCAAACAGACAAATTCAGAAACTTCTCTCGTCGTCCAATGCCAGTTATAAATTTGATGAGAGCAATTCAAGCTCGGGCAGGGATGATATAATTGATGAATTTAATAATCTTGTCCCTTGGGCCAGAATGATCATTGCGAGAACCTTATTTTAATAAAAAATTATGATTTGGTCTTTCTTTCCTTAAAATCTTTTTATTGATTTACCGATAGCAAAATTAGTGATTGCTAGTCTTTTTAATTAAATTTGTGACAGCAAAACGTTCAAAACTGAAAAAATACTTAATTTGGTTAATTTTAATGTTTCAACTATGGCAAATTTGCTCGTTTTTCCAGCTTCCTGGAAAATATCGAAAATCTATGTATAGATACAAGTTTATACGTTTCGAAAAAGACTTTAATGTTGGGATGATAAAAGTGGCAAGTGATGGAAATTGCCAATTGTATGAACGGTACTTAATCGCAGTAGCAATTAAATCTATGTTTTAAAATGTTTCCGATTTTTTTTTTCACATTCATTTTCAAGCATATAATAGTAACTGCGATTTAGTATCGTTAGTTAGTCGGAGTTCCCAGACTCGGACATGGCAGCGCTTAAACTAGACTTGGGCCGCACCAGAACATTAAGCTCTACTGAAGTAAGGACGGTCGTAGGAACACTCACGGAACACCCCCTTTTTGGAGACCGGTGTGAAGTTTTTAACACTTTTTTTTAACACATTTTACGCAAGTGTACCTACATTTGTTTGACAGTGTAATACAAGTTATTAAACAAAATTTTTAACGCTTTTTTTAAAAATATTTTTTAACACATTACACGAAAGTGTACAATTGTTTGATAGTGTAATTCAAGAAAAAATTAATATATGAGAAACAAGATCCTACCATAAGCCAAATAACAGAATCATTAGAAAATCATGATTCTACACTTTGCTAAATAACACAAATCTCAGAGATTGGCTCGCATAGATAGAAAGGATTATAGGATAGAAAGAGGATACATTAGGCTTTCCAAATCTGTATATGTGTTATTCCATAATTTAGAGTTGGGCTCCTATATATAAGGGTTGGGCTCCTTTATAACCTATATATAGTAGTAGTCCCTATTATAACCGATTTAACACAATCTTTGAGGCAGTAAAACAAAAAATCGCAGATGATAAAATACAAACCGATAAGGAAGTAAACAAATTCTACAATGAAGATTTTTTGCAATCCACGATAAAACGCTATATGGCATATTTACCGTTTTGGGGAATTTGTTATGCAACAAAATTGGAAATCTCTGGACGACTATCTAATGCAAGCGTAGAGAGTTGGTTTTCAATAGTGAAAAACCACTACACCAAGCATGAAAGCCTACGACTTGGTAGATTTGTAAATATATTAAGAGATAAAACCGCAAAATTGGAAAAAATAATACAGTTATCGGAACCAAATGAACCTAAATTATTAAAAAGAAAAGTGATTGCCAATCCTAATCCTGATGACCCTGACAGTGGTATACACGAAGAAATGTGGAATAAAAAACATTAAAATGCAGAATTCACCAAAACATTTTGAAAAACGAGTTTTAACTCGTTTTTTGCAAATGAAAGAAGAAAACCCAAGTTTAAGTCCATTAATATCAGACCCTAAAGAAGAGAATAGCTGCCATATCTTACAAAATGGATATTCTTTTGTAGAAGAAAATAATAAATTTATCGAAATAATTAATACGTGTGCCTTCGACGCCACAGCACAAATTTTCCTTTGTTTATTCTCCGATTCCGAATATTTTCGAGGTCTGTTTCGCTCATCAAGTAATCCATTTTTTAAGTTTTTATGTGATCTTGCGAATATAAATTACAATGACATTTCATTAATTTATAAAGAACGGTCTAGATTATTGGTAAATATTTACAAAAATAGTTCTGAACTTATAACCACAATGAAAGCTATAAATTTAGATGCTACATGTCCAATATCATTTATTTTAGAACAAGTACTTACATCTCCATTAACCGAAACAAGAAACTGCTTTAAATGTAATCCTACACCTAATTTAAAGCCAACATTTTATTTGCCCCTTGAAAATGTTTTTCAATTCAATCAGTTGTCACTCACTAATTTGCAAACCTCAATAGATTTCGAGAGCCCAAATTGCCCGATATGCCAAGGATGTAGAATAAAACATTATTTTTCAAATTACGGTATTGTTATTGTCGATGTCAAACCAAATAATAATATTTATAACATTAAAATAAGGGATATTAGTCAACAAGTTACCTTATTAATTGATAAATTTCAATTAAAAGGAATAATACATTTTGAACAGCTGAATGTAAAAAATATGCTTGGCCACTTTCGTTCATACATCAGCGATTTAATAATACGTGCGAACTGCATGATGATATGCTGCAATTTTCAATGGAAGTAAATTCGGCAACAAAGATAAATCCGGCAATATTGATTTACTCCAAATATTAAATAAAATCAGGTGGCTCTCATTACTAATCAGTAATTATTGATTATTGCCAGCCGGTCGAGATACTGCTAATAACTTACCAGCGATATAGTCAACTGTAGTACTAAAATAGTACTTTCATAAAAATCTTTCGAATCATATACGGTTTCTGAAAGAGCCAATCCCTCCAAGATCACAGCCTTATCGTGGCGGAGTGGTTTGCGTATAGTAAAAAAGGAATTGGCAATACCAGTCAGGGCCACCCATACTGGAATGGCAACTCTGGAGCTATCTGACAAATCGTGGTCATATTATCACTCGTACGTGTTAAAATTTTCGATAATGTTCGAATTTCGGTAATTTCATAATAGCTCAACCCTAAATTATGGAATAACACATACAGATTTGGAAAGCCTAATGTATCCTCTTTCTATCCTATAAGGTGCCTATGTGAGCCAATCTCTGAGATTTGAGTTATTTAGCAAAGTGTAGAATCATGATTTTCCATACATTCGATCATTTTGGTAATATTTGAAAATTTGTCACCAGAGCCCAATCCTAAATTATGGAATAACACATACAGATTTGGAAAGCCTAATGTATCCTCTTTCTATCCTATATGGTGACTATGCGAGCCAATCTCTGAGATTTGTGTTATTTAGCAAAGTGTAGAATCATGATTTTCCATATACTCGATCATTTTGGTAATATTTAAAAATTGGTCATCAGAGCCCAACCCTAAATTATGGAATAACACATACAGATTTGGAAAGCCTAATGTATTCTCTTTCTATCTTATATGGTGCCTATGCGAGCCAATCTCTGAGATTTGTGTTATTTAGCAAAGTGTAGAATCATGATTTTCCATATATTCGATCATTTTGGTCATATTTGAAAATTTGTCATCAGAGCCAAACCCTAAATTATGGAATAACACATACAGATTTGGAAAGCCTAATGTATCCTCTTTCTATCCTATATGGTGCCTATGCGAGCCAATCTCTGAGATTTGTGTTATTTAGCAAAGTGTAGAATCATGATTTTCCATATATTCGATCATTTTGGTCATATTTGAAAATTTGTCATCAGAGCCAAACCCTAAATTATGGAATAACACATACAGATTTGGAAAGCCTAATGTATCCTCTTTCTATCCTATATGGTGCATATGCGAGCCAATCTCTGAGATTTGTGTTATTTAGCAAAGTGTAGAATCATGATTTTCCATGTACTCGATCATTTTGGTAATATTTTAAAATTTGTCACTAGAGCCCAACCCTAAATTATGGAATAACACATACAGATTAAGAAAGCCTAATGTATCCTTTTTCTATCCTATATGGTGTCTATGCGAGCCAATCTCTGAGATTTGTGTTATTTAGCAAAGTGTAGAATCATGATTTTCCATGTACTCGATCATTTTGGTAATATTTAAAAATTTGTCACTAGAGCCCAACCCTAAATAATGGAATAACACACACAGATTTGGAAAGCCTAATGTATCCTCTTTCTATCCTATATTTTTCCTATGCGAGCCAATCTCTGAGATTTGTGTTATTTAGCAAAGTGTAGAATCATGATTTTCCATATATTCGATCATTTTGGTCATATTTGAAAATTTGTCATCAGAGCCCAACCCTAAATTATGGAATAACACATACAGATTTGGAAAGCCTAATGTATCCTATTTCTATCCTATATGGTGCCTATGCGAGCCAATCTCTGAGATTTGTGTTATTTAGCAAAGTGTAGAATCATGATTTTCCATATACTCGATCATTTTGGTAATATTTAAAAATTTGTCATCAGAGCCCAACCCTAAATTATGGAATAAAACATACAGGTTTGGAAAGCCTAATGTATCCTCTTTCTATCCTATATGGTGCCTATGTAAGCCAATCTCTGAGATTTGTGTTATTTAGCAAAGTGTAGAATCATGATTTTCCATATACTCGATCATTTTGGTAATATTTAAAAATTTGTCATCAGAGCCCAACCCTAAATTATGGAATAACACATACAGGTTTGGAAAGCCTAATGTATCCTCTTTCTATCCTATATGTTGCCTATGCGAGCCAATCTCTGAGATTTGTGTTATTTAGCAAAGTGTAGAATCATGATTTTCCATATACTCGATCATTTTGGTAATATTTAAAAATTTGTCATCAGAGCCCAACCCTAAATTATGGAATAACACATACAGATTTGGAAAGCCTAATGTATCCTCTTACAATCCTATAAGGTGCCTATGCGAGCCAATCTCTGAGATTTGTGTTATTTAGCAAAGTGTAGAATCATGATTTTCCATATATTCGATCATTTTGGTCATATTTGAAAATTTGTCATCAGAGCCCAACCCTAAATTATGAAATAACACATACAGATTTGGAAATCCTAATGTATCCTCTTTCTATCCTATATGGTGCCTATGCGAGCCAATCTCTGAGATTTGTGTTATTTAGCAAAGTGTAGAATCATGATTTTCCATATATTCAATAATTTTGGTCATATTTGAAAAATTGTCATCAGAGCCCAACCCTAAATTATGGAATAACACATACAGATTTGGAAAGCGTAAAATATCCTCTTCCTATCCTATATGGTGCCTATGTGAGCCAATCTCTGAGATTTGTGTTATTTAGCAAAGTGTAGAATCATGATTTTCCATGTACTCGATCATTTTGGTAATATTTAAAAATTTGTCACTAGAGCCCAACCCTAAATTATGGAATAACACACACAGATTTGGAAAGCCTAATGTATCCTCTTTCTATCCTATATTTTTCCTATATGAGCCAATCTCTGAGATTTGTGTTATTTAGCAAAGTGTAGAATCATGATTTTCCATATACTCGATCATTTTGGTAATATTTAAAAATTTGTCATCAGAGCCCAACCCTAAATTATGGAATAAAACATACAGGTTTGGAAAGCCTAATGTATCCTCTTTCTATCCTGTGATTGGCATTAGCACACAAAAAGGATAAATACTTAGGTAAGTTCTAAATAGACAACCTTTCGGATCTAGAAAACTTTAAAGTGCGAAATATTCTACGATATCTATAAGCAACTCTAAATTTTGAAGGAGATAAATTCTGTGCCACACCAACTAACCTAACCTAACCTACTTGATTTAAGGGCTTTATAGAAATTTATAGGATTAACAGGATTTATTAGATTTATAGAATTCAAATGATTTATTGAATTTATAAAATCTAAACCAATTTTAAGAAACATTAAAATTTGTAGAATTAATTGAATTTATAGAAATTATGGAATTTTCTAAATAAGTCAAATTTGAGTTTGTTGAATTTATAGAACTGCCAGAAACCATAGAATCGATAATATTTATTTGATTTATATATCTCATCTATAAACTTTATAAATTCAATAAATGTTATAGATTAAGGGTTCAATAATTAAGAAATTCTTAATATTTATAGAATTTATTGGACCTTTAAGATTTATAGAATTTATCGAATTTACAGAATTTTAAAACTTTATGCTTAGGATTTAGAGAACAAATTATTCACAGAATTTATAAAATTTATCGAAATGGTTGCATTTGTAGAATTATTAAACTTTAGAGGATTTAACGAAATTCTTGAATTTATAAAATTTGTAGAATTCAAAGAATTTATAAAATTTATAAAATTTATAAAAATTATGGAATTTTTAGAATAAGTAAAATTTAGGTTTATAGAATTTATAGAACTGACAAACTTGAAACATTTCACAGAACCCATAGAATCTATGAAATTTAAACAATTTATAGAATTCGTGGAGTTTATATAATTTATAGAATTCATGGAATTTATAAAATTCATAAAATTTATTGAATTTATAGAGTTTAATAGAATTTATAACATTTAAAGACTGAAGAATTTAGAGAATTTATAAAATTTATTGGATTTTTAATATTTATAGGATTTATCAAATTTACAGAATCTGTAATTATCAAAAATAATAGCTTTAATTATAGACCAACAATTAAAAACAATTTTAAAAATTTTATTTAATTAATTTTTGCCAATATTTCCCAGAATTTATAGGAACTAAAGAATTTATGAGATTCGTAGAATTTAAAGCACTTACTGAATTTTAAACTTTATTCATAAGATTTATAGAAATTATTTGATTTACATTTGTTAAAGTTTATAAGATTTTTCGAAATTTTTGTATTTATAAAACCAGTAAAATTTGAGTTTGTAAAATTTATAAAACAGACACACTTGAAACAATTAATAGAATCCAAGAAATTTACAAAATTTAAAGAATTTAAAAATTTATAGACATATTAAAACTTATAAAATTTTTAGAATTTACAAATATAAGGAGAACTTTCAAATTCGAAAATTCCGGAATTACTTTATGACCAATAATTTCGGATGCCCTAATCATAAGCATATAATTGAATTTCACCGTTTAATCTCTTTGCAATAATAACCCTAAAGAACTCTCTTTTTTAAAAAAAATTTGATTACTTTCTATCCCATTTCATGTTGGTGGTTTGGCGTCTATTGGAGGATGGACCAAATTTGAGTAGATTAATCTACCAGCTCCGTAACCTTCCAATAGGGTGTGCATCGCGTGAGCTGTTCTGGTCTTGTATTAGGCAGCTGCGTGATGAGTACAATTGTGTAAGGGGTAATCTGTTAACTCGCAAGTGTACGTGCTGCCTCCTCCTGGCAACCACTGGTAACTAAGGCCATTTGGCACATTTTTGGCCACTTGGCACAGGCTAAAGTACGGCGCTAAAGGAGAAAACCTTGACAAAAAACCATAATCTAAGGTGGAACAGCATATGCCGAAAGATGAATGGCTGATAGGTTAATCAGTCCAAAACATGCGGACTCTGGATACCTGGCACCCTCCAGTTTTATTTAGCCTTCCTGTCTGTAGTAAAGCTGGGTGACCTACAGGCGATTTGCAATTCCCAGCAACTCGTAAGAGTAAAATCAAACGAAATACGGGGCAGGAGTAGGAATATACGGGAGTGGGACAACCCTCTCGATGTCCTTGTGCTCCAATGCTACCGTCTTTCTAGCGGAACAACACGCTGTAGTAAACATCTAGGAGGGGAGAGCAATAAACCCAGATAGTATGTATTACGTACCCGGAGACAGTATTGTCAGGTTCATTAAGAACCTGAATATTGACTGGACGGATAATTAAGCAGGGTCCAGCTCAATAGATCTTTTAAGTCGCAGTGCGAAGTGGCTGATCGCCCGCATGGCCCTTCAATAATAATAATAATAATAATCCCATTTCATGTTACAACTTGAAATCGATCTTTCAAATAACTTGCAAGTAATTTTATGTTATTTTATGATACTTTGATATTATTCAGCTTTACGAGAAACAGTTTGGTCCACATTATCAAAAGCTTTCCTAATATCAAGAAGAACACATATGACTAATTTATAATTACTAGTTATAAAATGTGTAAATTCAACATACCTTTGGAAAATTTTAGACAACACCTGTGTTGAGAATAGATGTTGGTTTATAATTAGACGCTTCCTAACTACTACCCCTAAGGCTTATTAAACGATTGAAATATAGCATAATTATATTTTAATTGAGAAATATAGATTTTCACTTCCTCACTTGAAATTTCAGTGAAAACGCTTGGATAATCTATGGCTAAACAAAGTTTATTTAATGTTAGATTAGCACAATTTTCATAAGGGAATATTTGAATATCAACACTTACAAAAGAGTTACTGCAAATATGAACAAAAATTTTCCGATCAGTGAATGCAACATTGCTTATTTTTAGATATATGTATTGATTTTGCTCGTTCTGATCTATTGAATAATATGATTTTAATGTAAGTCCAATACTTTTTGGAACCAGGACCACAGTTACTAAAGATATCAGAATATTATTGTGGTTTTGCAGATTTATTAACACTGATTACAAGTTGTCTTTAATACTGATATTTAGAAAGTACATATTCTGATTCAGGATATTTCGTTTTAAGTTTAAAGAATTTTTGCCAATACTTGTAACTCAACTGCTTCAATGGAATCTAAACAAAGCCTTATGGAATCTTTCTCTATTTGTTTAATAATTCAGTACTTCAATTTGGATTTGTGTAACTATCCTAGGAATATATTTCGACATTTTGAATTATATTAGCTTATGATCTGAATTAAAGACATCTTCCAGAAAATTCCATGTCAAACATCCAATAAATCAGTAACAATATTGATTGATTGATTTGATTTTTCCCGGTAGGACACCGGGTCCACCGTGTACCCTCTGACACATAATAAACCGAAGGATAGGCCAGGTTATTAGTATTAAATAATCCACCCAGTTCCAGACACCTAAGTAGTTGATAGTTGGTATGTTTTCGTTGCTTAGTGTAGTTACACCGGAATTTCTGAAAATCCAAACCAAATCAAATAATTATCGCTTAATACTATTATACTTTAACAACAAACTAAAAATTATTAAAAATCAAAACTAAAAATTATTTAAATTATTATTAAAAATTATAAACTAATTTTTAATTTATTTGAAGTTAACATTTTCGAAAATTATAAGTAAATAAACAAATGAATCTTCTCATCAGGTCGCGGCGACTGGACTGCTTGTCCAATCTATATAAATATATATACAGAATGTACTGTGCAGGTTGTATTAGTGAATTGTACTAATACAGCCAAATTCTTTTACAAAATTTTTTCTTCGTCATATTAACCGTTTGCAGCCAGAATAAATATGACATAATTTTCTTATTTCTAGCTTAAAAGAGTGAATTAAATAAATATTCCAATTAGTGAAAAAATTCAACGGGATGGAAATAAAAAGGATTTTTTCCAATAATTAAGAGTTGTTTTCGGCAACAATAATGCCTAGATATTAAAGGATTTTTTTTTTCAAAATAATTTGGCATTAGCGAAAGCTAAAAATAAGGATTCAGACGGTTAACGAATAAATTCAAATTGGCGGAAAAAAGTTTCAAGCTATTACGAAGAGGTTAGAAAACCAAATTTTAAATTTTTTTTGAATATGTTGTGCCAATGTGGGTCATAAATTTGACAAATTTGGAAATTCCTGTGGACATCATAAAAATTCTAAAGTTAGGTAATAAATTTTGTTTACCTTTTAAAAAGAAATTGTTCCTTATCACAAAATTATAGCAGATGTAGAGAGTGGTATTTCAGGACTAGATAAGACGGCTCATAACACTATTAGAAATATACATACTGGTAAATATCTTGACGAATTTCAAAACAAACAATTATTAGGGTGATTGAAGAAATTCAACAGATTCGAGGGGCTCAAAAAGCACAGCAACTTTTGAATGAGTACCCCGAATGTTATGTGTGGAAATGATAAGGGTAACATACCCAAAAAATGAACCTTGGTCGGACAACAACATTTACATTGAAATTGGGAAAGTTGGTATTTCTTCAATGGAATCTAAATTCAATGTAATGATTGGCTCTTGGGTACGTTTAGGAAAAGTCGAGAAAAATTTGGCAAAATTTCTTAGAAATTATCATGGTACGATCCTACGAATATATAGTCTGCCAAAAGTGCACAAAATTGGTATTCTCTTGAGACCAATTGTAAGCTATATAGGTTCTATACAATTTATCCCAATTTTTGTTTAACATTTTAAATCATTATGCGGGAAATAATTTTTCGGCTATACAAAACACGGAAGATTTTAAAAATTATTCCAAAAGGTTATATATTTGTATCGTTAGATGTGGTCTCATTGTTCACAAACGTTGGCTTATATTTGGTAACAATTTTGGTTAAAAATTGTCGAATAGGAGAATCTGGAGTCAAAATTTTTTGTAGAAGCATTGAAATTTTGTTTCGGGGGAAGATGTTTTACCATAGTTAGTTCAACAGTAGCAAACCTAATAATAAATCACGTTGAAGCCGAAGTGTTAGAAACATCTTCCATCATGTATGCTAATGATAGTATTGCGGCCATTCCAAATTAGGAAATTGATAATTTTTTGGACTCATTTAAAAGTTTTACCCCGCGCTTTCTAGATACTATGGTAATACGTGGTCTGATCGGTATGTAAATCATAACTCTTGCGGATTCCATCATCTTACAAAAATAACACAGTTTCTTGTTAGCTGAAAAAATTTTGAGATTATCGGATGAGGTTTTTCATTGGAAATCCGAGAAGTGTAGTTTCTGGAGGTATTAGAAAGGCTATCGTAAAGTATAGCAGTTCTGGAAATATTTTGGAAAAGTCGCGCGAAAATCTAAATTTAATCATTATTATTATTATTATTATGCTATTCTCCCATTAAAGGGTTCACTCTCAGCTTGTGCTGGGATTTTTACCTACCATGAACGGTTTCAGAGAAACAAGAGCATAGTTAGGCGCTGTTGGGTGGATTTGTTGTATTAATTGTTTGTGCGGTTTGATATTGTGTGTGTGTGATTGGTTGTGTATTCAGAAACTTGCGGACTAAACTACACGTGCTCAAAATGACCGCTTTCTGAAGTGTCATGTACGTGTTTTTAGGTAGTTGAAGTGTATTAATGCTATTGTGCAGCGAATGGGGTATGACTCCTGTGGAGGAAAGTACAATGGGCACCGTAATGACACTGTCCATTCTCCACATCTGCCGCACCTCATTCGCCAATGTTGTGTATTTTGTGATTTTTTCGGTGTAACTGTGTTGTAAATTTTGTGTGTTTGGTATTGTGATATCTACTATGTATGTGGTTTTGTTTCTTTTTTCTATTAGTGTAATATCCGGTCTATTGTGTGGTATTGTGTGATCAGTGATGATGCTCCTATCATAATATAATTTATAATAATTATTTTCCAAAACTGTTTCGGGTATATATGTATGTGTAATAAGGTAACGGTGGTCTGTTTGTGTTTGTGAGGTTGTACTTAATTGCTAATTTTTGGTGTATTATGTTTGATACCTGATTGTGTCAGTGCAAATACTCCACCTGCGCAAGAGACTGGCAAGCACTAGTGATGTGTTGTATGGTTTCTGATGCACTGCCACAACGCCTACAGCGGTCTGATTGCGTATTTGTATCGTGTATAATGAATTTCTGATAATTCCGCGTGTTGATTATCTGATCCTGGATAGCCAGCATGAATCCTTCAGTATCCGGAAAGACATCTCCAATACTTAGCCATTTGTTCGACGCTTCATTGTCGACATGAATTTGGCTTAGGTCATGTTAATGCCTTCCGTGGAGCGACTTCTGAGACCATGCTAACATTTTATCCTGATCAGTAATACTACTGGGTTCATTTGAATTATCAGAATGGCATAAGTTTAATGGTGTGTATTTTGTGTCTGCTTTAACTATTGCGTTATGTAGTGGTGATGTGTTTTGTTTAGAGTAAAAATATTCCCGGAGCTTGTGTATGATTTTGTGATGCAGATTGGAAATGTCTATTAGGCCTCTTCCACCTATTTTCCTAGGTAGGGTCAGCCTTTCTATCGCAGATTGTGGGTGATGTTTTCTGTATTTTGTGAGTGTGGTACGTGTTAATCTTTCTAACGTTTGAAGATCAGTTTCTGTCCAGTGTATAATACCAAATGTATATGTCAGAATTGGGATTGCGTATATATTTATTGCTCTAAATGAATTCTTTGAGTTTAAGTATGTTTTGAGTATATGTGTAAGTCTGTTTTTATATTTTTGTATTATTTGTGTTTTGGTACTTGTGTGATTTATATAGCGAGATTGAAGGAAGCCAAGATATTTGTAAGTATCCCCCTCTTGCATTGATTGAATTATCGAACCATCCTCAAGTTCGATACCCCCAAACTCCTGTCGCCCTCCGCTAATTAGCTGTGTCCTGCACTTGTCCAAACCAAACTGCATTTTGATGTCATTGGAAAATGTATGTGCTATTTGTGTTAGTGACTGGATATGTGTTTTTGTTGATGCGTACAGTTTAATATCATCCATATACATCAAGTGTGATATTGTATGTATTATTATTATTATTATTATTGGGGGGGCCATGCGGGCGATCAGCCACTTCGCACTGCGACCTAAAAGATCTATTGTGCTGGCCCCTGCTTAATTATCCGTCCAGTCAATATTCAGGTTCTTAATGAACCTGACGATACTGCCTCCCGGTACGTGATACATACTATCTGGGCTTATTGCTCTCCCTCCTAGATGTTTACTACAGCATGTAGTTCCGCTAGAAAGACGGTAGCATTGGAGCTCAAGGACCTCGAGAGGGTTGTCCCACTCCCGTATATTCCTACTCCTGCCCCGTATTCCGTTTGATTTTACTCTTACGAGTTGCTCGGAATTGCAAATCACCTGTAGGTCACCCAGCTTTACTACAGGAAGGCTAAATAAAACTGGAGGGTGCCTGGTATCCAGAGTCCGCATATTTTGGGCTGATTAACCTATCAGCCATTCATCTTTCGGCATATGCTGTTCCACCTTAGATTAGGGTTTTTTGTCAAGGTTTTCTCCTTTAGCGCCGTACTTTAGCCTGTGCCAAATGGCCTAAAATGTGCCAAATGGCCTTAGTTACCAGTGGTTGCCACGAGGAGGCAGTACGTACACTTGCGAATTGTGAACAGGTTACCCCTTCCACAATTGTACCCATCACGCAGCTGCCTAATGACAAGACCAGAACAGCTCACGTGATGCGCACCCTACTGGAAGGTTACGGAGCTGGTAGATTAATCTACTCAACTTTGATCCCCCCTCCAATAGACGCCAAACCACCAGGTATTGTATGTAAAACTTGTGTGTTGTGTTTAATTTTATATCCGTAATTGCTATTGTTTAGAATGTTTGAGAGTGCCAGAGAGGGCTCAAAGAGTCTCTCTGAAAGATACCTCTTCTAATTTGTATTTGTTTTGTTGTAATTTTGCAATTATTAAAAGATAATTGTAGGGTCGTTCTCCAATGGCTCATGGCATGCTGCAGAAAAAGAATGATATCAGGATTAATTTTGTACAACTGCAAAACCTTCACCAACCATGAGTGAAGAACAGAGTCAAAGGCTTTTTGGTAATCTATAAACGTTGTAAACAGATTACGCTTCTTAGTATGCGTTTGTTTAAGTACCACTGAGTCAATGATTAATTGCTCTTTACACCCTTGTGAGTCTGGCCAACATCCTTTTTGTTGCTCCGCTAATATACTATGATCCGTTATATGTTTTTGTATGCGGTGCGAAATGCATGTTGTAAACTCGGGTAGAAGGCCATTCCTAACAATTGCTCTGCGTCGATCCGCAAGATTCTGAATAGTGACAGTTATGTTTGGGTATTTGTGTGTAAAAATTTGGTGTAATGTATGTCTGTAAGATGTTGTGTCAGTTTCTAAATGTGTGATAGTGTAATATGTTCTCATGATAAATTTATTTATTTGTGGCGTCGATTTCATGCGAACACGTAGTAAATTTGCCAATGTGGTCGCTGGTAAAATAGTGTCCAGCGAAACATCATTAACAGGTTGGGGAATTATGACTGTACTGTTTCGGGTCATCCCGACCGCGGCCGGCCTATTCAACCGTCGATCATCATCGGCTCGTATGCTGTCACTTCCAGCGATGGCTCCAGAAGTGCAGAAGTTATAGTACGTTTACGTAAATTTTTCTCCATTCTTGGGTTCGGTATTGTTTATAGTCTGTCTACCAAAGACTACTAACTATTTACTCCAGTTAGTTGGGCAAGGGGCCCGGGTATACCCCCGGGCTCTGGGTTATCACTAATTTGGGTTAAACTAAAATGTACATACCAATAAATGTTCCAAAACACCAATTTTCACAACTACAATATTAATTTTGTTAATCACGAATTTAAATAATTTAGAGCAATTTTGATTTTTTTTTTTTTTTTAATTTTTCACGCAAGAAAATTTTTTCGCTCGCCAATAAATGTTCCAAAACAACAATTTTCACAACCACAATTTTTTAAAGCAGTTTAATATTAATTTTGTTAATCACGAATTTAAATAATTTAGAGCAATTGTGATTTTTTTTTTTTTTTTTTCTGGTTTTGTTATTATTATTATTATTATTAAGTAAAAATGGAGATTAGCCATTTTTCTTTCTTCTTTTCGTGACTTTTATTACGTGGATATTCGATTTTTATTTTAAAAAATAAAATAAATTTTATATTAGTTAAACACGTATATATATTTAGAAACAAATATATAATAAGTTTAAAATAAATTAAAATGTCTTTCTTTTCGTAATAATTTTTTTAATCATCGAATAAATTTAATCGTTGAAAATAATCGCAAACTTTTCATTTCGGTTCCGTATTAAAATTCTTTCCGAAAAAATAAAAATTCTTTTACAAAATGATGATATACAACTTGTTGGTAGAGCATTTCAAAGTTTGAACATGGTTTTATTCACTATGTTAAAAGGCAAAATTCCTATAGAGTTACAATCAAATTTAAAATATAAATTTAAATGTTCATGTGGAAAAGAGGATGTGGGTCAAACTAAACAAAACATAAAAAAACAGGTTCTTCAACATATTTATGATTCTGTATATATAAGTTAAAACTGTCACACAGCGCTTTATCGAATCATCTACGTGGAAATAACCACTCGATATCCATAGATGACGGTGAGATATTTGATAAGGAGCAAAATCTCAATAAAAGACAATTTTTTATCTCAAAATTTGTTAAATAATCAGGAAGTTTCAAAGTATTTGATAAATTATTACGATAATATTTTGTAGATCGTCTAAATTTTAAAATTTTTCACTCCAATTGTAAAACTTAAATAATTTTCCGGTTAAACTGAGTACATATTTTATAAATTTTAATTTGAACTCTAGTTACGTTAGAAAAATATTCGTTACAAAAAAATATTCTTTCAAATTATAGTATACTAGTAATTACCCGTCAAAACTGACGGAAGTTTCTGAAAACTCAATATATAGTAGTTCACATATTTATTTGCTTTTTATACCCCTTACTTCCCCTTCCTAAAAGATCGTAACATATTTCAAAACCCCTCCCTCTCCCAGGCGTAACATAAAAGTATTCACATTTTTAAATTATTTTAATCACGTGAAAGTGAATTTTGCAATTAAGAAAACGGGCTATCAATGATATGTTCTATGTTCACTCCTCCCTATCTTTAACAAATCGTAACAAATCATGAAGCCACCCCCATGAAGCGTTACGTGAAAATTGTTGATCAGCACTCTAAGGTTTTCATGATTTCGTACTCGCGTTAAAGCTACATAAAGCTGGCCATGAGCAAAAACAGGTTCTGGTAAAAACACACCAACCTTATCGAATGATTGTCCCTGAGCCTTGTTAATCGTCATTGCAAAAGCCAAAATGATGGGAAATTGTTGTCGCTTCATTTGAAATCCTAAGCTGCTCTCGCTTGGTTCCAAGTCGATTCGGGGGATGCAAACTTCCGCTCCCTTATTGCTGCCTGCGATTATTTCCGCCTTGATACAATTCCTGAACAGCTTTTTCACGATCAATCGAGTTCCATTCAGAAGTCCCTTCTTTGGATCCAAATTCCTTAGCAACATGATGAACGCACCAAATTTCAATTTCAGTGAATGAGGAGGCATGCCAGAAGGGGTCTGAGAATTCAAAAATTCGACTGGAAAATCGATTGCATCGTTCGGGTCATCGGAGATCATTGCGTCAATGCTCAGGAAGCAGATCAATCACTCGAAGAGAATGCGAAGAAAGCATTGAAGCCTCATCGATAATGAGCATTGCAGCTTCTCGTAATTTAATGGATTCCTGCGAGGGGATTTTCATGGATGACACCGATGTTTCGTTAGCAGAAAGCGGGATTTTGAAACCACTGTGGGCAGTTCTACCACCAACTAATAAATCCGCTGCAATTCCTGTCGTGGCGAAAGCATGAACAACTTAACTCTGGCCTCTTACATAACTCATCAAAGTGTTGTAAAGGTAAGTTTTTCCCGAACCGCCAGGACCGTCGAGGAAGAAAAATCTCGACTCAGCCATCGAATCATCAAGTACAGCAGCAATCTCTTCGAAAATGGCACGCTGCATTGGGTTAAGGGTGGCGATCAAGTTTATGGCCATTTGAGCTTGCTCTTTGACATCGAAAACATGTTCGACGTTTTGAATCGGGCCCGGTTCAGGAAGGCGAAAATCTGTGCATTTCATGCCATTCATGCGCAAAATAACCTCAATGTCTTGAAGCAGTTTCTTTTCAGCGGTTATGTGATCGAAATACATGATGTAGTCGGCGATTAAATACTCCTTGAATTGCTCGAAAAGCGCAAGAGGATTTTTTTGGCGAATTGAAGACACAAATCAAAGCAAATGTTAGGCGAATTTGATGCGGCATGCACACATGACTTGCTTCACTTAAACATCGTTCCCATTCGCAATCATCCTCAAGGAGGTTCATGGCTCGTGCTGCATCATTGAAGGTGTCAAAAATCACTGAATCGACGGTCATAAGATCGGTAAAACTTTGAGCTCCACGAATGTGTTGTAATAGCAGTCTCAAATAAAAGCGCTCGCGATCTTTCGGACTGACAGCATACATTCGAGTGATAATCCTATCTCCTCTCTGCTTGCGAACTTTCCAAATGCAAAAAGTTTTGTCAAATACGTAATGCTCAGGAATTTCGGAATACAAATATTGTCGAGCATTCTCGTCTTCGTGCTTGTTAAGCTCAAACCATGCAGTCAGATGTGTCTATCGGTGTTGAGCTCGATCAGCTGCAGCATCTTCTTGGCCGTCTTGAAAATAAACCATTTGTTCGTCAGGAAGATGGATGGCAAGACGATAAACAACATGCGATCGATCGTTCATTGAATTTTCGAGCAGTCGCCAAATTGCTTCAGGAGCACAAACATAACGCGCATCGAGAAATTGCTTAATTTCATCATGAACAATCGGTCCTTGTGCACTTAATTCAACAGAAGCACAATCATATCCTTTGTATATATATTTAAAAATGTACTTGATTGCTTGAACGGTTTGGCAGGAATCGACGGTAATGTGACAATTGAATTTGCGTGTTAAAAATTTGTTGTATGGAACGACATGACGATTATCAATTTTCCTTTCTCCTATTTGAATCTCAATTCCTTCACGACGACGAGAAATGGGAAAACCATTAACTTCGGTTAACGTTTCCTTGCAAAAGGATTTCGGAAATCTTTTTGCACATTCACCTTTTTCCATGCAAGGCGCAAGTGGGTTCTCATTGCCGCAAGGTCCATGTATCATCGAGCGAACAACGATTTCATGCAATATGGGTTCCAGTTGCTGTTCAGGAATCTCAGCGCACACAAATCGATCAATCTTCTTGGCTGTGTCGATTTTTGAGTCATTGGCCAGAATGAGGAGCATGTGAGCATGGGGAAGTCCTCTTTTTTGAAACTCAATCGTGTAAACGTATGCAATGACATTTCCAAAAACCTTGTTCTTTACTATGTCATCGAGTAGTGCTTTCAACTTAATGCTGAACACTCGAGCAACCAAATCTGGTCTGTCACCGGGCTGTTGTACAGGAAAAAGGTTCTCTCGAATCTCTGGCCAATTGGGATTGCATGTCATAGTAATGAAAAGATCAGGCTTGCCGTAATTTGCCACAATTGCCATAGAGTCGTGATACTTTTCGCGCATGTTGCGAGGGGAACCTTGAAATGAAGATGGGAAGATGACAGATCGGCCAACTGTAGTATCATGACGAATTGCCACATTATTCAAAACGTCCATTAGACCTCGATATTGCTCGACTCGTAAGCGTCCCTGCTGATTGCGCACAAAGTTCAAATTGTTGGCTTCAACTTGCAGATGAGCATCAACAGCCCACTGCTGAAACAATTTTCCGCCATGGAGAATTAGATTGAAGCGACCGACTCGAATGGCAATTTGTGCAACTTTCCATTGCAGAAGAGTGATTTTAGTTCGCTTTCTCTCGGGACAATGAGCGGTATTCATTTGCATGTTTGGTTGCCAGCCAGCTTCTCCAAAAGGATAGAATAGTACGTATGTCATCGGATCCAAATGTAAACTTAAAATGTTGAGGTTGATGAGAGGTTGTTCATCATTACGTGGGTAAACTCGAAAATCACGTTCAAATGGAGGCTGTCCGTCGGCAGAGCGAAAAATCATTGCCACCTCGTTAACTGTTGGAAGATCGTAACGACGTCTATCGTCATTACGATCGCGCCGAAATGCCATGTTCACAACGGGGAGCGTTCGATTGTC
Organism: Tipula vernalis; assembly: GCA_958295665.1. Taxonomy (NCBI): domain Eukaryota; kingdom Metazoa; phylum Arthropoda; class Insecta; order Diptera; family Tipulidae; genus Tipula; species Tipula vernalis. Next base: position 3,740,265 of record OY282561.1, read on the forward strand.
GGCTGCCGCTGCTTGTTCTTCCTCCCGCTCAACCTCACCAAGATTTCGGTAGGCTTTCGCATAAATATTTTGCTCTCGAATCATTTCATCCAAAGCGCTGACAATAGTTGCGTTCAATCGCGAATTAGCAGGATGATTCATACGATCTTGATTCACCATAGCTGAGTCGATAACATATAGCTGAGCATATTGTCGTTGCTCACCTTCAGCTGGATGCATGTGGCCAGTACGATGATAGATCTGACCGTGAACGCGAAAAACATAAGGGTCTCGTCCTTGAAACTGATGAATTTGCGCACCCATTGAAGCAAATGCAAGCATAGAGTTGTACGATCGAATGTTATCATGAAAGGCTCGAAAATGTGGGTGATGAGGATTACTGAGAGGCTCATGAAGAAGAAACGGAAATTGTCGCATTTGCTGGCAGCTAGTTTCAAGCAATACAGTTCCTTTGTGGCAAAAAAATTTGAAGTTTCCATCCGACGATTTTTCAGCACTAAAATTGAGAGAATGGCAATGTCGACATTCAACATTCATCACACCACAACTGTGAGCATTCATTTCATTGTCTCGGAAGGTTTCATGATCAAAAATCGATGAATTCCCAGCGGCTCGCGATTTTCGCATCCGATTTGCATTTTGAGCTCTGCGAATTATGCCTTCTCCCGGCATTTTATTTAAAAGTCGTTGGCGTTTATGCTCATTATTGCGTTGACGACCTTCTTGCGACTGTCGATTTCTCCACCTTAGTTGTCGTTCACAATTCAAACGCAATTTCCGTCCTTCCGGAGTTTCTCGTTCCATTCTAGTTAAAAAGTTTAAAATTTTGATTTCTCATGTAAAGTAAAATTTAAATAATTTAATCTTTTTCGGGAACATTGACATTTCAAAAGTTTTAATATTGCTTACATTTATTAAGGTCTATATAACAAATCTATTTACAAAACGTCTGTGTAAATTCGTTAAAAATTGAGCGAAAGTTTCGCTCTAATTTTTCACACGTTAGTGCAATAATAAAAACCTATCTTTAAATTCAATAAAATGACACAATTTTAACACTTTATTCACACGTAAAACATAAGAACTAAACAAAACAATTAAACAATTGAAGAAATAAAATAAATTTCAGTTTCTTATTTTTATAAACACACCCGATACCTATATGATTATTTGAAATTAATTTTACAATGGTTCCTATGGTCATGATTGCATCGAAAGGGCTCCACGAATTAAAAAAGGCTCACTTAGCTGAAATTTACAGCGGGCCGTATTATACGCAAAATATTGATACAATGAGGTGTTGGTGCATTTAGTTTGTAGTAGTGTTAGTGTGTGGGGTGTATAATTATACATATAGCGTCTCGCTCCACACTGTGTATATTATTTAATAAAGAGGATATAGTTTTCAATTCGTTATGTTGTAATGAAATGCCGTTATAAAATGAAAAAAAAAAAAAAAAAAAATGCAAAACGTTCTTGGTGAGGATCGAACCCGAAAGCTTGTTGGAAAAAATTGAATATCGAAAAATAATTTTCGGTACCAGCCTAAATGTACATTACAGTTTTAAAAAATGTATTATTACATATTACATTATAATCATTGTCTTACAATATAAAATTTTATGTTTTTCAATTCGTATAGAAAAAATTAAATACCGTTCAAAAAAATTTTTAAAATTAATAAGTACTTCGATGAGCATCGAGAACCCGAAACATTTTCTATTCCAAGTTCCTTGTTAAAAAGTCACCACCTATATCACTTGGACTACTCAGTTATAAAATTCAAGCATCTAAATTGGAAATATAAGAAAAGCGTTACGGCCGCACACTGTGAATTATATATTAGTAGATATTGTACTCCAACATAAGAATAAAAATAAAACAGCTTCAATCTTGTACGTGTCTTTTGTAAACAGAATAAACTACTAAATGAACAAATAGCAATATTTTATATATTAACACACAATTATTTTGGTTTCGCCATCCTCGCACTGCGACACCCACTTCACTCGAAATATGAAATCACGATCACCACCTCGACTACTCCATCAAAATTCCAACAAACATACAAGCAGAGTATTTGTTAGAATTCCAACAAAGGAGCACCATCCGAAACGATCGCAACTTCAACCTCCAAACAAAACAAGTGTCTTAATAAGAAAGTGACAAAACCAGAACAACAGCACTCCAGCACAAAATACTTTAATATAATTATTTAACTTTCAAACTAATCCTAAAATTCGAATTTAAAAATCCTTCTACAATCGGAAACCCTACAAATTTAATTTCCAAATTTATAAATTAATTCTCTTATTCCAGAACCTTTAAAATCAAAATTAAATAAATAATTTCTTATTACTCTATTCTGATTAAATCCAGGGATGTTTGATGACGCGTCATCTATTATTGTCGACGTTGACGCGTCGACAATAAGGTTTTAGCGTCATCTATGTCGACAAAGTCATCAATTCGTCGCCAACATCAACAATTCGTCGACAATAAAAAACAAAACAAAAATCGTTAGGATTTCTCTCATTCTCATCATAATAATCTACTAACATATTACAAATTTCTCAGTTTCTCAGTTTTCATTGATTTTTTTTCCACTTTTTAATACAACTAGTGGTAATACAACACAATTAACAAATGGCGTATATCTTGAGTCAGACTCAGACGTAAATCCGATCGTTTCTCAATGTTTCGAAACAAATTATTGAGGTATCCAATGGCACAACCTGAGAATCTCAATTTTTTCGGCATTTAGTAAATCAGAAATTTCATCGAGAAATAATTACTTATTTGCCAATTCTACGCTAAATAAATTAACAAGCCAAACTCTGACGAAATCACGGAAAACTATAAATTCTCGAAAACAGATGAGCGGATTTGTTGACTGCTTTACTAAAGACGAGGAAGAAAAGATAAATGAATTACTGGCTAAATTCTTCGAATGTAATATTCCATTTAGCGTGGTAGATTCAGAGCACTTCAAAAATTTTATCAGAGCATTACGGTCGGGCTAGCCGATAACATACCTGGCCGACAATCACTTTCATCAAAAATGCTAAATCAATTATATGAGAAATCTGTACCTAATATATCCTAAAATTGTAGTAAAGATTCGGTTCTGGTTATTGACGGATGGAAAAATACAGCTAATAATTCAAAAACCATTGTATAACGATGATCCATAACCGGTGAAAAGGCTTTTTTAAATGCGTGGGATTTCTCAACAGAGTCTGAAATAGGAGAAGCATTGGCCGACGTTGTATTGGAATCAACTGAACAGCTCTTGAAATGTATAAAACTTATATTTAAGCCGCTGTATCAGACAACACGGCAAATAAGATGAGAAAACAATCTTAACAAGATAACAATCTTAACTGTCTGACCGATGTCGTAACCGTTTGAATATCGAAAACATTTGAATATCGAAAAATTATTTATTGTTGACATATTCGACATTGATGACATTTTGTTGTTTTAAATCGAGACGTCGACAAAGACAATTGTCGACACGTCGACAATTGAATAATTGACATGTCATTGTCGACCTCACCATCGCTGATTAAATCCCACCGTAAAAAAGTCTAAATTAATCTGAAACATATTAAATACTAGCTGCTTAAATTTGCGATACTAAATTAACTATTTATACCAATATGAAATAACAATTACCACAAAATTTATGATTTGGCTTATAAACTTAATTAAAATGTAAACCTCTAATTTGTTCAGCGAAATTTCCATTAGAGCAAGACACATACATTTAAATTCAGATTCAATTTGTTTTAGAAATCTGAAAATATTATTATTCTTGCCCCAAAGAAAAATGTTATGAACAAACTATTATATTTGAATTTTGAAAACTCCTGCAATTTGGACGATTAAAAATAAAATATAAATTTTATCAGCGCATTTCATTTAATAAAAATTGTTTTCAATCCATGCCCAAACATATTTTACTTGTATTTTGCTTCGCATAAAGAGTAAATTGAAAAAAAAAAAAAAAAACAAGCAACAAATTCAAAATACAAACGAAACGAAGACCAATCGCAAAAATACATCCAGCATACTACATACGAGATAATACATATGAAATTCCCAATAGTCAGTATTTACCGTACAATTTCACTATACCCCTACCACATATAAGCGCACGAGAAATCATTTGACCAACGACACCTGAGCGACACTGCTACGTAAATTCCAACAGGAGAATCCAATCTCATGTCAAATGGCAAATGAATTCCAATTTTCATTTCTGAAAACACTTTGAAACTGTAATTATTCACACAATTTTATTTATTAATTATTATTGATTTAGTTTTATTAAATCAGCTATAAATAACATATCCTGCGCTCTTTTCACTGAATTTAAAATCTAAATTTAATTTAATTCACGCGGAAAAACAAGAAACACGTCTTTCTGATTCGGGCTTACGACTCAACAAATCCCATTCAATAAATCAGTCGCAATATGATCAATTATTGTATCTATGTTTTCACAGACCCTTGTGGCGTGATCGTTGTCAAGTTTATTAAGGACCAAGAAGCTTAATATTTTACAAATAAATATTAAAGCCTCCATTGACTATAGACTTTATATTGCGAAATAATTTCGTCGAGATTACTAAATAGATTATTGGTACATGTTTTTCTGCCTTATCTGTAAATTGTAATTACATTTATCTGGTAATTCATAAGTTTTACAATAAAGATGTTGCTACCCCCAAAATCTTCCTATTTGTTGAAAGCTGCTGATACCAACAATAAATTATTGACAAAAACGAGTAAACATTGAAAGTCATCGATTTTTGTTAGTAATGTAGCAAATCTTCAGGTAGTACCCTTGACTCTGTTAATACAAAAATATCTACTTCATTGTTAAATATTTTGAATACATTTTCAATACCGTTAGTTTGATTACATAAACCCCGTATATTTATGTAAACAAAGCTGATTGTTTTATTGTCCAGTTAATGTTGTTATTTTGTGAAATTTTATAGTTGTCTATACTAACCGGCCATAACTCATTGTGTTGTGTAATATGCTTTACGTGTCTTTCAATAAGAAATTAAAAATTGTTAACCAAAACTAATAAATAAATAAAGTGCGCTAAAAATAATTAAAAAAAATAATAAAGTAACGTGGAAAATAAACAGTACAAAAGTGAAGCAAAAAATAAACAACAACAACAAAAAAAAATTTAGAAATTATAATTACAAGATGAATAATTCGACTACAACAACAATGTAGAGGTAATGTTGAACTTGAAATTAGTAAATAAATATGATACAATTAATTATTATCCACTTCTGTGACAGCTTTTGTTAACAGAGTTAAATGTGTGTAATTTCCCTTTTTTCTTCTTTTCGAAGTAGAATTCTATTTTCATTAATCCATATAGATATTTAAGACCAAGATTATGTTATAACTGTTTAAGTGAGATAAGTGTTCGCGTAAATAAATTTGGGTATTATTTATATCATCAGTGAATTCACATTGTTCCCAGAATATTAGGCTAAAGTTCTTCTTATGTTTTGTGCCTCAGCTTGATTTTTTTGGCTAAATTTTCGATTTTTCTCAATAGTTGGTTAGTTCATACGTTCATGGTGTGCCTGACTTTTCATTTTTCTAAATTGTGACTTTTCGAACGTCAACCATGAAATTTCGCTTATGTGTTTTTTTCTTTTTTGTGTTGTGACTTTGCTTGTAGTGACTAAAAAGTACAGTATTTAAATTTATTGTGTTTGAATTTGAAGATAACGGATTCGATAGGGTGGGATGCAAAAGGAGTTTTATTGATCTTAATGGTGCACGAAGTGTTGGTAATTTGCATAAACTCAACTGCGAGAGTTTTAATAGGGATGGTGCTTTTAAAGACGAAATGATTAAACGAACTTAAGCAGTTGTATACTCACATGGGGTAAACATCATCAAGATCGCTTTTTCGAATCGATTCAGATTGAAAATAAAAAATTCAGAAAAATTCGACAAAAAGAATCAATCTGCCCGAAACTGATTTAAAAAAATAAGGACAATTTATAATTATGGCTATATTTTGAAAATTACCAATAGGATCATCAGTTGTAAAGACTCTATGCCATAATAAAATATGACAGGGACTCTTTATATCAATTGTAGATTCCGAAAGACAATTCACAGAACAATAATAAATTTTGCATCAGCATCTAATAAATTTGCCAGTTTACATCACTTTTTATTTAAAAGGGCACTCAAACGAACGAATAACGAAAAATAGGAAGTGATCTGGGGTTAAAACTTTAAATTTATTCAGGTAATCAACAAATAGAGGAGATGCGAATTAGTAGCACTTACTATTTTGGCCAACTCCTTTTGAAAGCTTTCCAAATCATGATTTAAACCATTCTGATTATCTAATGTTTTTCCTTTTTGCAATGACAGCTAAAACAACATTTTGCAGCTACTTAAAATCCATTAATTAAAAATAATTAAACAACTAACATAACAAATATAACTAACAATAACTTTGTTGAATTTCATAATGTATTATTTATGTTTAAGATTTTTTGTTATTTTTTTATGTTAAACATAATTTAGTGCACCTTGCCTTGGTATTATCATCCACTAATAAATAATAATAAATTCATTGCCACTTCGCACAAAAAAAAATTACACTCGTCGAAATAAAAAACGCAGCAAGATAATCACTGAAAACAAGGATCTTGAACCTCTTGAAGTTAGTGAAATTCCAAATTCCTTAATTTTGATAAACTTTTGAACAATTTAGTTTTGTAACGCGACTAAAACTTTTGAAATTCTTAACACACCAATTCAAAATTTCTAATTTTAATAAAATTCTAAATAATTTCCAACTAATAAAATCATAAAATTAAAATTGAATCCTTCAATTTTTTGAAATTTATTGTCGTAGAATTATCATCATTATCATCAGGTTTTTAAACCTCTTCAAATTAATTAATTAATGAAAACTCTTAAATTTCTGAAAATTCAAAATTTTTTTTTATTTTCATAAATTATACAGTTTCACAAAAATAGTCAGGAAACAGAAACAAAAATACTAATTTCCGCAGTACTTTTCGATTGATGAATCCGAATCTGGTCATAGAATTGTCCTATCACGTGATGATTTTGAGATATCCTACCTATTCTAAAATTGCAAAAAGGCTGTTTTTATAGGTTTTCAATATATATGTATATTGTATTGTTAGGGAATTTCAGCAGAAAAACCAATGGTACCATCGTAAACTACCATTCATTACCTCTCTCATTGCCAATTTTAAACGTCTAAATATCTTTATCTATTTACCGCGAGCTTTATTTGATTCACGATACCTCGGTAATAGATAAAGATATTTAGACATTTAAAATTGAAAATGAAAAAGGATGAATGGCAGTTTACCATGGTACACAATTGGTTTTTACTGCTTAGATTTCATAGCACTACAATAAAAAATTGAAAACCTATAAAAGCAGCGTTTTTTGCAATTTTAGGTTAGAATATCCCAACATCGGGCAATTCTGTGACCAGATGCGGATTCAATATCGAAAAATACGGCGTATATATTTTTGTTGGTCTGTGTTATCGGTATTCTGATGATCTAGAATTTAAATTTTTTTTTTTTAATTCAGTAGTTTATTGAAGTATTTAAAAGTTTTTCAAAATTTTTTGTATTTGGTAATTTTGTAAAATATTTGAAATTATTCAACTATTTAGAGGGTTTTAAACGTTTGAAATAATTAAAATTTCTTATCATATTCTTTTATTATCGATATTATATTTTCCATAGGATTTACAATTTTTTATAAATTTTTCTGAAGATCTATTCCATTTACTGGTGATTTTAAAATTGGTTATTCCTTAATTTTCGAAATTATTCAACTTTTTAAAAAAAGTGTAATTGTTTAAATATAATTCAATTTTTATAAATTTAATGGAATTCTAAATATTTTCCAGTAATAAGAATATGAACATTTTTCGATATTCAGATTATCTAAGAATGAGAATTTTTAAAAGTTCAAGCTTTAATTGAAATTTTTAAAATTTGTCAAAATTCTTTAAATTACTTTATTTCAACTTTTCAATAGTCAACTCTTTAAATATTTATCCTCGTGGTGCTCTTAAAATTTCGAAATTCTTAAAACAATTTCAAAATTTATAAACTTAATAAAATTCTAAATATTTTTCAATTCTTAGAATTACACCATTTTATAAATCCTTTAATTTCTCAAAATTTATGGTCATAAGCATAATATTATCATCAGGTTATTCAACGTCTTGAAACTAATTAAATTCTCTAATTTCCGAAAAATTGTAATTTATTTTAAATTATTAAATTATCGATTTTCAAATTATGTAAGACAGTACATTGCAAACAATTTAAGCGTATGTTGAAATTTTTAAAATTTTTCAAAAAGTTTCAAAATTTTAAATACAAAATTCACCTGTGAGGTGCTTGAAACTTTTGAAATTAATTTATTCCAGCATTTTTAAATTTTTTTGAATTTCTTAAATTTCTTTTTTTATTCGTATATTATCGAAATTCTGATTATCTGCTGGATTAAAATTTTTTAAATTGAATTGTTTGCTGAAGTTTTTAAAATTTGTGAAAATCCTTTAAATTTGATTTTCTTAATTTTTGAAATTGCAAACTGTTTAAAAAAATGTAATCCGTTTAAATTTTTATGATTTAATCAATTCATAAAACATTTATCCTAAATATTTTGAAATTCTTACAACAAATTCAAAAGTTATAAGCTTATGAAATTCTAAATATTTTTCAATTATTAGAAAAAAAATCTAATCGAATCCAACAATTTCTTGGAATGTATTACCATAAGATCATCCACGGGTGGTTAAACTTTTTGAAATTAGTTAAATTCTCCAATTTCGGAAAATTTTTAATGTTTTTTTTTTAAATCCTAAATGATCAAAATTCTGGTTATGAATTACTTTAAATATTTAAAATTTAAACAATGGTTCAAATTTTTTAACATTTTAAGAGGTTTTGAACTTTTTGAAATTAATCTGAATCTATAATTTCGGAAGATTTCTAAATTTATTTTATTTTCTTGACTCTGTCTTGATCACTCCTGATTTGAAATTTTTTACAACTTTTACTTGCAAACAGTCTTTAGATAATTGTAGTTCGATTCAGCCAGTTTTTTCGATTTTGTAAAATAAAAAATAAACAGTACAGAGTGTAAATCAGGCGCGTTACCATATTTGGGCGTGTCAGTTGGACGCCGATGGAAAGTTAGCTGAGTAAAGAAATTCGAGAGGCCAGTTATTAGTGTGAAACATGGCCCTAAATTCGACGATGATATAGAATATAAGATTTTATAAAATCGCGAAATCAGGAATTTGATTTGAATGATGCAGCTCATGAAAGAAACAATTAAAGGACATCGCTAAGGCTGCTCCGTTCACTCGCTCCTCTGAGCCACCCTGCTTAGTATCTGTAAAGATGACTGTTAACGATAGTGGCTCCTCATTTTCCATTGGGCTAACAAAACTTGTGAACAACATTTTTATTATTGTTATTATTGGTAAAAATACTAGACTGTACTCATCGCAAGGCCCAAATATATATAAAAATCGCAATATAATTTATTTTTTTAATGTTTAATGCATTTGGCTAGATGACCACAGCCAACAAACGAATATTCTAAATACGCTTTAAAAAGGAAATTTGTTCCGTATAATAAGCTTAATATTTTCATACAAGATATATTTGAATTGCGCTAAAAATATTTTCCAATAATAACGTTGGATGAATTGGACTCACCACCTACTCATTATTCTTCGGGAAATAAATTTGTGATTATTTAAATTGAACCTTTATTAGTTGTACAAATTTATGGTTGGTTTGCTCTTGTGTCGATGACGTAGTATTTTCGGTTGTTATGGAATTGCGATGTGTGAACTTCTAGTTTATAAATGAAATTTAATATGTTCCGAAGATTGTAAGAGAATTCAATCCAGTTTCGAACTGATGAGCTTATGATTATGAAAAAATTAATCCTCTCATCAGGCCGCATATAGAATGTAAATTGTGGTATAGTCAGTCCAGTCGCCGCGGCCTGATGAGAGGATTGATTTTTTCAAAATCATAAGCTCATCAGTTCGAAATTGGATTGAATTCTCTTACAATCTTCGGAACATTTTAAATTAAAAATTAAATAAATAGAATTCTGTCTATTAGCCGGTTTTCGTTGAATTACCGTTCGTAAATACTAAAATGTTTCTACGTGTTAATAAAAAACACATTTAGAAGTGTCGTAAGACCGGTAGCATATTTAGAAATTACAACAATTAATTAACATTCAACAAAAATTAAAAAAGTATTAATGAAACCTTTTCAATATTTTTATCAAACAAAAAAGTTTTATCTATCACAGTAAACAGTTTTTCAACTACATTTAATTTTTAGTTAGATCGGCATATTTAATCGTGTCCAATTCAGCTTCCAACCTATTTACCTTAGATTCTAATTTAGGGTTGTGCAGCTTTGTAACCCGTAGGACACTTTTTATTGTTGTGTTTTCCAATTGGATCTTTTAATTTTCCTACTTTAGATCGTCAATTTTTTTATTGAATTCTGATTGGCTGAATTTTAGCTCTTCGACTGGAGATGAAAGTTTCAATTGACTTTAAACTATCAGTTGTTTAAGCTTCTCAAATATATTGGTGGACGTAGGCTACATAAATTTTGAACGTGTAGAATGAGCCGTAATAACATCTAGATTCTGTTGACCATTTGTCTCTTTACTATCAGAATGAGTTTTATATTCATTGGAACCAAGCCAATCAACATTTGATAGAGGTAATTGCTTCCTGTACAGATTATTAAAAGGCAGATGAAAAATTTGACCACAGCAATCACACTGTAAGAAAGTTTGTGTTTCTCTAACTGTTTTCTTACATTAGCAACAGCTAATGTTATTAGAATTAGAATTTGTTGTTTGTTGCATAGGTGTTCTATTGTATTAAGAATTTGAAATTATAAAACAATATTCTTACCAAATTCTTTTTTCCAGCGAAACTTTTTCTTGTAGTTTATTCATTGAAAACTCCTACAAAACTTTATTAAAACAAGAGTTTGAAATAAATTATTAACATATTAATCTTATCCACAACCGTCCAATAGTAAAAGCAAGTTTTATTTTTAATTAGCAAATCAAAAACTATGCACAAATAAGACTTTAATTAATTAAATATCGTATTCAATATTTTTTGTTTATTTACATAATTATTCTACTTTTTAAACACTGATTTATTGTACAATAATTTGTTGAAATGGTGAAAGGAGTGAATCCAGAATAATTTTAAATGGCGTTGCGCAAGTGTCAATTTGGGCCCACTTTTATTTACTTTTTTATCAATAATATTTTTAAAATTCCGCTCAAAGGTATGTTTAACTGTGTCAATTAATGGATTTGGAAAGAGCATATGAAATGAGTTATATCAAAAAATTTTCCAATTTCACTCATAATTAAATGTTTAGATCCTTTTATATCTCAAAACGCAAAATGGCCGATATATTATAGTCATTTTATGTCACACATTAATTAAGAAGTATATGAGCATAATATGATCTCAAACTGGTAAAAAGAGGTTAGGCTAATTGCAAGTGTATTACATATGGTACACTATGACATAATTCAAAACAAAATATTTTAGCACGGTATATGGTACACTATGGCATATTTCAATATGGCACATGGTACAATATGGCATAACCTAAAACTTGGCTATTTATTAACCGAATATGATGAAATTCAACATACTATATACGATGGAAATTTTATTTTAAAACGGATTTTAGATTAAGTACTGGAATATGGCCAATAATGATGGAACCTGGCTATTTCTTAACCGCTGATGATAAAATTTAATAACTGCGATGGAAATGTGATTTTGAATTCCAATTTTAATGAAATTTGGCTATTTCTTAACCGATTATGATGAAATTCGACAATTCTAATGGAAATTAGATCATGATGAAATTCAACAAGTGCGATGGAAATGGGATTCTAAAATGGTTTTAGTCATGAACTGAAAAAAATCAACTCACTTAATATAATTTTCCTTCACTTAATGCAATTAAATTTATTTTCCCAACGGTAATAAAAATATTTGTAATGAAGATATAATAATGCCTATTTCTTAACCGATTAAGACTTCACTTAACTGATTTTCCTTTAAACCTTCAAACTAACTGAATTTCCCTTCAATTAGTATAGAATTATCCTTTATTTACTTAAATTTTCCTTTACCTATTGAAATTTTTCGTCAGTTATCAAAATCTTCTTTCGCTTAACGAATTTTCCTTCACCTAATAAAATTAAATTTATTCTTCCAATTCAAATAAATTGGTTTATTAAATAAAATTGTTGTATCAAGCCTAGCTTTTTAAAAATTATATTTTTTTGTATTTCTAACATAATAGAATTCTATTAATAATTTTACAATTCTTATGAAAACGTTAAAATTATTTAAAAAATTATACAAAATAACAAAACACAAGAAAATATTTCAATATTAATAAATTAACAACGATTATTAAACAAAAAAAAAATAGTTTATCAAAACAGCATAGCTCAATGTTTTTTGACCTGAGAAAACTAAAAATGAAGTATGATGGTAAAAATAGAGATGATCCGAAGCAAAAATATTTTTTATAAAAATGGATAATTTCAAAATAGTACCAACCATTTCATTAAAATAAATTATAATAACTATTATGTATCTATTGTGTTACTATCAGGATTTATTTTTATGTGTATCATCTCCAAAAAATGTTTAGTTAATTGAATTGCTTCACGTTCCACAACTCTGACATCCTCCAAATGAATATTATGTCTTGCATGATATAAATGTGGAATCTACGTTTACTTTCTTTAGTGTTAATTTTTGGGCGTCTTTTTCATGTTGTGAAATTGTTGAACCTAGTAATAATTTTGTAAACCACATTTCTGCTATCACCTACACTTGTCTTATCTTTCAAACGTAAAAACTAAGTTTTACTTAATAGATTGTGAGCTTTTGCCACTACTCACAAATTATATTAATTTATACAAAACTTAATTTTCTCGTGTAAACCTCTTACATATTATCAATTGGTGGATCAATTTCAACAATTTGGTTTTGTATTTTATGGATGTATGGATAACCATTATTTTTGGGTAACCGAAAATTATCAATATGAAATGTAGGATCAGATAACACAGCCCAACTGACTCATCCATATATTTGTGTAGGAAATCATTAAACATTACGAAGGAGTAAAAATTAAAAAAGAAATTCAACTTATAATTTCAATATATTGCCCTCGGTTTTAATTTCATAGTCCGAGGCGTTTTAAAAGCAAACAATACTTATTGGGGTGCAAAACTAACAAGTAACAAAGGTAAGGAACTATTTGTAGCTGACCGGGTTTTCAACTGTGAGTTCCTGTCTGGAGGTAAACCAACATATTGGCCAGCGTATGCAGATACGATACCAGATTTGATAGATTTCTTTGTAACGAAAGGGATATCTAAAAACTACATACTATACAAAAGCAGTGAGGGAATTTCGTCTGATCACACGCCTGTCATTATGACACTCAGTGATACCATTATCAAAAATGAAAATTTGCATAGGTTAACAAATAATAAAACAAACTGGGATCTCTTCCGGGACCTTGTAGAAGGCAATACTGCATTACAAGTAACAAATAAAATTCAGGCATTCAATTAGAGCTGCTGAACAACCGTATAATGCAAGATGCATGGCAGAGTACTCCTCCTACTCGTAACCAAACGGAAAACCATATCAACTATCCAGTAGAGGTGACAGATCTGGTTAAAGAAAAACGGAAAGCGCGAAAAATTTGGCGGAGGAACCGAGCATTACAAAGCAAACAACGACCTAATTATTAAGCAACAAATTGAAAATGTTTATCAAAGGAACTAGCACACTAATTATTCCCTTATTTCCCTAGGCCGCTAATTACTCCCTCAACTAAAGGTTTTAAAAAGCCTAAAGTAAAAATAGCTCCTGTCAAACAAACTAATCACTAATACACCTAATCTGCCAGTAATCAACGCAGCGTTCAGACTAAAATACGTCCCATACCAGTGGAAGGTGGCACAGCTGATAAGGATTCTAAAACCTAACAAGCCGCTAAACAAGAAAACACATCGTACAGGCCGATTTCCATACTTCCTACAATTTCAAAATTATTTGAAAAGCTACTACTCGAGAGGTTAAAATCAATAATAGAAGTAAGAAAACTCATTCCTTCTCACCAATTTGGATTTACAGAGAGACATTGTACCATAGATCAAGTGAACAGAATCACAGATTTAATTGAAGGTGCACTGCAAAAAAAAATTTTTTTTCTCTACATACTTTATACGCGTGACAAACAAAGTACAAAAAGAACAAGTATTCCAACATTTGCGAATGATACTGCAATCTTGGCAATTGGAGACAATAAAGAGGAGTTAACTACAAAATGCCGCTAATTCTTTAAGTAATTGGACGAAGAAATAGCTCCTTCAACTCAACGAAACTAAATCAATGCATAAAAACGTTAATTGCTTACCTGTTCGACTGAATTCGCAACCAATTCCATATGCAAACAAGGCAATATACTTAGGAATGACCCTTGATGAATTGGCTCATAGGAAGGAACTCTGCGGCTAATGAGCGTGTTTTTTTATTAGCTCCGGGAGCACAAGGGAAATGTCTATTGAAAGTTGTTCTATTATACACATTTGTCGCTAATAAACAAAAAACTAAAATTTTACCTAACTTCATGCAGTTGTATGACATTTCTTCCGAATAAAAAATCGGACTAAAAATATCTAAAAATCATCGGGAGATTGTTGAGGAATACGGAAATGTAGTAGCTGAAAAGAAATTTTTAAAAGCTGGAAAGCAAAAGGATAATCGAGATGCATCAATATCGGAAGGTGACGAAGATAAATAATATTTTGATGAAATGGACATGCCTGGTACAAAAGTCAAGTCGATTCAAAACAAAGAATTACTGTACGTATTCTACGTATACGTGAAGACACAGCTTAATATCACGGAAATCTGAACCCCAATTCGGCATATTATGATCCAAAACACGTTCTATGAGGAATATTCCTGATCCAAAATCACATCCTGAAGAGTAAATAATTTTTGTTTACTAAGTTTAGAATTAAATAAATTAATTAATTTTATTATTTTAGAGTTGAGTTGTGTACTGGAGACATGGAAAAATATTCTAAAGCAGAACTATTTGCTTGGGAAGCTTATGGTAAAATATTCTCGAAGTGGAAAAATCATTAAAGGACAAGAGAAACAAATCATTCGAAGCCGATATAAAAAGATGTACATACATTTGAATAATCACCGAATATATTAAAAATAATCCAACATGTATTTATGCAGTAAGGCTAATTTATTTTATTCAAAGATTCAGTTTTATTAAATCACAATTTGTATACTCCTTCGAATATAACTTACAAACTTAAATCGTTTGCTTGCTGTTCGTTAAACAATCTTGACATGTTACATGACCGCAAATTAAAATTTTGTACAAGGTAATTCCGCTGCCGCTAGGTAGTAAACATTTAACAGTAATCCGAGTAACAATCTTCACCTATTTCCCCTTCTCAAACTCTAGCCTTTTTAATCTTGCTTGAACCCCATTAAATTGGCAAGACATAACTGCGGCGTTATCTCATCCTAGATAGGCCCATTCTGCACCGGGATTTGCAATAAATACAATTGGTTTAAAATACTACTAAAAATAGAGAGTCCCTTTTAGTTAGATTCAAAAGACCTGAATTCTATCTCTTGGTGAACATTTTCTCCGATCAAAAACGCGAGCTACCAAAGCCAATGATTTTGGCGCACACTTTCAATAAATTCCATCCATTTCAGCTGTTTTTCGTTTTTTGAGTATCGAGTATCCATTTCTTAAATTATTAGTATTAAATGCCATGAAAAATATTAAAAAGGCTAGAATTTGTGGAAGGTAAAGGGAAATAGTCGAAGATTGTTACTCGGATTGCTGTAAAATGTTTACTATCTAGCGGCAGCGGAATTACCTCGTACAAAATTTTAATTTGCGGTCAGATAACATGTAAAGGTTGTTTAAACGATTTAAGTTTGTAAGTTATATTCGAAGGAGTATACAAATTATGATTTAATAAAACTGAATCTTTGAATAAAATTAATAAGCCTTACTGGAAATCGTGGAAGATAAAAAGCATAAATACATGTTGGATTATTTTTAATATATTCAGTGATTATTCAAATACATATATGTACATCTTTTCATATCGGCTTCGAATGATTTGTTTCTCTTGTCCTTTAATGATTTTTCCACTTCGAGAATATTTTACCATAAGCTTCCCAAGCAAATAGTTCTGCTTTAGAATATTTTTCCATCTCTCCAGTACACAACTCAACTCTAAAATAATAAAATTAATTAATTTATTTAATTCTAAACTTAGTGAACAAAAATTATTTACTCTTCAGGGGCTGGCTCTATTCTCGAATTCCACATCCATTTTCCACATGTGGACATCAGTCAAAATTCATAAAAATGGAATTTTTTTGGTACTAAGGGAATATTTCCGAATGGATATAAGCAGGTGGAAGAAATTCTCCATATAGGAAAATGGCCATGTATCAAGTGTTTTATATACCAATTAAAATTTCCGAACGTTTTGATGAATTTTGACAGAATTCTGCATGTGGAAAATGGATATGGTGTTTTGGATCATAATATGCCGAATTTCGGTTCAAATTTCTGTGATATTAAGCTGTGTCTTCACGTATACGTAGAATACGTACAGTAATTCTTTGTTTTGAATCGACTTGGCTTTTGTACCAGGCATATCCATTTCATTAAAATATTATTTACCTTCATCTTCGTCACCTTCCGACAATGATGCATCTCGATTATCGTTTTACTTTCCAGCTTTTAAAAATATTTTTGCAGCTTCTACTTTAACGTATTCATCATCAATATCCCGATGATTTTTTGCTGTGATTTAAGTACTAGCGAATCGTACTAATACAGATGAAATCTCTTACAATTTTTTTCTTCTTCACGATATTCACATTGCTCTGTGTGTAAGCTAATTTTTACTTTTTTTTTTTATTAATTTTTTGTTGAATGTTAATTATTTCATTTAATTTCTAATATGCTACCGGTGGTTAGACTATTTTAATTGTGTTTCGATTAACACGAGAAGTATATTAGTATTTACGAACAGTAATTCAACGAAACCGACTAATAGACATAATTCTATTTATTTAATTAATTAAATGATTTTTTTTAATATGTTTCGAAGATTGTAAGAGAATTCAATCCAGTTTCGAACTGATGAGCTTATGATTATGAAAAAATCAATCTTCTCATCAGGCCGCGGCGACGGTTTTAGTTGTTCAACAGTTGATATAAAAAGTTTTCAACTGAAAGTACAGAAGTTATCCAACATAGCACGTAATATTAAAACAAGACAAATCTTAAGTATATATTAATCGGTTACTCACTGAATGCCATTGAAAAAGTAAAGAGGTAGAAGCGAGCGAAGGTTTTCTAAATTCTACGTATGTCTAAATTATACTGTGTGTTAATTTGTCAAAAACCTAAAATACATACTTAGACTTAAACATTATCATGAATGCTAGTCACAAGATTTAATTGCATTTGCTTGAATAGTGAGTTTTCCATAGGTAAAAATATTATTAGATACTTTTCCCCATTTCCCCCTTGTACAACTAAAATACTCGCCATAATACTAAGCCATGTAAAAGAATCAAATTTTAACATATTTCCGCAATTTTAATTTATTTTCAAAGTAAAACTACCCTTATTTAGATTCTCGTAAAAATTTTCCATCGTCTTCTAATCAATTTTTAGTAATTTTCTTATGACGAGGAAAAAAATTAAAGATAGCAGAAAAAAAAATAAAATAATTTTCTTTTATCATCCTTTTTGAAAGAAAAACACAGCAAAAAATGTGTATGTTCATCATCTATACAGAAGATGAAAATTTTCACCATTAAAATAGAGAAAATGTAAACAAAAAATGTAAAGAGGATAAACTGTTGTTGTTGCTTTAAATTTTTTTGGAAAAACTATCGAAACAAAAAAAAAAAATGTACTGTGTTCTTTTGTCTTAGAGAAAAGTGATGACGATAAATGAATATTTGTAGATGTATATACGGAAATTGAAGATATTTGGGAGCAAAATAAAAAAGAAAAATTTAAGATAGGGAGTAGTATAAAATATCTATATGTATAAAATAGGCGAAGATTTTCTTTTTTTTTTGTTTTGGAAAATTTAATTTATTTTTTTCCGTTTTCTCGATGTTTTATATATGTATAGATAAATTATTTAAGGATGCTAAATATGGGAGATATCAGTCTTGTAATGTAGAAAAAGGTGATATTGCTTTAAGGGGGAGGTTTTACGAAGACATGTCTGTTAGAAAAAAACTTTTGTTGAAAACTTATATAATACTTTTACTGGTATTAAAACAACCGTTAAATAAGAAAATAATGGAATATTATATATGCATAATAATTAAACTTAGTAAAATGGTGGAATACACTGTTCTATACGTTGGCTGATGTTATGTAAGTATATAAGGGGTAATGAAATAATGTAATCTTATATGGTATAGACACATATAACATTATGATGGATTCTTATCTGAGTTGACATTCTTTGAATCATGCACGATTAAGCACTTATAAACCATAACGATGGTATCTAAAATTCCAGTTGAGATTAGTGAAGTTTCCTTAATAAAAAAATGTAGCTTGCTATAAAATTCAGGCCAAGAATATTGAAGCGTCGAATGAGCAAATTATGAGAAAACTTTTCGCTTTGCGTAGAAGTGCTAAATTATTTTTAGTAAATGACACAAAGAATTGCTCACTCTAGCAAAATTTTCAGTTAACTCGAAAAGGGTGAAAATTAAATTGTGTAAAATACTTACTATGAAATTATTATAAAAAATGTTCTACAATTTTTTACGTATCACAATTATTATTTGAGTAAAAATTCGATTTGTTATAAAATTATAGTCCCAAAATCTAAAACGAAAATATTATTTATAGTTCAGAGAAAATAAAAACTTGTTTGCACATAATTACGCAAGAGAAAAAGTTAAGAAATGAAAATACAAAATATGTTCGAACCCTTTTTTTTTTTTCTTTTTGGTCCCATCTTGTTTTAAACGACCCAAATTTATTAATTTGCAAACAAAATTGAACCTGATTTCAAAGATACTATATGTATTAATTTTTTTTTTAAGGAACTTGTTTTAACGTGAGAAAATTATTTTACACCTTAAGCATGAGAAATTCAAAAAATACCTTATTTTAGTACCTTTACATGGAACATTGATGAATTACTGAGTAGCCTGCCTTTGTTAGGTAATTGTTTACAGTTATCGAGTTTTTAACGGGTAATTTCCCAGTTTACACAATGTTGTTCTGTTGTTCATTTTTGTTATTTCAGAGTATACTTCAGGAGCCTTATCTGCTTGATGACATTGTTATGCCCTAATAACAAAATGTTTTAAAACAATTTTCGTTGTAGTGCTTCGTGTAGGCTAGTTCGACTGATATGGGCCCTGTTGCACCAATCCCTTGTCACTTTTCACTTATCAACTTATCAAATAATTAACTTAGAACATTAAATTTGATAAGTTTAAATTGTTTCGTTCAAAAATGTTACTCGCGGAATCTAAAGAAAAGAAATTAGGTTTATTGGAATTAATTAAAGAAAGGATGGTAAGTTTAATTTCGTTATAATAACAAATGTCACCCACTGCTAACGGAGATTAGTAAGTTTATTTGCACGAATTTTCAATTATTTTTTATCTTTATTTGTTTGTTTTAGTCCAAAAGAGACAATGCAAAAATAACGGGAACTGAAGATGGCAAAAAATATGAAGCTTGATTCAATAGATGAAGCAAACCTGGACATTTTGCTAGGACATTGTCTGGTACATCATGGAAGTGATTTCGTTCACTGTTTATTGCTTGTTTAACCGCTTATTTATAGCGTCCAGGCTTCTTTCCTGTTTTGGTAGCCTCTAATTTAAGGCTTCTATATTCTTTAGAATTTTTTCAATTATAAGGCTTTGGCCGTCTTTTTGTTAGTTACTGTTTTCCGCTGTTGTACAATCTGTGAGTATGTCTTTCGGCCTACTATTGCACTTGTTTGAGGTAGAGTACCCTACGGTTTAGCAGTTCCTGACGTTTTTTCTTTCTCAGATTTTTCAGTTCCCTGGCTACTTCAGTTTATACGCATTTTGGAGGCATTTTTTGTGATAATTATGAACTTGGGCGAGATGTTTCCCTGAACATTTCACATATCTAGGCTCTCGTTTGCAATATTTCTCCGTGTGATTATATCCTTCGCATTTCTTATACTGACGTATCAAGCCAGTGGATTTTCTTAACGCTTCTACTCTCTTATTAAGGACCGCCTAATTATTGAAAATTGTTTCCACTTTTTCTTTGCTATTAAAAGTAAGCATAAATGGAAGCCCCCTTTTATTAATTTTGGTCCCTTGATCAGTTACGATTTTTTTCTGTTTTTAGGATATTTACCGCATCCTTTATTTTGAAGCCCTGGAGTCGGAGATCAAATTTAAATAATATACAGAATGTATTAACAATCCTTACATTCAAAAATGAACGAATATTCGTATAACGAAATTGAAAAAACACAAAATACAAAAAATTTTGTATTATGAATATACATATTCGCAAAGTGACGAGTTTGGAATTTCATTATACTGAATGTTCTTATTTGAGCTTCGTGTTTTTATTTTTTTTTAAATACAGTGTTTCGTTTTTTCTATTCTTGTATTTCATTTTGCATTATACATGTATTATGAACAAAGATCAAAATTTAAATACTTTACAGAATGAATTAACAATTTACATATTCAAAAATTTTTGTATTATGATTTTACTTATTCGCCACGTGATGAATTTGGGATTTTTCGATTCATGAATTTCAAAATCGTAAATACAGTATTTCAAAGAACGAATATTCAGTATAATAAACGTATGAAGAATGCAATGAAGCTAAAATAAAAGTACGAACTCCATCGTTATCTTAGTTATTTATATTTTATATTTTTATAATATTTAGGTGCGTAAGTACACCTTTTGGGGTAAGGTTGGTTAAATGGCCAAAAATATAATTAAATGACTCAGTTCATTTATCTTCGCTCCCAAAACCATCTAATGTACAATATTAATTTGTTTTTACTGCCAAAACTTTAAATATGGCCGAGTATGATGAAACTGGTCTATTTCTCAACCGACTATGATGAATTTTGACACGTGCGTTGGAAATGGTATTCTTTAATGATTTTTACATGAAGTGATGATGGCCAATTAGGATGGAAATTATCTATTTCTCAACGGATTTCAGTGGAATTTGGCATATGCGATAGAAATGGGATTCTAAAATGATTTTTAGATGAAGTTCTGGAATATGGCAAAATATGATGGAACTTGCCTATTCCGTAACCGATTATGATGAAATGCGACATGTGCGTTGGAAATGGGATTCTAAAATGATTTTAGATGACGTTTTGGAATATGACCAAATATGATGGAACTTCCCTATTCCTGAACCGATTATGATGAAATGCTACATGTGCTTTGAAAATGGGATTCTTAAATGATTTTAGATGAAGTTCTGGAATATGACCAAATATGATGGAACTTGCCTATTCCTTAACCTATTATGATGAAATGCCACGTGTGCGTTGGAAATAGGATTCTAAAATGATTTTTAGATGAAGTTCTGGAATATGACCAAATATGATGTACGAGTAACTTGCCTATTCCTTAACCGATTACGATGAAATTTGACATGTGTATTGAAAATGGTATTCTTAAATGATTTTTAGATGAAGTTCTAAAATATAATTAGCTATGAACTTACATTTTTATCAAGCGGTTATGATGAAATTCGATTTTTACGCTGGAAGTGGGATTCTATGATTATCTTTAGATGAAATTCTGGAATATGGCCAATTATGATGGAACTTATCTATTTCTTATAGATCTTAACGGAATTTAGTAGAATTTCACATTTTCAATGGAAATGGGATTCTAAAAAGATTTTTATGTAAAGTTCTGGAATATGGCTAATTAGGGTGGAACTTGAATATTGATGAAATTCGAGATTTGCGATTGAAATGAGATTCTAAAGAGATATTTTTAATCCGAAGCTCTACACTATCGTTAGTAGTTCCAATTCTGCTGCGCGTGTGCTCCAACACAATATGTTTTTAAACATTGCAAAATATACACTCGGACAGCCAATACTCAGAAAACATAACCGTAAGTTTACACGAAAGATAGGCGAAAAAGTTCCTAACTTTACTTCAATGTTATAATGCTGATAATATCGATCGTTTAGCAATTGAAATAGAACGCTTGGGCTGCCTCAAAGGAACCTTAACGGCTGCATCATTCACCGAAACCTCAATGGACAACATTATAAAAGTCATTTTGACCTATTTCTCAGAACCTCATCCAAAATAAATTTTTGGGGGACATTTCCTTGTGTTCGGAAACGTTCAAATTCATCAATATTGGTTAAATGTAGCTAAGTAATATCTTAATTGACCATATTCCAAAATTTCATTTAAAAATCATTTAAGAATACCATTTCCACAATATTCCAGAGCTTCATACAAAAATCATTTTAGAATTCCATTTCCATGGCGGATGTCAAATTTCA
The DNA here is from genome assembly GCA_958295665.1 of Tipula vernalis. Taxonomy (NCBI): domain Eukaryota; kingdom Metazoa; phylum Arthropoda; class Insecta; order Diptera; family Tipulidae; genus Tipula; species Tipula vernalis. The sequence goes on from OY282561.1 coordinate 3,763,059, forward strand.
CTAAAACCGGATAAGAAATATCCATGTTAAATCCTATTTGGCCATATTCCAGAACTTTATCTAAAAATGATTTTTTAACCCCATTTCCAACCAACATGTCGAATTTCACGATAATCGGTTTAAGAACAGGCAAGTTAAATCATATTTGTCCATATTCCAGAACTAAAAATCATTTTAGAATCCTATTTTCAAAGCACAGGTCGCGTTTGATCATAATCGGTTACGGAATAGGCAAGTTCCATCATATTTTGCCATATTCCAGAACTTCATCTAAAAATCATTTTAGAATCCCATTGCCAAATTCCACTGAAATCCGTTGAAAAATAGATAAGTTCCATCATAATTGGCCATATTCCAGAATTTCATCTAAAGATAATCATAGAATCCCACTTCCAGCGTAAAAATCGAATTTCATCATAATCGTTTGATAAAAATGTAAGTTCATACCTGACCATATTTCAGAACTTCATCTAAAATCATTTTAGAATCCCGTTTTCAAAGCACATGTAGCATTTCATCATAATCGGTTCAGGAATAGGGAAGTTCCATCATATTTGGTCATATTCCAGAACTTCATCTAAAATCATTTTAGAATCCCATTTCCAACGCACATGTCGCATTTCATCATAATAGGTTGAGGAATAGGGAAATTCCATCATATATAGCGATATTTCAGAACTTCATCTAGAAATAATTTAAGAATACCATTTTCAATGCACATGTAGCATTTCATCGTAATCGGTTAAGGAATAGGCAAGTTCCATCATATTTGGCCACATTCCAGAACTTCATCTAAAATCATTTAAGAATCCCATTTTCAAAGCACATTTAGCATTTCATCATAATCGGTTCAGGAATAGGGAAGTTCCATCATATTTGGTCATATTCCAAAACGTCATCTAAAATCATTTTAGAATCCCATTTCCAACGCACATGTCGCATTTCATCATAATCGGTTACGGAATAGGCAAGTTCCATCATATTTGGTCATATTCTAGAACTTCATCTAAAAATCATTTTAGAATCCCATTTCTATCGCATATGCCAAATTCCACTGAAATCCGTTGAGAAATAGATAAGTTCCATCCTAATTGGCCATCATCACTTCATGTAAAAATCATTAAAGAATACCATTTCCAACGCACGTGTCAAAATTCATCATAGTCGGTTGAGAAATAGACCAGTTTCATCATACTCGGCCATATTTAAAGTTTTGGCAGTAAAAACAAATTAATATTGTACATTAGATGGTTTTGGGAGCGAAGATAAATGAACTGAGTCATTTAATTATATTTTTGGCCATTTAACCAACCTTACCCCAAAAGGTGTACTTACGCACCTAAATATTATAAAAATATAAAATATAAATAACTAAGATAACGATGGAGCTCGTACTTTTATTTTTGCTTCATTGCATTCTTCATACGTTTATTATACTGAATATTCGTTCTTTGAAATACTGTATTTACGATTTTGAAATTCATGAATCGAAAAATCCCAAATTCATCACGTGGCGAATAAGTAAAATCATAATACAAAAATTTTTGAATATGTAAATTGTTAATTCATTCTGTAAAGTATTTAAATTTTGGTCTTTGTTCATAATACATGTATAATGCAAAATGAAATACAAGAATAGAAAAAACGAAACACTGTATTTAAAAAAAAATAAAAACACGAAGCTCAAATAAGAACATTCAGTATAATGAAATTCAAAAATTATTTCTGAGTATTTGTGATGTTTTTATAAAAAGTAGAATACAATACGCAAAGTTTTAAAGAGAAAAAAAACGAAAATACATTCACGAAGTTGCAACTGAATGTATATTTTTTATCTCTGCCTGGAGTGTTAGGTCTTCGATTATACCTCTGGCCATCACTTTGATAAGGCGATCGATTTTGGCCTCATATGTGTACCATTCCTTGCCTTCCTCTGTCTGCTTTGAACCATAATCAGTTACACTAATAATGTTGATTGGTGGCGGTGCTTTTTCCTCAATTTTGGAAGGTTGGATCTCCTGTTCGGGTATAATTTGTTGATTTTGATTTAACTCACCTGTTTTTGAAGTTTGGTTTGTAGCTACAATTTCTGGAGAAGATTCCGCCTTTCTTTTTTTTGCAGGTCTTTTCTTCCTGTTTTTTTTTAGGATCCAGTCAGTTTCTTCTCTTAATTCTTCTTCGTCAGTATGGAACTCTGTAGTACACTATTCCTCTGGTTTCTTAGCTTGCAAAGCATTTTGCTTACGGAACACTGAAGAATCTGTGGATGTTCAAATACATTTGGAACAATCCATCATATATTCGGTGAACACTCTTTGTATCGGTATTTAAAATCATTAGTCATAGTCATAGTTACATACGGGAAATTAAATTATATATATTTTAAAATTGTTTCATAATTATGCAACAAGGTGACATATGACATCGTTGTAAATCATTAGTTTTAGTGTACTCATATTGTTAGTGTAGAAATAAAATGGGTCAAAAGTTTAATGATATTACAATCATGCGAGTAAGTAAATGCATGGTCAATGTCGTTCGATCCACTTATATACCATGTGAATATTGCATATTCATATGGTATGTATTGCAAAATAACACATTCCGTAGAATTATTGAACTCGGAATTATTATGCTTGAATCAATAAATTAATTTTAAATATTTTAGAATAAAATAAAATAAATTAAAGTAGTTCTTAATTATTTAACAACACATCAAAGATTTTATAAATCCTGCTATTCAGGTTCCTTTGCTTGTACAGAATTTTTCAATATCTCATTTTCTAACTTACGAGTTAACTTCGCTAATTAACTCCGATGTAATTTTTTCAATCTTGCACAATTATCTACGGAGTTCTTCATTTTCTATCTCAACACTTCTAGTTGAGCATGTGGGTGATCTTGGCTTTACGGAGCTTTTTCCAAATGGGTTTTCAGAGTACATTACCTCTGAAGTATTGCGGTAAGTAAACCGTTTCCCTGCGCCGTAATGATTACTCCTTTCGGGTCCGGCGTATAGATTATTATATTCAGGGAACCAACCTTAGCTAGTTTTGCTCTGCAAATGGTTTTTTATTTCATATCTACCCGGCGACAAGTCGGTTAGGGTTTACCCCTATTATTTTATTATTATATATTTAAAAATAAAAAATAACCTACTCTGCATATAATCTGCAGCCCATGCGGTAATACTCTGCATTGTAAGGCTTTGGGGCCTTCCCTCGCTGCTTTTATGCAAGCGCACACCAGATCATTGTTCCCTCTATCTTATAAGAAGCATTTTTCCAGATATGCCAAACCACCATCCGCTCCAAACAAATTCAGTGATAATTTACTCAAATTGATCTTTCTATATACTCCAGTGTACATTTTTTAAACTGCCCTACAAAGTCAACAAACGCAACACATTTTTCGATATTTGCCGATAATTACTTCGCGAAGTCGCTTCCGATTGCATCACATGTTCCTATGAAGCACAGTTTGTACAACCTTAATTCAATAATTCAATAAAGTAAAAATATAAAATAAAAATAAGAATTACGTTTACCTGACTGGAAAGTCAAAACCTACTTTGCGAAATTTTATCCCTTTTACTTAATTGGCCCAATATTGTAACAATCTTGATGGCTATCGTCTCCACCGTTTTAATATCAGAAGAATTTTTTAGTTTAATGGAAAGATTTAAGTTACGATTTTTATCGAAAATACCCAAATCCGCATTGTTGTTTTTGATTGACCCATCAGTAAATATGAGATCAGAACCCCTGTATTTTTCCAATATGTCTAATGTAAAATTTCTGAGTAGGTTTTTATTATGGGTACAATTTTTGGTTAAACCTTCGATAAAAAAGGACTACGACAATATTCAAAGGATTCGTGGTTCTTATATGGGTTTATTTGATTTCCTTAAGAAACTTGATGTTAATAAACTCTAGATTAAGTTTCGCTAGTAATATTATATCAACGTTTTTAATTTATTATCGTAAAATAAAAACGTATAAAGTTGGTAAGGGAGTTGTTTTCATATTAGACCCATACAATAATCTAAGACATATGTTTCTGATTGCTTGACAAATTTTGTGATAAATTTTATTATCTTCATTAGTTAATAATGTATGCAAAATTCAATTTTGGTTTTATTAAGGATTTATACACTGATTTTTTTTTTAACTTCGACTGTCACTATATCATAATGTTTTGATGAACTCTGACTGTCACTATATTATAAAGTTTCGATGAATTTTAATCTCCCTTTATAATGTTATTATTGATCATTAGATTAGATGAGTTTAAATAATAGAATTTATCGGGGTTTATTTTAAGTTTTATGGTTTCTAATTTTTGTGCAAGTAGAGCCATTGCCCTATATTACATAGCATTGTTAAATAATTCGTCATGATTGGATCCACTAACTATCAAACAAATACCATCTGCAAACTGAAATACTCGTTGCAGGAGTTTACTGTTTGAAAAGCTGGTTGATCCTCATAACTGAATACCATATGTCCATATTGGTTTATTTATCGCTTTGTACAGTAAAACTTTATTAGCTAATGACAACTGAGATTTTCTTCCCGTCAGCCAATACATTTTAGAAAATGTAGTTTTTATTTGGTTGCGCTTTGTTTCAATATGATTTTTCAACTTTAACCTTCTATCCAGGTGCAAACCTAAGTATTTTACCTTCGTTTGTAGAGGAATATTTTTATCGTTTAATTTCACTGCTGGGCAGGTACGTTTGTTCAGCGTGAATGTAACGTCAGTTGATTTGTTCTCGTTCACTTTTATTCGTCATGCCTTTAGCCAGTCCGCGACTTTGTTTAAATGATTCTGTAATTCCTTTGAGGCAATTTCGGAATTATTGTGGTATACCATTGTGTGATTACTTTGTTGGTTACAGGTAAATCAGCTGTGTAATATTATACAACAAGTATAATATTGGCCCTAGAACGCTGCCTTGCGGGACACCTGCGTTAATATTATTTAAGCAAGTAGCTGCGATATTTTGTTTGACCCTATGTATTGCCTTTGAAGAAGATAGTTTCCCAAAACTTAGTGAAATCTCTTCGGCAGAAGCTCATTAATTTTGTATTAGTCCATCGTGGTGCCAAACTTTAACAAAGGCTTGTGCGATATCCAAAAAGGCAGCAGAACAATATTTCTTTTCCTCGAAGGTGATTTTGATTGCATTTACAATTCTGTGTTTGCTCTGTAGTAGCTATGTTGGTTTTGGAACCCAAATTGATGGTCTGGAATAACGCGCCGTTCTACTAATATTGATTTCAATTTCGTTAATAACATTTTTCCAAATAGCTATGGGATTGTGGGCAGCATGCTTAATGGGCGATATGGTGAGATTTGCGTTTCATTTTTCCCTGGCTTATGTATCATTGTGATCAAAGTGTTCAACTTCGATTCCACAGTCATTCTGTTCAGATTTCGCTCAACTCAAATTGTAGATGTACATATGTCGAAATAAGATGTCATCGATGGATACCTGTAAATAAACAATTGTAAGGTTAATAACGTATAATATCCAGTATAGAATTTAACTTAGCTTGTGTTAATCCAATTGTAAACACTGTTGAGTATAACCTAAAAATCATTTTTTGACAATTTAATTTGTAGCTCAATTCGAATTGTCAATCGAATTGAGTGCGTTTATGTGTTTAATACTCTTTTATTTTTTACACCTATCGTAGAGCATTAGTACTACTGTAATTGTCAAAATATTCTAAATAAAGAAAATTTGTTTTTTTTTCTCTCTTGCGATTCAACCAGTGAAGTCATCACATCAAATACAAAAATTATTAGAACAATTAAGAATAAAATCAAAATAAAAGTAAAGTGGCTTTTGTTTTATATAACCTTGTACAAAAGTGTTCGTACATTGTTTTGGTCCTTCGAGCCGGATAGAAACTAACCGGCAAGTATTCATAAAAGCTTCTATAAAACAAAAGCAATCACCGCATGTGCAATAATAGTTCGCCATTTTGATAAAACATATCAAATTATATCAAGCAACCGCGTGTGTGTGATAAGTTCGTGATTTCCTGTAAATTAATTGTGTACGGTGAAGTCAATTATGGAAAAATTAACTAAAAAAAAAGGCATTATTAAAGGACAATTCACTCGTCTCGCTAATTATATTGAGGCGAATGGCGCGAAGCTTTCATACGATGAGTTATGCATTCGATGTGACAATGCGCACAATTTATACACGGAATTTATTGCTACCGAAGATGCCTTGTTTGACATTGATTCAACCGTACCGTCTGAAATGGACATCGTTGATGACAGTTATTATTCAATCATTCCCAAGCTAAAAGGCCTAATGCGTGCTACGTCGGAAACTAACCCATCAATTGTTCATGATTCATCACTGGATAGCAGTATCGCGGTCAATCCAACATCAGATTTCAAGTTACCGTCATTAACAATGCCGTCATTCGATGGTAACCTCAAAGACTGGCAATCGTTCTATGACATATTTTCATCGACCGTACATGAAAATACTTCGTTATCTCCAGCGCAGAAGTTCAAATACCTCAAGGGACTTTTGAAAGGAAATGCCTACAATTTAATCAGTCATCTTCGGGTAGACGACGCCAGTTACATTGAGGCTATTCAACGACTCGTCAAGCGATATGACAAGAAAAAACCGATTGTAGAGGCGCACATCAAATCTTTTCTTGAACTACCGAGAGTATCAAAAGCAAATGCTGCCCAACTTGTAGCATTTCATGACAACATAGATGAGGTCGTCAGAGGCTTAAAGGCGTTAGGCAAGGAGGCAGAGGCACGTGACCCCTGGCTAATTTTTATGGCAACTGATCGACTTGATGATGAGACCAGGAAAGCTTGGAGGTACAAAACAGCAGAGGAAGATTTTCCAACAGTCCAAGGTTTTCTTGACTTTTTATTGAACCGCGTAGATGCACTCACAGAGATCAAACCGACCAGTGTCAAGGACACCAAATCACATCAATCGTCTAAGGTGTTACATGTTGACTCAATATCATTACCATCATGTATACTCTGCAACGTCGAACGACATCGTCTTTTTGAATGTACCAAGTTCAAATCCATGACAATCAATGATCGAAAACAATTTCTAAAGGAAAAGCAGCGATGTTTTAACTGTCTCGGAGGAGACCACAGCGCTTATCAGTGCCGATCCAGAAGAACATGCCAACTTTGCCATCGGAGACATCACACCCTCGTTCATTCTCAACCAACTGCAAGTCAAGGTACATCGTTAGAAGCCAAACAATCCACTAGCACGTCCCTAACTGCCTCCCTAGGAGGAAACCAAAACCCAGCTGTGGTCAGTCATGCTGTTAGTGCAAATGCAATATTACCTACTGTGTTGGTTGAAGTTCGAGATGGCTACAACAACTGGCATACCATTCGAGGCCTGCTAGACTCAGGTTCGACCAGGTCACTCATAAAAGAATCGTGCGTAAATAGATTAAACCTGAGCAAGGCGAATGCGAGAATCTTCTTACAAGGCATTGGAGGAACGAAAGCGGGCTGCTCAAAGGGAACTACAAATATCACAATCAGATCGAGAATTAATCATGAAATCTCATACAATATTGATGCCCTAATCGTCACCAAAATGACCTCGCAATTACCAACCAATCCGGTGGTAGTGCACATACCAAGTGATAACATGATTAGTTTGGCTGATCCTACCTTTGGAAAACCAGGTCCTGTCGATTTACTTATAGGCAGTGATTATTTCTTTGAAATACTGAATGCCGGACAGATGTTGATCGATCAACAAAATGTTATCTTCCAAAACACTCAACTGGGTTGGATCGTGGCCGGCGGAAGATCCTCGCAAGACATGTCCACTACATCAAATCAGATGCATCTCACGGAGCAACAAGAAGTGAACATCGATAAGACATTACGGCAATTTTGGGAAACTGAAAGCCTCCCACGACCAGTCGAGTATACATCTGAAGAATCGAAATGCATTGAACATTATACAGCCAATGTAAACTGCAACAAAAATGGAAGGATAACAGTTGCCTTACCATTCAGGAGAACTCCACCTCAGCTGGGTCATTCATTCAAAATTGCATTGCGTCAATTCCAAGCACTGGAAAAAAGATTAAGTTCAAATGTTCAGTTACAAACAGAATATGTGACCTTTATGCGAGAATATGAGCGACTAGGCCACATGAGGCCCATACCAAGCCATAAAATCGACCAGCCTGGCAGTCAACCATATTACTTACCACATCATAGCGTTGTTAAGAGTTCGGATTGTTCGAAGCTTCGAGTTGTATTTAATGGATCACAGAAAACATCGTCAGGTCAGTCACTGAATGATGAGCTAATGGTCGGGCCAACAGTCCAGCAAGGTCTGTTTGAAATTACATTACGGTACAGAAAACACAAATTTGTCTTCAGCGCGGACATCGAAAAGATGTACCGTCAAGTGATGGTCCGAGAAGAGGACACTGACTACCAGCGTATACTGTGGCGGGAATCATCTAAGCATCAATTGCAGCACTACAAATTACTGACAGTCACATATGGTACTGCACCCGCACCCTTCTTGGCAACTTATTCATTGACCTATATCGCCAATAAATTTCATGCCAAATATCCAAACACAGCTAAAGTACTAAACTCGGATGTATACGTTGACGATGTGATCACCGGTTCAAGTACGCTAAACGGAGCGTTAGTACTGCGAAATGAATTAATAGAAATTCTGGGATCTGCAGAATTTAAACTAAGAAAGTGGTCGGCAAATCATCCCCATCTTTTGGATGATATCAACCAAGCTGATCTGCAACCAGTAACACGATCATTTAACGACAGTGGGAAGATGATATCCATATTAGGACTGTATTATGAACCATCCAGCGACGTTTTTAGGTTCAAAGTGGATATCCCAGAACATTCTGTTATGGCAAAACGTAGTTTATTGTCAGAATCATCGAAGATCTTCGATCCACTGGGTTGGCTATCTCCGACCACGATCGTTATTAAAGTCATGTTCCAACAGTTATGGCTCGAGAAACTTGGATGGGACGATACCTTGCCAGAGTCGTGTAAGATGAATTGGAAGAGGTTGAGAAATGACCTCAGTACAATCGAGCAATTGGAAATCAAAAGATGGCTGTATTCGACCGAGACAATAGAAATCCATGGGTTCTGTGATGCGTCAAAGGACGCCTATGCTGCGGTTTTGTACTCCCGTGTAATAATATCACCAACAGAAGCTTACACTAATATTATCGCAGCCAAAGCAAAGGTAGCTCCCATAAAAACGGTATCAATTCCCAAATTGAAGCTCTGCGCGGCTACATTATTGGTTAAGTTAATGGAAACTGTTACAACGGCGCTAAATTTTGAGATCACACCAAAACAACTCTTTTACACCGATGCCAAGATAGTATTGGACTGGTTATCTAAACCGCCGAAATCATGGCCGACATATGTGGCAAATCGAACTAGACTAATACTATCCTACTCGAATCAAAACCAGTGGCATCATGTCAAATCAGCAAAAAATCCAGCTGATCGAGCAACTCGGGGAGTGCCCCCAAGTGAGCTGAAAAATGATACCTTGTGGTGGATGGGTCCTACATGGTTATGTACCAACCCATTGATCATTCCATCTGAAGTCATTCAAGTTGCTCAAGACGATGAACCAGATTCGCAGTCCTACCATATAGTGCAAGAGGTCGATAGGTTTGACCAGCAGCTAGAAGAGATGATTGCGCGGGTTTCGAAGTATCCAATAATAATACGAATAGTAACTCGTATCCGCAGATATATTTTAAATGCAAAACGATCAAATGAACCAAAATCGTACGGAAGTTTCACAGTTAATGACCTCAACCAAGCCGAGAATTACATAATCAAGCATGTGCAAGCCCAAGCGTTTTCCGAGGACATCAAGACAATACATTCAGGACAGCTATCACCAAAAAGTAAGTTATTTAAACTCTATCCATTCGCAGACAATCACGGACTGCTAAGGGTTAGTGGCAGATTAGCCAATGCACCACTCAACTTTGACACTCAACACCCGATCATTCTTCCGTCAAATCATTTATTGGTGCAGAGAATGATAGAACACTATCATCGAAAGCTATGTCATGCAGGAATTTCGCAGCTTACTAGCTACACAAAACAAAGATTTCACATTGTTCGCGGAAAACATCTTATAAAGAAGACCATTCACCACTGCATTACGTGTCACCGTCACAAAATCAAGGTTCAAACTCAGTTAATGGGCCAGCTGCCATCATCAAGGGTGACTTATATTAGGCCATTTATCAAAAGTGGTCTCGATTATGCTGAGAATTCATAAATAATTAAAGGCTACATCTGTATTTTTGTGTGTATGGCAATTAAAGCGGTTCACATCGAGCTGGTAACTAATCTAAGTACAGATTCATTTATAGGAGCATTGCGTCGGTTTCAAAGTACAAGAGGAATCTGCACGGACCTGTATTCTGATAACGCGACTAATTTCATCGGGGCCATCAATCAATTACAAGAGCTCCAAGAAATGTTTAACTCAACACAATTTTCTCACAAGGTCAGTACCTGGGCAGCAGAACAGGGTACACAATGGCATCTCATACCACCGGCAGCGCCTAACTTTGGAGGTTTGTGGGAAGCTGCCGTCAAATCGACGAAGTTTCATATAAAACGCGTCGTCGGAGAAACCATTATGTCATATGAAGAACTACTGACATTCCTGAAAGAAATAGAAGCCATACTTAACTCACGTCCGCTATGTCGCAACGATAAAAGTGCGGACCCATTAACACCAGCACATTTCATATTGGGCCATCCAATGACACTTATACCAGAACCATCATTATTGAATACCAAAATTAATACATTGTCTAGATGGCAAATGATTCAAAAACTGATTCAGCAATTTTGGGTTCGCTGGCATGCTGAATACTTAACCACTCTGAACCAATTTCAAAAATGTAATCAAGCAGTCAATAAAGTTAAAATTGGTGATCTAGTCATTTTAAAGGAAGAAAACGTACCACCAGCAAGATGGCCATTAGCGAGAATTTTAGAAGTTCATCCTGGACAAGACAATTTAATACGGGTTGTAACTGTACAAACCGCCACGAATACGTTTAAGCGTCCGATTACTAAGATCTGTATAATTCCATTAATTGACTCATCCGAGTCAAGGGCGGCGGAATGTGCAACTTCGATTCCACAGTCATTCTGTTCAGATTTCACTCAACTCAAATTGTAGATGTACATATGTCGAAATAAGATGTCATCGATGGATACCTGTAAATAAACAATTGTAAGGTTAATAACGTATAATATCCAGTATAGAATTTAACTTAGCTTGTGTTAATCCAATTGTAAACACTGTTGAGTATAACCTAAAAATCATTTTTTGACAATTCAATTTGTAGCTCAATTCGAATTGTCAATCGAATTGAGTGCGTTTATGTGTTTAATACTCTTTTATTTTTTACACCTATCGTAGAGCATTAGTACTACTGTAATTGTCAAAATATTCTAAATAAAGAAAATTTGTTTTTTTTTCTCTCTTGCGATTCAACCAGTGAAGTCATCACATCAAATACAAAAATTATTAGAACAATTAAGAATAAAATTAAAATAAAAGTAAAGTGGCTTTTGTTTTATATAACCTTGTACAAAAGTGTTCGTACACAAAGATATCTTCCATTTTTGAGGAATATAACTGGTTCGCATAATTGCGTTGAATACAAATGTTATTAGTTTTATGGATTTATCTAGCAATACCCTTATCATTTTTCCAGTAATGAGATCATGTCCTGGTGCTTTTTTAGGTCTTGTGCAAGTTTTAATTATATTCTCAACTTTCTTTCAATTATACATTATAGGTTTGTATTGGATAATCCATCATCCATTTGCTGGGGTAGCACGAAATAATTATCTTCTTCGTTTGGCGCGAATACCGCTGTTAGATGAGCAGCAAAAGCATTGGATTTTTCTTCATCACTTCTCGCCCAATTTCCAGTTGGTAGTCTAATCGGTGGATTTGAATTTGTTTGCCTTTTTAAATGTTTTATTGCCTTCCACAAAAAATAATCTGTCTTCTCAATTGCCGAGGGATCACTTAAATAGTTCTTTACGCTCTGGTTTTCTTCTTCCCGCAAAGCAAATCTTTTGGCCTTAATAGCTCGATTTAATTTCCATTTCAATAACGATGATTTTTGTTTGCTGCCGGCGAATTTTTCTCTTTTCCTGGATTAGTTCCTGTATAACAGTTTAATAACTTTTTCAGAACTACTCAGGATTTTTTTTTTATCCGTGGGCCCGTAACGTAAGTTAGTTTACCGGCAAATAATCCAGAGACCGATCCTCTATGGCATATCATAAAGTTGTTTGCCTTCCGGCGAAGTTAATCTGGAACCCCAATGAGTATGGTTAGCGTTGTTATCACCTCCCGCAAGAAATGTATTACACAGCTGGCTGAAATAATAGACAGATGCTGATTGATTGTATGTGTTCTTTCTCGTATACATAATCAGCACTTTCCAAGGAATTATTTGATTGATTTAGAATGTACAACCAAGCTTAAGGCAAGTTCCCCAGAATACGCCGGGTCCACTGTAGACTCTTTTACATAAAAAATAATCGAAGGTAAGGAAAGGTATGTTAGTAACAAAAACTCGACTCGGTTTCAGAAAGGTAATTAGTATCTTTTGGTTAGTACCATTTTTAGTCAATTACACAGGGCCACAAAATGAAATCGAGGTAGAGCATCGCTGAGCTCAGTTGATATATAAGTTTTTGGAGTCCTTGATCACGATCCCGGTATCCATATGATCCCATCACGTCTAGATCAAAGTCAAATGAAGGTCAATCACCTTAATTCGAATGATATAATTTTTTTGACCCCGGATTCTGAGAGAATAAGAAATTTTACGTCCAGATTCGCTTTGAACTTTTAATCAAAATGATCTCTGGAGGTCATTTGGAGGTCATCTGTAGGCCAAATCTTCCTTTGAATCTCTCGGCTGATATTTCGGCAAGGAATAGGTCTCAGACTAGTTGACATTTATTTTTTGGGGGTTGCTGATCACGATTCCGGTGTCCATATGACCCGATCACGTCTAGATCAACGTCATGAACGTCAAACACCTTAATTCGAATGATACAATTTTTCAACCCTCCAGATTCCGTTTATTTATTCGTGTATAGGTACTGTGTGTGTCTGTGTAGATCCGTATATGCCTATGTGTGCCTGTGTGTGCATCTGTGCTGATTCCGGTCATTTCTGAAGGTTTTTTTTGGCGCTATGGAAAAAACTGCGGGTGTTGAAGCAATTTTGATTCAAAATTTGAGTTCAGACGTTGTATAGATATACGGTTAAGGGGGTCAATTCCTCGTTCCGTGAAAGGTATAATGAATATTATTTTCAGTGAGAAATACACATTTCCGATTCATGTTCCTTGAGAAGGAAAAAATGACGTCAAAATCTTTTCATATGAATAAAACTTTCTCACCGACCATTTTGGCGATGAGAACATCACTTCACATTAAATGTTTATTGAAACAATAATATGATTCACTTTAATCTTAACTAATAAGTATATCTATTAAAATCTATTCCGTTTATTTATGAAAAGTCTCCAAATAAGTCTCTAAATAGTAGTATTTTTAGCTCTCTCATTAGTTGTCATTCTTATTTCAAATTCGTCATCTTTCAGCAGTTCCCTTATTTGAGGGCCATTGAAAACACCTTCATTGATTTATGGTTTAGAAATATTGGGAAATTTATCGAATATATACATGAAAGCATCGCTCTCCGATACTCTTATTGCTTTGATAAGCTGTTTAAATAAGCCGAGTTTGATATGTAAGTGTGGAAGGATGACTTAATGACTAGGAGTGAGACTCTCTTGAACAATATCCTGGAGTTAATTCTTGCCTGAGTGACCAGTCCTTTTTAACATATTGTTGTTCTTGGACACGACTGTCCCACTCACAAATAAAACATGGATACTTTGTGTTTCCGATTTGTTGACCTAATAAAATTCTGGTTATTTTCAAATCTCCATCTAATTGCCACTTATGAGTATCGCACTTAAATTTTTCGAGTAAAAAATGGAGATTATTTTATTCCTCTTTTAAAATTACTAAATGGCCAACGGGTATAGAGGGGCGTATATGTTTCCACTGTGAAGTAAGATATCTTTCAAACTCCTCGTGGATGAATCAATAAATAGTTGCCAGTCACTAGCTACATATTGAATTCTTTTATATTCATTTATCAGTCCTTCAATATCATTGGAATAAACAAAACTCTTTGCTTTAGAGAAAAGTGTGATCTCGACCACAATAAAAACTCACACGAGTACCTGGATTTTTCCAACATCGTAACACATTTCGTGCCTGCCATGACGTCTTCAATGTCTTCACCCACGGACTTGCTGACAGACGAAGCTCGAAATTAAACATTAACTCATTTAATTTCTCATTTTGGACTATGAACCTATCATTTCACAAAATCAAACTCAACTGCTAAATACTGAAACCCATTCCTAGCCGAAATATCACCCGAGAGATTCTAAATAAGGATTTGACCTAAAGATGATCTCCAAATGACCTCCATAGGTCACTTTGACTAAAAGATCAAAGAGTATCTGAAACTCAAATTTCCTGTTCTCTCAGAATACGAGATCAAAAAATTACATCATTCGATATAAGGTGTTTGACCTTCATTTGATCTAGACGTGATGGGGTCATATGGACATTGGAATCGTGACCAGCGACCCCAAAAACATAAAGGTCAACTGGTCGGAGACCCATTCCTGGCCGAAATATCAGCCTCCAGAGGTCACTATAACTAAAAGGTCAAAGCGTATCTGGACGTAAAATTTTTTGTTCTCTCTGAATTCCGGGGTCAACAAAATTATTTCATTCGAATTAAGGTGTCTGACCTTCATTTGACCTTGGTCTAGACGGGATGGGGCTAGTGTGCTAGTGGTGATCGGCGACTCCCAAAATGTATAGATCAACTGAGCTTTCTAACGTTCCTTGAGGTTAATTCCGGTTTTTTCAAAAATCCTGATAAATCCTAAAATTAAATCCTTATTATTCCCTTGAAACTGTCAAATTAGTTCAATTTAAATTTAATTCTCTGAAATAATTTATAAGTTAATCTTTATAAAACTAGATTTAATGTTTATAATCTGTTTTCCTTGTTTCAAATTTTTGGTCATGTTTCTATAAATTTCCTGTTGGTTTAGATAACGGATGGTCCATCTAGCGTTTGCAATTTTTACTACCGGTTATTTCGAGTGTGGCAACACTTACTTCATTCGTGTTATGACAGAAAATTAGTTTAATGTTTGACATTTACGAAATGGGTCGCTTTACGCTCGAACAAAATTGGGAAATATTGAAAACTTACTTTCAAAGTAATGGGTCTTCTACCGAAACTGTAAGAAATTTAGTTGGAAAATTCAGTAGAAATGAAATGCCTACAAGGCAATTTGTGGATCAATTTGTGAAGCGAGTTTTTTTTCTGGGGAGTCGTTAAGGATAAGTGTTACGCTAATCGTCCAGAGACGATCCAAGACTTGAAAGATTAAATCGAAGTGGCCATTGATGAAGTAGGAGCCCATACAACCGAAAATGTTCTGAAAAATTGGATTGACAGAATGGGGTGCTGTAAAGCCAGCCGTGAAAGAAGACGTTCTACGGAAGACATTTTATCATCATGACGGACATCGACATGTTATTACGGTTATTCAATCCGAATTAACCAAATTCCTATTGCGTGATGTCAGCCCAGATGTCAAACCGATGCAGATACCTTAACACGTACGACTAAGAAATTGTCAACAGTTCAGGCTTAAAGATGGGTTACACATACTGCCTTAGCCGCTTACCACTCAAAAACGTTGATCTCTCCAAAGTTTAAAGATTAACGCCCACCTTTGGAGGAGGTAAGATAAACTGAATGATGCTGATAAATTATTATCACTTTGAAGAAACAGGACTATCATCGCAAGTTCTCAGAGCCTTACATTCCGGGCATTCTGGTATCCTGCTAATGGCCATGTATTACGTCTGGTGGCCAAACATGAACTTCGATATCGAACGCACCGTAAAATCTTGTAATCCATTCCAAGAAATGCAACCGGAAGTTCCTAATGAACTGCATAAACTACGGGAAAAAAAACTAAGTATCATCCATATTCGTTACCGCTGTAATCACCTACGATGTATAATCTGCATTATTCACGTTCATTCGAGGTTGGGTCCGAAATAGATTCTGGGCTCCATTGAATCTGAAACAGGATGTTTTTCATACATTGTTCCTTTAGAATCAGGACGAGTCATGAAAAAGCATCTGGATCAAATTCGTCGTCAAGAATAAGTTTTTCAAATCACTAACGTTGAACCGACTATCGCCAATTAACAGACACTGATCCGTCACTCACTCTATAATCGTCATCATCGACACAGTCACAATGTTCATTAGTGACTTCACCGAAGGAGGTTCTACAAGATGGTCCTTCGCCATTCGTCGCGTCAAAAAACGTTTCCTGATTATTTCTGCGCTGGGCGTTAAGGAGTGTTATCTATGTATGAGGAAAGGGCTCTGAAATACCCATGCCCTCAAATGGTCACTATATTTTGTTATACTCTATGAATTTTTATGAAACCCGTTTAATAATTAGCTGTAATAAAGATAGAATAATTATTACTAATATAGATTGATAACTATAAACTGCTCTGCATAACACAATAGGTCATTAAGTGATTTTCCAGTAATGATCTTTTCCCAGTGCATCAGAAAACACTTGTAACTTAAGACATTATGAATACAACAATGTAGTAAGTATTTATTTGAGATTTGTTCCGCTTTATTTGTAGCAGTCAATGGCATGAAGATACTTATCCGACCACCACAAATATGTAAGCGATGGATTTTGGAGCGTAGGCAGAATTTTCAGCTCATTTGATTAGCAAGGTAGTGAGGCCTGCCTTACACCAGATACGCTTTATCAAGCTTCCTTTCGCTGATATTAAGTATCCCAATTTTTCTTTGATAAATCTCGGCTAAGCAACCTAGTGCAATGGAAATCTTTCGGCTGCAATATTTGGCTTACTAAGTTTGTGCAGATTTTGAGTGGTTGTATTTTTTTATGAAGAAGATGAAATTAAAAAAAAAAAAACAATAGTAAAAGTAACTTTTCGGTCCAGCTAAAACGTTGACAAAGGAAGAAATGGGCAAAATTATTGTATTTAAGCAGGACAATTATTCTAATTGGCAAGTAGCGATTTAAATTGGCCAAAATCATGTGACAATTACTAATTATTTAAACCACCAAGAAAATTATGGGAAAAACCGTAAAGAGCGAACATCAAGAGCAACAACAGAACGAGAGCGTAGGTTAATTTTACGCGCAGCGTCGAATTCTGCCGCTACCGCTCGCAAAATCAAGAATAAAGTTGGAACTTCAGCCAGTATTTGGACAGTACGCAGAGTAATTAAACAGTATCCGTATCTTAAACGCAAGAAACTTATGAAAAAGCCACATTTACTTCATCGTCATTAAGATGCTAGATTAGAGTACTGCCGAGCACATTTCAATTGGAGGGAAGAATGACATCAGGTGATATTTGCTGACGAAAAAACATTCAACTTAGATGAACCTGCTGGGTTTCAGTATTACTTCCATGATTTGCTGTTGGTGCCGTCATGGCATGGGCTGCAATTTCGTTTCATGGCGCCATCGATTTGGTTGTTCTGGAAGGTCGGCAGACCTTAACGGATTACATCGAACTATTAGAAATACAGAAAATTAGTTACCAAGAAATGTTCGATGGCCCACGATGAATTCTTTAACAAGATAACGCGCCCATCCATACAGCAGGACGTGTTAAACAATGGTTTGCCCAGACCAACGTGGAATTTCTGGACTAGCCAGCACTATCTCCAGACAACAACATAATCGAGAATTTATGGGGATGGTTATCGCGCCAATTTTATGCAGAAGGAAGGCAATTTGAAACCAGAGCAAACACGCTTTCGAGCAAATTCCATTAGATTATATACAAAATCTGTTTAATTCCTTACCAGATACAGTTTTTAAAGTTGTACTCAATAATGGAGGACGTTTCATTAACTATTTTTACAGATGGTTATTATAATCAAGGGCTCATCTTTAAATATTCGCAAAATAAGAAATTTGAATTTTCCGTTTTTCTGTTTCAGTTTAACCTCTTTGTTATCAGTCAGCATACAACAAGAGAAAAAAAATAAAAAAATTATAACAAAAGAACAACCACATGAAGAATAAGGTCAAAATTTAAAGTGGTTATAATCAAATGCTCGGAAGTGTATCTTCATTTTTTGGGGAACCTGTAATAATTGAGTTGATTCATAAATAATTGCCGATTTTGTACTTCAACTTTATTTCACCATAGAAATTACAAATTCGAAAACCGACAACATGACAATCCTCTCCCCGTATAATATTTTATTCTTCGCCGACCTGCTCGTATTTTGTAAACGTTTTTCTGTTAAATGAATTTTGAATCGACCGAAAAATGTGGTAATCGCGGTTGAAACAATGTCTTGGGTGAGTATGGTGGGTGAGGTAACTTTCTCGTCGATTAATTAACGGTTGACGCTTCTAAATAAATTTTTCTCTTCTGCTGTAACAGTTTCATTGCGGCATACCCTGGCGATCCCACCATAAACACAATAAAATTTTCCTGCCATTAACACTTGCTAATGAGTTCTCTGCTAAATCTCGCGTTGTTTGGCTAGGGTTTTGTTGTACCAGAATATTTAGTCATTCATCGTTCACAACAATAAACCGGCCCGGCCTTGGCCCATTTAGAACTATTGTTTCATTTATTACTGCATATTTTTTCAGCTATTGCCCTAGCGTTGTTTCCAGTTTTACACTCTCATAACATAATATGTGTAAAATACACTTTGGAATTTACCGTTTCTACCACTTATATATTATACGAAAATATAAGTAGATGACTAAGAGCAAATATATGTGTGGCACATGTAAAGACGATCAAAGTTTGATTGGAATATGTTGTTTTCATATGATGCTTACAAATTTGGCCAATCCGAGATCCGAAATCCTTAAATATGCCAAGGATTTGGACAAAATGATACATTCTTGATTAATTTAAGGTTTGGTTTCCACCACTGTCACCAAAATGTTTTTTTTGGGTGTTTCCAACCTTATGTAAATAAATAAATAATAAATACAATAAACAGAGACTTCATTGAAAATTAAGTTGACTTCCGTAAAACCTCTATAAATAATTGATTAATTTCAAATCGTTCATGCACCGTTATGAAATTCCCTGAATCAAAATGTTTTCTTAAACTCAGCCAGAATTTTTTTAATTATAGATCTGTGTGTGCAGAAAGATAATATTTCGATTTCTATACCTTTATTCACGAAAAAGTGCGGCCAGACCTTTAGTTTTTTTCATACATTATAAATTATTACGTAAAATTAAATTTATACGCTTCAAAGTTGTATTCCGATTTTTTCTGTATTCTTCAGATATCATACAAAATATACGGAGGTCCTGATCATGCTCATCTAAACGAACAGTCGTTTACATTTTTTTGAAAACTTTTTGGTATTATCGACATTTTAAAATGTGTACCATAAATGTTCGTTTGTTTTTATATGTAGAAAGTGGATTAGATATACTAGGCGATTATTACCCTTTAATGCCAAAGGTCTTTTCAGGAGACTTCAACGATACAACGTGAACTTCTCGAAACGCCAGCAGATTCATTTGTTAAATTTATTAAACAACACGAATTTATATAGCTGAATAGTCGCAGTAGCTAATATAGAATAAATTACCTATTCCCATCAAAAGCAGTAAAACCATAGATTCGTATATAGATGAGGTCAAGACCTTACGCTACTGGTGCACAATTCCACACTTATTACAATAAAATCCTCAGCTAAATGAATCTACAAGTTGACCTATTTCCTAACCCTTTATGCAGACGTTATTGCAATTAGGTTGAAGATCAAAAAATATCCGAAGGTATATAGTAGTTCGTGCCAATTGTAGCCGGTAAATTTATAACGGCTCTAGAAAACAATTACGCAAAATTTGGTTTGGATCCAGAACAATGATTTAAAATTGTATAACGAACACACAAACCAACTTCTTCTGTTATATAATGTACACAAAAGGAATACGAGCATGCATATACATGTATATATAAATATATATATATATATATATATATATATATATTATATAAATATATATTGTATATGTAGTAGTAAGTATCTTAAATGTAATCTTACCTTACCCTTTTTTATTAACAACGGAAATTTATTAAAATAAAATTTATGTTCGAAGGAAAATAAAAAAAAACACCCTCCACATTTTCATCTTATTTTTACTTTTTTACATAAATACAAAAAAATGGAAGCTTGTTATCCCAGCCATTTTCCCTTATTTATTATTAAATTGTCTTATTCATGTAAGGTAAAGAAAACATGGGATAAATAAGACGCGCGTCTTTAAATCAAATGTTTTAGCGTCTAGTATAGTAAACTCGTTTATTATGAAACGAATTATATACATTTATGTATATATGGTTATGTACATTATACATATATCCATATAATATTTGCCGTTTTTCTTATTTTTCTATAAAGGTAAATAAAGAAAAGAATTGAGACGTTGTTAGGAAATTTTTTTTATGTCAATTACACTTTTGCCAAATCAAACCTTTTAGGGCCAAAAGAGACAGGTTTAACGAGGAAAAATTATCTACAGGAGCATTTTGGGGATTATGTTTATATATACTATCAAATGAGACATTTCTTTCGCCTACTTCTATTTTGATAACTCATCCTTATAATAACATCATATTAAAATCGTCTTAAAACTCCCTTAAACTTATACCTAATTTAATTTAAATTTGCCACCAAACGTACATACATAGAGTATAAAATAATCCTCTAAATAAAAAACCGCCATTCGCTGTTATATAAAGAGTTATGTACAAAAACGGGAAAAATTTTGATATTTAACTCGCAAGCAGTAAAAGAAAAACCACGCCTTTTTAGTTCCTTTTCCCAAACTATGTAGTTTTTTTCCCATCTATTTTTTTTTTTTTTTTCTAATTATTTTTTTTCAAGGGAAACGCCTTATTTTCTAGTTTCTTTAATGTTTTTTGTAACAAAAAAAAAAAAGTTTTTGAGATTTTTTTTGCTACGAGCACAAAAAAAAATTAGAAAATAACGTTATGTTAAAACATACACTCATACACATCAAAATACAAAATTTCCTTACAGTTGTTCCCAGTTTTCTTTAAATTTAAATAATTGAAAAAAAAGAAGAAAAACTCGAGAAAAAATATAAGGCGATGCAGAATTTTAAATTCGTTCAAAAGTTTTACGATCGAGTTAGAAGTATGGGGCGAATTGGAGGTAATGTAATTATTTTTTGAAGCAAACGTAATGAAGGTACTTGTGTTGCGCATATTTCTTGCGAATCGTGTACATGAATATACTATGTTATCTAGACGTATTTTAATTTTAAATCAATTTTTTCCCAAGAGCGCGTCGCGAGTTCTCAATTATATTCTGATAAATTTTTGATTAGACAGGTTAAGCAACAAATGAGAAAACTAGACTAAATTACAATATTTAAAGAATCAGTATTATCTTTGTCCATAACAAACAAAGTAACAACCAAACCAGTTTAATGTTATGGGCAAATGGAAGGTGGTAACTTGTTGAAAAAATGACATAATTGTTCCTAAAATAATTATGAGTGTGAAGTTTATGCTAAAAAAAAATAACAAAAAATTACACTGTTAAATTAGCTATTTTCCAATTCGAATTTAAATTATATGAAAATTTAAATTTTTTGTAATTTTGGATTTTTAGTACCACCAAACAGATTCTTTTCATCAGATAACAGGTTCTTTTCATCCTTTTCAGATAGCTGGACCATCTTTTTATATCGTTAACCAAAAGCATAAAATTGTGTTGAACATTACTAT
This sequence comes from Tipula vernalis, assembly GCA_958295665.1. Taxonomy (NCBI): domain Eukaryota; kingdom Metazoa; phylum Arthropoda; class Insecta; order Diptera; family Tipulidae; genus Tipula; species Tipula vernalis. Next base: position 3,785,107 of record OY282561.1, read on the forward strand.
ATTTCAGATAATTTAAAAGTTGACTGAGTTTTGATGGTTTAAATATATAATTAGGGCCGATCCTGGAAATGTCCCGAAGGCTTCGCACATTTCTTAGAATAGCTAAACCACGTAGCGGTCAATGTCACCAAACCGATCCAATTATGATGAACTATAATATATTTCACAATTTTTGGAATTTTTAATAATTTTTCATTATTTTAAAAGTTTTATATCGCCGACCGCAGAAATGTCCACAAGGTCTCGCCCATATTTTCGGATAACTTGGCCATGTGCCAGTCTACGTGGTCAACCTTATACAATTGTGATGAACTATACTATACTTCACAGAATTTCGAATTTTTATTAATTTTATTGGTTTTAAAAATTGTTATATCTCTGATCACAGAGATGTCCACAAGGTCTTGCCTATATTTTTGGATAACTGGACCATATGTAAGTCTATGTGGTCAGTCTTATCCAATTGTGATGAACTATACTATACTTCACAGAATGTCGAATTTTTAATAATTTTATTGGTTTTAAAAATTGTTATATCTCTGATCACAGAGATGTCCACAAGGTCTTGCCTATATTTTTGAATAACATGACCATATGCTAGTCTATGTGGTCAATCTTATCCAATTGTGATGAACTATACTATACTTCACAGAATTTCGAATTTTTAATAATTTTATTAGCTTTAAAAATTGTTGAATCTCTGATCACAGAGATGTCCACAAGGTCTTGCCTATATTTTTAGATAACTTGACCATATTCCAGTCTATGTGGTTAGTCTTATTTAATTGTGATGAACTATACTATACTTCACAGAATTTCGAATTTTTAATAATTTTATTAGTTTTAAAAATTGTTATATCTCTGATCACAGAGATGTCCACAAGGTCTTGCCTATAATTTTGGATAACTTGACCAAATGCTAGTCTATGTGGTGAATCTTATCCAATTGTGATGAACTATACTATACTTCACAGAATTTCCAATTTTTAATAATTTTATTGTAAGTTTAATTTGTCTTGCATATATTTTTGAATAACTTGACCATATGCCAGTCTATGTGGTCAGTCTTACCCAATTGTGATGAACTATACTATACTTCACAGAATTTCGAATTTATAATAATTTTATTAGTTTTAAAAATTGTTGTATCTCCGATCACAGAGATATCCACAAGGTCTTGCCTATATTTTTGGATAACTTGACCATATGCCAGTCTATGTGGTCAGTATTATCCAATTGTGATGAACTATACTATACTTCACAGAATTTCGAATTTATAATAATTGTATTAGTTTTAAAAATTGTTATATCTCCGATCACAGAGATGTCCACAAGGTCTTGCCTATATTTTTGGATAACTTGACCATATGCTAGTCTATGTGGTCAATCTTATCCAATTGTGATGAACTATACTATACTTCACAGAATTTCCAATTTTTAATAATTTTATTGTAAGTTTAATTTGTCTTGCATATATATTTGGATAACTTGACTATGTGCCAGTCTATGTGGTCAGTCTTATCCAATTGTGATGAACTATACTATACTTCAAGAATTTAGAATTTTTAATAATTTTATTGGATTAAAAATTCGAAATTCTATGAAGTTTATTATAGTTCATTAGAATTTAATAAGATTGACCACATAGACTAGCATATGGTCAAGTTATCCAAAAATATAGGCAAGACCTTGTGGACATCTCTGTGATCGGAGATACAACAATTTTTAAAACCAATAAAATTATTAAAAATTCGAAATTCTGTGATGTATAGTATAGTTCATCACAATTGGATAAGACTGACCACATAGACTAGCATATGGTCAACTTATCCAAAAATATAGGCAAGACCTTGTAGACATCTCTGTGATCAGAGATATAACAATTTATAAAACTAATAAAATTATTAAAAATTCGAAATTCTGTGAAGTATAGTATAGTTCATCACAATTGGATAAGATTGACCGCATAGACTGGCATATGGTCAAGTTATCCAAAAATATAGGCAAGACCTTGTGGACATCTCTGTGATCAGAGATATAACAATTTTTAAAACCAATAAAATTATTAAAAATTCGAAATTCTGTGAAGTATAGTATAGTTCATCACAATTGGATAATACTGACCACATAGACTAGCATATGGTCAACTTATCCAAAAATATAGGCAAGACCTTGTAGACATCTCTGTGATCAGAGATATAACAATTTATAAAACTAATAAAATTATTAAAAATTCGAAATTCTGTGAAGTATAGTATAGTTCATCACAATTGGATAAGATTGACCGCATAGACTGGCATATGGTCAAGTTATCCAAAAATATAGGCAAGACCTTGTGGACATCTCTGTGGTCAGAGATATAACAATTTTTAAAACCAATAAAATTATTAAAAATTCGAAATTCTGTGAAGTATAGTATAGTTCATCATAATTGGATAAGACTGACTACATAGACTAGCATATGGTCAAGTTATCCAAAAATATAGGCAAGACCTTGTGGACATCTCTGTGATCAGAGATATAACAATTTTAAAACTAATAAAATTATTAAAAATTCTAAATCCTGTGAAGTATAGTATAGTTCATCACAATTGGATAAGATTGACCACATAGACTGGCATATGATCAAGTTATCAAAAAATATAGGCAAGACCTTGTGGACATCTCTGTGATCAGAGATATAACAATTTTTAAAACTAATAAAATTATTAAAAATTCGAAATTCTGTGAAGTATATTATAGTTCATCACAATTGGATAAGATTGACCACATAGACTGGCATATGGTCAAGTTATCAAAAAATATAGGCAAGACCTTGTGGACATCTCTGTGATCAGAGATATAACAATTTTTAAAACTAATAAAATTATTAAAAATTCGAAATTCTGTGAAGTATAGTATAGTTCATCACAATTGGATAAGATTGACCACATAGACTGGCATATGGTCAAGTTATCCAAAAATATAGGCACGACCTTGTGGACATCTCTGTGATCAGAGATATACAAATTTTTAAAACTAATAAAATTATTAAAAATTCGAAATTCTGTGAAGTATAGTATAGTTCATCACAATTGGATAAGGTTGGCCACGTAGACTGGCACATGGCCAAGTTATCTGAAAATATAGGCGAGACCTTGTGGACATCTCTGCGATCGGCAATATAAAACTTTTAAAATAATGGAAATTTATTAAAAATTTGAAAAACTTTGAAATATATTATAGTTCATTATAATTGGTTCGGCTTGGTGAAATAGACCGCTATATGGCTTAGCTATTCTAAGAAATTTGCGGTATCTTCGGGACATTTCCAGGATCGACGCTAAATAATTATTTAAACCATTAAAAATCAGTCAACTTTTAAATTATCTGAATTATAGTAATGTTAAACACATTTGGATGTTTTTGCTTAACGAGATTAACTGATGGTCCAGCTATCTGAAAAGGATGAAAAGAACCTGTTTCCTGATGAAAAGAATCTGTTTTGTGGTACGAAAAATCCAAAATTACAAAAAATTTAAAGTTTCATATAATTTAAATTCCAATTGGAAAATAGCTAATTTAACAGTGTAATTTTTTGTTATTTTTGTTTAGCATAAACTTCACACTCATAAATAATTTATTTATTTATTATTTTTTATTAAAGTTGGTTCGAAACTTACCCATAAATGCTCCGCAATCAATGCCACAAAAGTTCATGTGGCCAACACCATTTTATCACAAATCACAGACGCGCAGAGCCACCTTTGCAAAGGGAAGGCAGTCTACTTACATTCATAGTATTGCAGATAAATATCTGGGAACATACCCTTTAAAATGCCGGACAAGTGCACATAACATGAATACAGGTGTTCACCTTTTTAAGACGGTTCTCGCATAGACCTGGGGATAAATTCTCGTTGTACTAAAAATTGTAATGAATAAAAGTCTTTTCATTTACATCGAGTCAATCATTTCTATTTTTTAAATGTAGAAAACCAAATCATATAATTTCTACCGACCAAACGGCACTTTGGTTAAAGCTGCGAGTTCTAATCCCTATAGGATCGGGATGCAAAACGATTTCTCATCATCTGATTACGATCGATGATGAAGATGAACACAACAATGACCCTCGTTGAGAGTTCAGAATCCATGCGGACCCACATTTCAAGTCAATAGTATAGGCTGGCATGATGCTATGCAATGTGCAGGTGGTCTACGCAAAACGGGCCAGCCGTATGTCCTCGATTTGGCTACTGTTTATGTTAGGACGTAAAAAGCAGAAATAGAAACCAAATAAAAAAAGCATATAATTTTCACAGTACTGTGTGGGTCGACTCTAGTTCCATGAAAAATAATATGAAAACATTTCTCAGTGGAACAAAACATAATACGAAAGTGTTTTATGGGATCCGTTCAATACGGCATATTTTAAAACGGAATATTTCAAAATGGAATATGAAAATATACCATAAGGTACACTAAGGTATTTGAATACCGCATATTTCTAAAGGGCATATTGTATATTACCGCATAAGGTATACTACGAAATATTTAAATACGGCATATGGTACACTATGACATATTCTAAAACTTGGCTGTTTCTTGGCCGATTATGATGAAATTTGACCAGTGATTTTAGACAAAGTTCTGAGATATGGGCAAGAAGGGTGGAACTTGGCTATTTATTAACCGAATATAATGAAATTCGACATATATGATGAAAATGGAATTCTAAAAAGGATTTTAAATGAAGTTCTGGAATATGGCGAATTTTGATAGAACTACGCTATTTATTAACTGATTATAATGAAATTGGACAAATGTGATGGAATGGGATTCTAAAATGAGTTTTAGATGAAGTTCTGGAAAATTGCCAATAAAAATGAAAATCGGCTCTTTTTTAATCGTTTGAAATTAAATTCAACAAGTGCGATGGAAATGGGATTCTTATATGGTTTTAATAAAACAAAGTTGAACATTATGCAGCCAAAAAACAAATTCGCAAAAAACTCTTACAGAATTTCTGCCCGTTCATCGCAATGTGCACAAAACAAAAAAGAAGGTGCTCGAGGAACGGAATCGTGAAATAGAACAGGCTGTAATTGAAGGGAAAGAGAATGGGCTAGAGAATAGAATGTTTAACGTGTAGCGGCTCACACTAGAACAATTTTTTTTTGCCTTTAAATTATAAATCAGGATTTTTTTTTTTACAAATTATGGTACATTATAAAAGCACATTGTTGTGCACCATTATCTAAATATTTTCGATTTTTATCAAAATTTATGGTTTTAAAAAAATTTTTCTTTTGCTATTTGAAAATTTTTTACCACAACGCACGGGTAGTTTTCTTTCATTTGATAATATTATTTTCGTTATTTTGCACGTTATTCAAATAATTCCGTTTCGTTATCAAAATTTACGATTTATAAAATTTTCGTTTGCTACTTGAAAATTTTTGTTGTTTGTTATTTTTTTTTACCTCGTCGTGCGGGTAATTATTTGCTATCGGGAAAGGCCGCAATATAATTGTTTTGTTAGTCAACGGTTGTATTCAATGATATGATTGCATTCAACGATATATTTGCATTGAAACATTCTCATTACTGATTTAATTATTTTTGTTTTTCTTTTTTTTCGATTTAACAATTTTAATGAGCCCCCCCAATACGTAGTGGCACGCTCGTCCCGTAATTGGAGGGTATCTCGTAGCCGTGGTGCATTTATTTTTTATACAGTCAATTACAAGGTAACCATCCTTATTTTCTTTTTTTTTTTTTGAAGAGAAAAGAAAAATTTTAATTTATTATTCAGTCAATTCAATAAAATTGTTTTCCCCCTGGTTAAATTTGATCATTGGTGTCGAGAGTTATTACATAACTTCATGTATTTCGTCTCATATTTTTTTTACTTTTTTTTAAGTTAAAACAAAAAGTTTTTGGGATTTTGATCTTATTGATAATCGAAAGAATAAATTTGATTTTAATCCATAAATAAACAAAATGGTCAACGACAATGATAAATTAAAGTCAGATACTCAACAAGAGACATCCCAAACTATAGATACCGCCGATCAGGAAACCCCGGAAGTGTCAGCGACAAATAGCCAAGTGAGACTACAACCATTTTGGCCACTAAAGGCTCATAATTGGTTCTTGCTGACGGAGATACAATTCAATCTCCAGGGAATTAAATCTGAGAAACAGAAATTTTTATTAACTTTGTCGACATTGTCATCAGAGACATGTGACAGCATTTCGGATTTCCTGACCGACCCTCCCGACACAGAACAGTACACAAGATTAAAGAGAGTTTTATTGGACCGTTTAGCGCCGTCGTCTGAGAGGCAACTCGAAGCTCTCATCACGGGCCAAGATATTGGTGACCGTAGGCGATCAGACGCGCTAAGACATATCTGTACATTGGCGGGCACTAATTTTAATGCACAAATCGTTAAATCACTCTGGATAAGAAAAATGCCCGAACTCATTAAGATCGCTCTTGTCGCACAGCCAGAAACGATATCAATCGATGCACTGGCGAAGACTGCTGACAAAATATATGAGATAATTAACATCGGCCAACAAAACTCAATATCACAAGTATCTTTTAGACAATCCCGACCACCCGTTCGCACCGATCGGGTCCAATCTAATAATTAAAACGGCACTACCACTCTGGAAACAAGGATTGCTCGACTCGAGTCCAAGTTAGACGGATTATTCCGAGAGCGTGGATAGTCGAAAGGAAATCGAGAATCGTCTCGTCCTCGATCGCGATCGCGCGGTTCTGCCAACTATTCTCGCCGGCACGGCAGATGTTGGTATCATACTAAATTTGGCACAAAAAACTATCAAAACACGGGGTCGGGACCCTTGTAAATAAATCCTATACGTCTCGGTTATTCGCGTTCGACCGAATAAATCGAATCGCCTATTTAGTCGACACTGGCGCTGACCTTTCGGTTATCCCAGTTTTTAATTTCAAAAGTGAATTTAATTTATTTAAACGTAATCCTAATCTAGTCCTGTCGGCCGCCAATGGCTCAAATATCCATACTTACGGCAAAGAGAATACACATCAGATGTGTATTCTCTTTGCTTACGGCACAAAGTTGCTTAAGTTGGATTTGGGACTTAAACGAACATTCACGCATGCTTTCATTTTAGCTGCTGTGAATCGTCCCATCATTGGAGCCGATTTCTTATGCAAATTCGGACTTTTGGTGGATTTGAAGAATAAACGGCTGGTTGATTCAGCGACAAAGCTGTCAATCAATGCCACAATGGTTCACGTCGACACACCGACTCCGATCCATTATTCTATCAAAAACGGGTACGGCACTCTGCTTAAAAAGTTTCCTCAACTTACAGCAGAGCCAAACTATAAATTGCCAGTCCGACACAATGTGGTCCATCACATTGTCACAGCAGGCCATCTGTCTGTTGCAAGACCTCGAAAACTAAATCAAGTCCGCCATAAAGCCGCATTTACCGAATTTCAGTATATGGTGGAATAAGGGATTTGCAGACCATCTGCATCTCCTGTCTCTTGTCCGTTACATATGCTTAAGAAAAAAGATCATGATTGGCGACCATGTGGGGATTATCGGCAATTAAATACGGTGACAATACCGGATCGTTACCCGATACCCCACATACAAAATTTCTCCATGCATTTACATGGATGTAAAGTTTTCTCAAAAATCGATCTCGTTAGGGCTTATCATTTAATTCCTGTTTCCCCTGAAGACGTTTTCAAAACGGCAATAACGACCCCCTTTGGCCTCTTCGAATTCACCCGAATGCGATTCGGTCTGCGTAATGCCGCCCAAACGTTTCAGCGTTTTATGAACGAAGTCGTTCGAAATCTAGACTTTGTTTTCGTCTACATCGACGATATTCTTGTGGCTTCGCAATCTGAGGAACAGCACAAATTCCACCTGGAACAACTTTTCCACAGGTTAACTGAGTTTGATGTTCATATCAACAGTTCTAAATGCGTCTTTGGCGTATCAACTCTTGATTTCCTTAGCCACAAAATAACCCCTAATGGTATTCTGCCGTCTGAAGAACGAATTAATGCCATTAGGGAGTTCCCAGCTCCAACCTCAATCAAGCTAATTCAGCGGTTTGTCAGTATGGTAAATTACTATTACCGATTTATACCAAAACTTGCTGAAATTCTCGCACCAGTTCACAGTCACCTGGCCATACTTCTACGTAAACCCAAAACATCTAAGAATTTCTCTTGGACCGACGAATGTCAACAAGCATTCACGTCACTTAAGACTGAACTTGCGAAAACAACACTGCTTGCTCATCCACTGAGCGATTCAAAACTAAGTTTAACTACTGATGCATCTAACACTGCTGTAGGGGCAGTACTGCAACAGTATAATAAGGAGTGTTGGGAGCCATTGGGATTTTTCTCAAGGAAGCTTTCGGATGCTGAAAAGAAATATTCTGCATTCGACCGGGAATTACTCGCAATTTATCTCGCTGTGAAACACTTCAGATATTTCGTTGAAGGTCGGGAGTTTACTATTTACACCGATCACAAGCTACTGACTAGAGCAATTCAGTCTAAAACTGAACGTAATCCGAGACAATCTAGACACTTGGATTACATTAGTCAATTTACCACGGACATTCAGCATGTTCACGGACATGACAACGTTGTCGCTGATACACTCTCTCGCACAACGGACCACGAAACGGCCACAGTCGAGACACAATTCGATTTAAACAAAATAGCAATTACACAAAAAGCTGAACTAGAACTTCAGAATTCACTTTCTGGTTCCGAATGTCGCTCCGGTTCGTCAATGCAACTGGCGCTTTTTAAATTGCCTGGCCTCGAGATTATCTGCGAGACATCAACTGGTTACAATCGCCCATTCATTGTACAATCACTGCGTCGAACAATCTTCGACACTTTACATAACATTTCGTATCCTGGTGTTCGTGCTACTCGTAAGTTGATTACTGCTCGATATTTTTGGCCTAGTATGAATAAGGACGTAAGCCTTTGGGCTCAGTCCTGTTTATCCTACCAACGTGCCAAAGTCCAAAGGCATACAAAATCATCACATGGACAATTTCAAATACCATCTGCTCGTTTTGAACATATCCATATAGATATAGTAGGACCACTTTCTCCTTCTAATGGATATTCTTATTTGCTCACTTGTGTCGATAGATTTACTCGCTGGCCTGAAGCTTATTGCATGACTAATATGTCAGCTGCAACCATTGCCACAACTTTTGTAAATAATTACGTTTCACGATTTGGCGTGCCCCTTAATATCACTACCGATCAAGGAACGCAATTTGAGTCGAAGCTTTTCGCTGAGTTAACAAAACTGCTCGGCTCACATCGTATTCGTACAACGGCTTACCATCTCAAAGTCAATGGCATGGTCGAACGTTTCCACCGGCACGTCAAAGCCGCGTTAATGGCCAGAGGAAACACAATCAATTGGAGTTAGGAAATACCAATCGTATTACTGGGAATCCGAACAACAGTGAAAGAAGATCTGAAGTGCTCACCAGCTGAAATGGTTTATGGACAAACCATGCTACCAGGTGAGTTCTTCGTCGAAAATCCTCTTACACCACTTCCAACTAGCGACACAGTTATCGAACAACTACGTGACACTATGCAAAACCTTATCCCGAATTCAACACGGCAAGCCAAACAAGATGATATTTTTGTTCCAAAGGCACTTGCCAACTGTGAGTTTGTGTTCGTAAGAACAGACAAGGTTCGCACAGGCTTATCTACCCCCTATGAAGGCCCGTTTAAAGTCATTCGTCGTCTTCGGAAACAATTCACAGTTTCAATTAATGGAAAGAATCAAACCATTTCAATTGATCGGCTCAAACCGGCTTACGGCATACTGTGTTCTACTGATGTCAAATCAGTTCATCGCTCACTTAAACATGTTCGTTTTCAGCCATAAACATTTTCCATAGGGAGGAGGACTCACTTGCGGGGGAGTCCTGTAGCGGCTCACACATTGCAATCATATAAATTAATTATTTGTTTATATAAATTGCAATACATTCACCACCACAGACACATAGGGTTTGCGCATAAGATATTTCTTTGCGTAACATATTTTTATTTGGCCATCTAACGAAACAGTATGGACACAAAATATAATTGATCACTAAATTATATTTTGTGATATTTACTCCATCTCGTTTTCGTTAGCTTACTCAATTCAAATTCGAATTGATTTTTCTGTGTTTTCCATCTCGCGTTGATTAGAACGACGAAAATTTGACATTACGATTTTTCGTATGGCAATTTATTTTTCGATTAGGTGGGATTTTTTGAGTCGGTCGTTTTTCTGCTTTCAATTCGAATACATACGCTCCGCGTACATTAATTTTATCGCGCTTGTTTTTAGTGTATTAATGGCGAAGTGGTAAAAGGTAAATTAACGTAGATAAATTCAGTGAAATAATTGTAAAGTTAATCATAACACTTAACCATAAAAGTTAAAGTTACTTGGAGTCAGATAGTGAATTAATTATAAATCAAATTTGTGAAAACTCTAATCTCAAGTGTTTTTATTCACGACGGATTTCCGTGAGTCAAATACAGCGTGACGTTTTACTATAAAAAAATCAGTACGGTTTTACAAACGACAAAGGACGAGGGATCGTGGCAGTGAGAGATTTTAATAGAGGTGAATTTGTGATTGAATATGTTGGTGATTTAATTTCTTATGCCGATGTACAAAACCGGGAAGCGACTTACTCCTAAGACCTTACGACTGGATGTTACATGTATTATTTCAAGCATAAAAATATGCAATATTGTATCACTGCAGCAGCGGAGAGCAGAAGGCTAGGCCGCCTTTTCAATCATTCACGAAATGGAAATCTAATGCCCAGGACCATGACCATTACGATATAGAAGCAGGAGAGGTAATTAATTATGATTATGGCGATAGCATCATCCATGGTTGGCATTATAAAATCAAATTTAAAATTTGGTTTTAGTTAAACACGTGTTTGTTTTAATTGTATTGTTTCATTTTTAAAAAAAAAAAGCAGAAACCAGGTTGAGACTTTAATTAACTCTCTGTAGTTAAACCAACGTTTAATATTAGAGTAAACAAATCAGGAAACATTGGAATTCTAATGAGTAGTGTAAAATAGATTGTCCTGGGCCAGCCCAAAAAGATTTTAACACCAAATATTTTTTACACGTAAATTACAACAACACAAACGTTTACGTATGTTTTTTTATATGCATACTACAGTGCAACCACGCTAACTAAATCTCTATATAAAATGAAAACGTTAGTATATAATTTTAAAATGCGTCGTTCAACTGTACAATATATTTTTTTAAACTTTTCGTTAGATGGCAGTACATTCATAAACTTTAAGCTTCCAACTATTTCCTATTACTTAACTTTTCGTTAGATGGCACCACATTGCTTACAGTTTTATTATCAACCGCGACATAAAATAATAAATAATATAAGAAGCCAACAGCGTATACAACAATGAAATTCGTGTACGGCCGAAAATAAAACTAACATTAGGTGTCCACCTAAGGAAACAATTTTTTTTATAAACGTAATGAAATTCTTTATTTGAAATTGAATATTTATTTCCTTCACTGAATCTGCTCTTTAAACAAAAAAAATACAAAAAAAATAAACAAAAAGATTTACTTCTCTCTTGCTTTTAGGAACATTTTTGTTTACTATACTAAATAGCGAAGTTCAGAAGCATAAGGAAAAGCTCAATAGTAGGTTCAACACTGTTAAAATATACAAAAAAATTCACAGTTGTGTCTCCTTGATGAAAAAAGGTGCAAATTAACTTACATCTACTACTAAACTTACACCTACGTATAATTTTTAAAATGTTAGATTTAAAGGCAAACTCATAATAAATGAAGTGGTATATACTCTTTTTTTTTAATATGATAAACAGAAGCTAGGAGCTACTACTCCTGATTTTTCGACAATTTTTTCACAGTTGATTTGCCTATTGTGAATAGGCCGGAAATAATCATTCGGTTATGCTGATTAAATGTTGAACATCAAAATATACAGTTTCGAATAAACAGTTCTACGATAATCCAACATTTTCTCGAACTATATAATCGAAATGGCAGGATTAAAATAAACTCAAATCAAGTTCCAGGAAAATATTAAATCCAAATCATGGGAGTACAGTTGAGTTAGAAAAATATTTATGGCTGAATAGTTCATGCCGAGACCTTGCGTGGTCGTTTACGAGGTGCAAATTTTCATGGTAGACATGCGAGATAAAAGCAACTTATTCATAACAATAATATTAAAAGACACGGTTAAGGTATACACTTCAGCATTATATTATATTCTAAAATGAGAGCAACTTTAATATTTTTGGCTTCGAATCCCAAATGGAATGATATTCAATAAATTCAACGCTGCTGCGCACGTAACATGATTTACATAACGAGAGAAAATGCATTTTGGGAAAATCGATGTAATAGTTTTGAAAATTTTATATTCTGCAGCAAAATTGAAAACTATTCTTCTTAAGCGTTTTTTAATCTAATTTTATCTTAAGTTTATTATAAGTTATCGATTTCCATCAATAACTCAATTCGGCCGAAAATATAGTTCTGTAAAATATGCAGTGAAACATGAATATATTGCATATGCATATATATATCAGACGGAAATATGGACCGATTTGTCAAGGAAAACTTGATTCCAAGCTTTTTAACCCTTGTAGTGTTAAAAAGCTTGGAATTAAAGATGGTTTCGAAATTTATCTGGAGAACGATCCGATACGTTCATCTTATATCGTCCAATAATGGCTTTTCTATAATTGTCTCGCAGTTATGAAAATACCACACATAACTGGGTTTAAGTATTATTGAAAACTTGTCGCTTAAGTTAGAACTCGGAATTCGAAATCATCCCATTTCCAACAAAAATGTGCCCAAAATGCGTTGGCAGAAGATTGGCAGAAAATTAACTTGACTTTTACACACGCAATAGACTCCAAATAGACTCAAGTTAATGATAAAATATAAAGCAATAATAAAAGCCTGTCAAATAATGAACTATGAGAATAATCTATTAAGAGTTCTATCTAAAGTTACATTAAAATTATGTAAGAGCATCATTTTATGTACCATTTGGATTTATGGAATAATTTTCATTTACCATTTTTCTAGTTTAATTTATCTTTTTGTATTAATGCACTAATAAATGTAATTGAAATATAAGTTTCTTCCGGATCTGCAATTAGCAATTAAATCGCTAAAGCATGAGATGGAAAAAAAATCATCTCATTCAGATCGAAACTGAACTTGTAAAATTCTTGATAATTTCGCTCTTCGTAATAAAAGTATTGTAATATTACAAACGGCTAGAAATTTTTGTTCTATACAAAAAATATTTAAACTATTTAATTAAATATTTAATCTTATAATATTTGTTATTTTTCAAATTAGTCAAAAACTAATTGTCATAATTTTAAATGTTAAAATGAACTGAAAATTGTTAATTTAATTGATTGATTGATTGATTTTGATGCACGATCAAGCATTAAGCAAGTCTCCCGTATTATAAATGCGAATACCACACCACTATACCCATGTTGCAACACGGCACCATAACTCTCCCTCACCAAGGAAATATGTACCATCATCCTCAGCTTTTCATGAAGCCAAACATAGCAATATTTCACCCCGTAAAGAAAGGCCACATCGATAACCACATAAGTCTAATAGTTGTGATATCCGCCCCTGGCCAGGCAGCCGCCGTACAGCTTTTTACATATAACAAAATCGAAGAATTGGATAGGATTATTAGTAGGGACAGATTCGACCCGGTTACAGACACTAAAGCGATCGATAGTTAGTAAATTATTAGTATTATATATAATAAATAGGTTAGCACAAGACAGCACAATCTAACTACATTATTAGATGATCATTTCTCTGGAATCCAGGGCCGGATACTCAGGACTCCCTAAAATTAAATCATGACTTAAAAAGTTATTAATGTTGTAATGTACCCCTATCCGCCTTTCATTTATTTACCCTTCTATACCTAATTAATTAATTATTACATACTGCAACCAGAATAAAAATAAACGTTAAAAACCATTTTAAACATAAAATTTTACTTAAAACTAAACATAAATTCTCTACCGATCAAGAAAAAGAGAATAAATAATTAAAAATTCAATTATTTTATAAAATTTATAGTAAATAATTTAAAAATGATAGTGTTACAGCACCACAACAGCCTAAAATCATCAATAATTCAGTTAGTACTATAAGAATATCAAGAATCAACAAATAAAATCAATTTATAATTTCCCAGGCAACTCTGAAAACTAATTTTAATTAATAAATCACCATAGTATCAAAGTAAAATCCAATTCTGAAATTCAGGATTAATTTAATCCCCATATTAAAGATTGATTCTGGAACTATGTTATATTCTGAAAATTGAATTATTTATTAGCAAATTAAGGAAGAGAAACCTTTAAATATTTTTAAACTAAATTAATTAATATATATTAATGAGCAAAACACAATATATTACATAAAAGTATTACAAAAATTAACATTTTATGAAATTGCCAATGTAAACTCTCCCACTTCTAAGCTAAAATTCTAAAAGAATGTTTAAAAATTTTAAATTATTAAGTTATAATTTGAATTCATAGCACTTGTTCCATTAGTTACCATTCTCCTGTAAATAGTTAATTAATTGTTTACCTACTGCAACTAGATTGAAAAATAAAAATTGAAAATATATATTTAACCATACTATTAAATTTAAAATAATCGGCAATTTCCTACAGACCTAGAAAAAAGAAAATTAATAATATTGAAATTAATTATTTATTTATAAAAGTATATAATATAATTTAAACATTGATCATAATACTACGCAGAAAAGTTTAGAATATCAATAATTTAGTTAGGTACTACATGTACCTACAATATGATATTTACTAATAAAACTCAAATAGAGTTTCCCAGGTATCACTAAAAACTAAATTGCTTTACTACTTAATTAATAGAAATTTACTTATATAAATTCGTTAGTGATAAATAAAATAAAATAGATATCACAAGAACAATACATTTTCTACGCTACAAAACTGCTGGATGCTTGGAGTTTCTGGATGTTGTGTGTGCACCGTACACTTTTACACTTTATCACAGTTTTCTTTACTCATTAAATAATTGGAGGAATTATAGATAGCATTTTGGTTTCTTAATTAATGAAGTAATTAAAGAATTTTAGTTTATAGTTTTTCACAATTTATTTAATGGGGTGGAGTGCGAACATTCAAAGAGGGTAGACGTGTTTTTTCTATCCTCTTCAAAAATTTAATTTAATTAAATTTTCTTTTCTTTTTATTTTTTGTTTCTTATGTACTGATATGTATATACTTTATATACATATGTATATACATTTTAATTTAAAATTTTAAATTTAATTCTATTAAATTCAAGTTTAGTGTAATGTGTAGTGAAAATAATTAAACTAAAGTGTAATTTTGGAAAATGCAATCCACCGGGATGCATTTGTCAGGCAATGTTTTTTATTTTTGTAGATAGAAAATTAAAAGTGCATGATTTGATATTTTGTGGATTGTAAATACAATCAAATTTCAATTTTTAATTACTAAAGTTTAATATTTAGATAGTATTGAAATAAATTTTAAATTATGGTATATAAAATAAGTCGCAATAAATTTGGTATAATATTTTATTTTTACGACACTAATACATACTTATAATTTAGTATATAAAAGGGCCATAAATATGTTTGTGTACTATGTAGCTGTGTCGTTTTCTCTTTGCACGATTTTTGTGAAGGAAGTGTGCGTGGTTTTGTTGGTTTTTGTATTATAAAGTACAAACAACAACGAGAAAGAGAATCTTTACGTTGGATTTGATATAGCAGTCACAAGTAATTTACTGTTGTGTGAAATGGGCACTAATACATCCATACAACTTGATTCATATATGGTAGGATCAACAATAAGCCCGTTTTTTTATTCGCTCCGGATAGCTGCTATCGAGAGCCGTCATTTTTATACGCCTTATTTTACATTTGACGCGCTATTTATTGGTACACTAAACTTATTTAACATCAAACTATCATTTTTAATTCAATTGTTTAGCGAAAACTTGATACAAAAAATATTTGGCTCTACCTATTTATACGGAGCGCTATCCGGAGCCACTTTTCATATGACGGCTCTCGATAGCAGCTATCCGGAGCGAATAAAAAAACACTACAAATATGGAATACGTTTATGCTCAGAGTCGAGTCATCTTTTAGTTAACTTTGGATCATCTTGTAGTTATCTTTTTTAGCGTTTATACTGCAGAGTCAAATCGTAGTCGAGTCGAAACTAGGTTGAAACCGAGTCAGAAACGTCAAAAAAAATCATTTACTATCGTATGTTTATATGTTTTTCTTGTATTATTTTCTGAATTTTATAAAAATAAAATAACAAAGTTTTATTGCCACACAAAAATCGAAGATTCGCACACGAATTAAGAAATCAAAATGGTGTCTTTTTATTACTATTTTTTTGTTGTTTTTATTTTTCGACTCGACTCCGTTTATAGTGAAGGTTTTTAGAGTTAACTCGACTCGACCCTAGAAATTTTTTAGGTCGAGTCGAGTTAACTACAAGATGACTCGACTCCGTTTATAGTAAAAGTTAACCTAGGTTCAAACCAGGTTGAACCCTAAGCATAAACGTACTCATGGTTGTACAGCTGCTTGTTCGCTCTTTACACGGATTCTGTTAAGGAAATGTAATATATTTTGTTGGTTATTATAACGCACAAACAACAACAAGAAGAGAATTTTTTGCGTAACATAGTTTAAGTGTGTTTATATGTACTAAAAGGCCTACTATAACGCAGATGAAAGATGGTAGAAAATATTTACCGTCAATGTGTGTTGGTGGTTTTAGTATGTTTTTGGTTTTAGTATATAGGATTTTGTTACTTGAATGCAGGTGTTATTAATCTCATTGTGTTTTTGTGTATTCACGAAACAACTATGATATTAGCTGTATTTTGTTGAGAAATTTACAACAACAATTGCAAGTGACAGGAATTAAATAATTCGAACAAAAAATTTAAATTATTTAATTCGAGCTTGAACAAATAAAATACGTAACTGCTTGAATGAAAAACCGAAGAAATACCAACATAGAATATAAAAATTAAATCGAAAAAATATTTCGCGGCTTGTTCTGTTGAGAAAAAAATAACTCCAAAATAATTCGAATTAATTTTTTCTCAACAAAATACAGCTATTATTGAAATCATGTATTGTGTAAGCGCAGTGGAATTTGTATATTCGACTCAAATAGGATTTTTATACTTTGTATAATCGAATTGGTTTGAGTCGAGTTGGAATTGGGAGCTGTCTTATACAGTTCATTTGAACGGTTTATTTAGATAGGATTAATAAATTTTTTTACAGGGTATTACATACTGAATCAAATTGTTTTCTAATTAATTTAATTAATATTATAAATTATAAATTGTCTAAATAAATAAATAAATAGATAAATGAAATGCGAATTTAGAAATGTTGGTTTAAATTAAGTCTTAATGGATTTATTGAAATTTAGATGGTGGGATGTACACATAATCGTCATAATTACGTATATGACACATCGATACATTTTTAAGAAAGTAAGGGTTAATTTTCATTGCATTTACTTATTGTTTTATTTACTTTGCATGCTTGATTTGGCAGGGAATGAGGTCCGTGAACTGAGTTAAAATTTTGGATATATTTGTATTTATTTATTAATAAAGAGATAAATTTCTGAATTATTGATTAGGTTCAGGTTTTGGTGGCGGTGATCTCTTCAATTGGTAAATGATGCTAATTGGATTTTTATTTAGGTAGTCTAATATTTTATAAATTTTATTTTTGGGTTGCGAAAATGACTAAGTTGAAGCAAATCAATTGAATATGTACACTATCAGACATAAATATTTGTATGACATCCGGGATTAATCATTAGAGCTGATTTTGGGGTAGCTGATTTTGCTACTCGTGCAAATTACCGCTCAGTCGACTTAGTTAAAGTCGTTTACAACGTTGCTTATTTGTGTTGATTTGGTTTCAATAAATTTCTTGCTTCAAATTGAATCAAACTGATGCTACCGTTTAATATTACATATTGTAGGGATTTATTTTGATAAGTTTCTTGTCGTTGCAATTATCAAAAATTATCTTCTGCTAAAATCAATCACTTTATTGGTATTTAATTGTAATTTATATTAATGTTGCTATTTCGTTAAATATTTATGTATATAGATTGAAATATTATACTAATTAAATGAATAGCATCGTACGTGATCTAGGATAAGGGAAATTCCCTTTTATATGATATTGTAAACTTCATTGCATTGCAAAATTATTTGAGGTATTGATGAAAATATTTCAATACTTTTTGTCAGTTTAATTTAATTTAATTATATCAAAGTGTCATAGTTTGTTCGGGTATTTTTGTCTGATGGTCCAGTTGATATTAAGTATATTTAATTATATATAATTGTTAGATCGTCTCCAAGCTACAGAAATATTGGTGAATTCTCGCTCAACATCCAGAAACTTCAAGCAGCAGTTATGTAGCGTAGAAAATGTATTGTTCTTGTGTTATCTATTTTATTTTATTTATCACTAACTAATTTATATAAGTTAATTTCTATTAATTATGTAGTAAAGCAATTTAATTTTCAGGGATACCTGGGAAACTCTAATTGTGTTTTATTAGTAAATATCATATATAGGTACATGTAGTACTTAAATAAATTACAGTAGAATTCGCTTATAATGAACGGTCATGGGACAAATAATTTTGTTCATTATAAACGTGTGTTCATTTTAACCGTAAATACTTGGTTTGTGCATTCGAAACTAACTTACATAATTATGTAACTTATGTAACTGTGATTTCCAAAAATTTACGAAAGTTAAAAAAAATACATAGACACCAGAAAAAAACTCAAAATATTTCCCTATTTCCGTTACATTGTTTCTAGTAATCTAGTATATGTATGCACTATACACGAATCCATATACACATTACATTAAAAAAAAATATGTACGCAAAATTATGTGTGTGAATATGAATGAATAGACCAAAATATAATTAAAAAAACGAAACAAATAATGATCGATGTTCATTATAACAGTAGATTTTTGTACTTAACAGGTATTGTAGGAACATATAAACGAAGTTCATTATATGTAGTGGAAACAAGAAAAATTGATTATGTAAATTTAAGGGACTTAAAAAATCGTTCATAGTAACCGTGTGTTCATTATAAGAAGGGTTTGTTATAAACGAATTCTACTGTATTGATATTCTAGACTTTTTTGCGTAGTATTATGATCAATGTTTAAATTATATTATATACTTTTATAAATAAATAATTTATTTCTACATTATTAATTTCCGTTTTCTAGATTTGTAGGAAATTGCCGATTAATTTAAATTTAATAGTATGGTTAAATATAAATTTTCAACTTTTATTTTTAAATCTAGTTGCAGTAGGTAAACAATTAATTAACTATTCACAGGAGAATGGTAACTAATGGAACAAGTGCTATGAATTTAAATTATAACTTAACAATTTAAAATTTTTAAACATTCTTTTGGAATTTTAGCTTAGAAGTGGGAGAGTTTACATAGGCAATTTCATAAAATGTTAATTTTTGTAATACTTCTATGTAATATATTGTGTTTTGCTCATTAATATATAATAATTAATTTAGTTTAAAAATATTCAAAGGTTTCTCTTCCTTAATTTGCTAATAAATAATTCAATTTTCAGAATATAACATAGTTCCAGAATCAATCTTTCATATGGAGATTAAATTAATCCTGAAATTCAGAATTAGCTTTAATATTATGGTGATTTATTAATTAAAATTAGTTTTCAGAATTGCCTGGGAAATTATATATATATTGATTTTATTTGTCCATTCTTGATATACTACTTATAGTACTAACTGAATTATTGATGATTTTAGGCTGTTGTGGTGCTGTAACATTATCATTTTTAAATTATTTACCATACATTTTATAAAATAATTGAATTTTTAATTATTTATTCTCTTTTTCTTGATCGGTAAGAAATTTCTGATTAGTTTTAAGTAAAATTTTATGTTTAAAATAGTTGTTAACGTTTATTTTAATTCATGTTGCAGTACGTAATAATTAATTAATTAAATATAGAAGGACCATGGAAAATGAAATAAGCGCGGTTTTTGTAATCTTAGCTTAGTAATTTTATATTTTCTTAATTATTTTATCAGGTAAATTAATGAAAGGCGAACAGGGGGAAATTACAATATTAATAATTTTTAATTTAGGTTTAGGGGGTCCTGAGTATCCGGCCCTGGATTCCAGAGAAATGATCATCTAAAATTGTCGTTAGATTGTGTTGTCTTTTGTGCCGTCTATTTACTAACTATCGATCGCATTGGTGTTTGTAACCGGGTCGAGTCTGTCCCAACTAATAATCCTATCCTATCCTTCGGTTTTGTTATGTGTAAACGGGTGTACGGTGTGTGCCCGGGAGTCCGGGAGACTTGCTATAATGCTTGGCCGTACACTCACAATCAATCAATCAATCAATCAATAGTTTTTCACAATTTATTTAATCACAATTTATATAACAATATTTTAGGTTTAGTTTTATAATTAGTTTTATTAGAGATAACCTTTTAGTTCTTTCTTTATTTTCTAATTTTTACTTAGATCTTTTACTAGAAGGTTTTTGAACAATTCTCTCGACACGACTGGTGTAAAACAGTTTTTGTACCAACTAGGTAACATTGGTTTTTATTGCCAGCCGGTTTATTAAATATATAATGTAATAGAATTAACAATAAGAAATTATATTGTAAAAAGGTTTTTTTTTTCACTCGTAATGTGAACTCAGGCATCTGGACTGGTTTAAGTGCTCTCAAACCAGATTTAACAAGTTTTTTTCTCACTAAGCTGGCTGAAATTTGTTTTCTCGTTGATTCAAACAAAAATTTCTTGGCGTCATAAAATTAATTTTTTGGAACAAAATATAATAATTTGGTAACATTTATTATTTTTTGGCACTATTGGAAGGGAACACAAAAAATTATTTTTAGGCATAGAATTAAAGGTTTTGATAGTCAACCATTAGAAAGCAAAATAATAAATAGGATTGGGCTGATTCCAAATATCTATACAAAAAATGTTCTTAAAGGAACCAAATAAAATAAAGTGGGGACAAAAATTATCATCAAAATCAATTTATTGCCAACAAATTAATATATGAGGCAAATTTATGAGAATACATTTTTTTTTTTTTTTTTGTAAAGAAAATTTTATGAGGTTTTCGGAAAAATTAAGCAATACGAACGACCTCCTTTTGCGTTACATATCAAATGGGGTATTTTAAATTTTCGAATCTCTTCAATTTGTTACTGAAATAAAACTTTTCTAAATGTGCTACGAAATTTTAAGTTTACTTTATTTTTTAGAGTGGAGTAATTCCTAATCGGCAAATGATTAGCAGTCAATTAATTTTAGTCTGTTGATTACATTGGTTACATACTTGTACTCTTACTTTGGGAATTTTACAACAACAATGCTGTGTATTTTCATTCCGAAATGAATAGTTTAAAACCAACTTTGTTTTTGGTCTACAATTATTCTAGAAATAATTTTGAATTTAATTTTTTGTTTTTTTTTATTTAATTTTTAATGTCAACTGGTAAAAGTAAAAGAAAATTATTTTCGGTTTTTATTTTGAGCGTAATTTGCATTTTTATTTTTATACTCTCTACTGATTCTTGAGTTTAGTTATTTATTATTACCTTTTGAGCAAAGCGGCTCGTTTACAATATACAATTGTGTTTGTTGCTTGTTGTTTATTGGCAATTTTCATCAACAAAGGGTGAAACATAAGCGTGAAGGTAGGCGCATGCCAAAAGACTTCAGATTTCAGAACCTAACTTACTCAATGTAATTTCTTATGTATTAAATTAGGTTCCACCAAATAAGTAAGTAACTGGAACAGGGCCTTAGGCCCTTTCCTAAAGTTATACTTATTTGTGAAACCTAGCTTATTACATTAGAAATTACATTGAATAAGTTAGGTTCCACAAATAAGTATAACTTTCGGAAAGGGCCTAAAGGCAATGCCACAGCTATTTTTCGCGCGACGCGATTTTTTTTCTATTTTCAAATTTTACTGGAATTAAAACAAATTTGATTCTTAATGATTGAAGAAACTATTAAATTAAATTGCATTCTATAAAACGTCTTATTAATTTTATTGAAAAATTATAAATTTTAAATTTTGTCGCGCGGATTTTGAATAATTATTATTTTTGAATAAAAATTATTATTTTCCAAAAATATTAATAAGACGTTTTATAGAACGTAATTTAATTTGATATTTTCTTCAAACATTTACAGTCAAATTTGTTCAATTCCAGTAAAATTTGAAAATAGAAAAAAAATGGCGTCGCGCGAAAAATAGCTGTGGCAATGCCTTAAGGCTGTTTTCGGAACGAATACTTATTTGTGGAACCAGACTTATTCAAATAAGTATCTAATCGAGGTGACTTAAGACAGGCCGTGATACATGCTGGCTGAAACTTCTAGTTTTATTTGCAATATTAAGTCTAAAAGTATCTTCATTGTCAGTCAAATAAACATTGATATCCTCGTCTTTGGCTGTTGAATCGCTGATTAATGTTCCTATTCAAGTGACAACTTCATCATCCACTTGCATCGATCATTTCTTTGGTCGTCTTTGACGTTACGATTTCAGATTATCACTTCATCTTAATATTATTCAAATTTGATACAGTGTTTTGACATTCCGTACTAATTTTTATGGTGTTCAGAAAAAAAAGTTAGTATTGTATTGTTTAATGAACTCGTTAAGCAGGCATGCTTGACGTTTGTTCTGAAATTATTAGGAATATTTTGAAGCAGAGATATATTTATTTATTCTATGGTTCAAAATATCAGGCTCTTACAGCCATCATATAATCTTGCTAGTCGAAATAAAAAAAGGATCCAAGTTCGCAAAAAGTTAGAAAACCATTCAAATAATACGAATCTACGCGAAATTTATGATCGTATTTGTAGACAAGTTAATGTATATTTTAACTGTGACAAAGAAATGTATTAAATGAACCGTTTATCAATTAATGGAGGTGATGTTAAAAAAAAAATGTAGCTTTGTTAATGAAATTTTAACAAAAAAGGCTAAATCATCTTCAATTAGGAATATTTTATCCGATAGCGGTACTCTGCTCACAAAAGAAGTGGACAGTTCTATTCTGTTCTATTCTGTTTGATGCTGGGTTTAGAGGTATTTCAAATAAGTGGTTTGCTTTCTACCTAGATGATAGAGCAGTGAGGGTCAAAGTTAATGATACTTTTGATGATCTTAGAGCTGTGAATGTGGGTGTTGCTGCTGTTTCTAATTTATACGAATTCGATTTTTAAATTTAATTTGAATCGTCACAGTATTGGATTTGCTGATGATTTAGCTTATTCTGCTGAATTTGCTAACGACGTGATTTATATGGCTAACTCTTAACCAACATAATTGGTTTTGATAAGCATTTCCTGATACTAAGTGGAAAAACTAAGTTTATGTTATTTAAAATTGTTGACTTTACAGCTGCTCGTAATCATTTCTTTCCTTCTGTATTTTTCATTTGGACACCAACCTTAATTGGAAAACTTATGTCTCCAAGTTAAAAAGTTACATGGCATCTGAAATACGTATTGTTTACCTCCTCCGTGATTTATTACCTGTTCCTATATTGAAAATTACGTTCCATGCTTTGGTAATGACTAAATTAGAATACGGTTCGTCTTGATGGGGTCGCTGTTATCTAACCAGTTCAAAACCATTGTACGTACAACAGAAAATTATTTTGCGAACATTTTTTGAGGAAAAGTCGATTGGAACCATCTTGGCCTTTATTTAAGTCGATCAATTTTCTACCATTACAACATTTGTGTGTTTATAAGGCTCTAAGAATATTTTTTAAGCGTAGTGGTCAGCATGATTGTAATAAGGGGTGATGCTCGATATAACTTTCGCGCAAATCACCGTCTTCTTTATAAAGTTTTCCGCCGCTATATAGTTGTTACCGCTCCGACATTTTTTAATGCATTACCCGAACATATTTGACGTCACATTTATTCTAAATAATATTCTTATACTACGTTAGAAATTGGCTATTTGAAGCACCGGACGTCTCACATTTATTTTGCGTCATCATTTGTTTTTTTTGTTGTTGTGTTAATTCAATTATTCTTAAGAACTAGAGATTTTTCTTTTTTTATCTTTAGATAACTGATCGGTATTTGAACATAAATAGGTATATTTTTAATGTTATTTTTTTAAAATGTTGTTAATGAAGTAATGCCTGTCACTGGATTTGTATCCACAAGGCATAACAAAGATATATTGTAATATTATGAAAAAAAATTAAGATGATAAAATTTTAATACTGTATCGATGTATTGCCACTACTACTATTAAAAATGCTGCTAAATTCAGATTTTAAAAGAAAACATATTTTTTATGACAAAATTTCATTTAGAATATTTTTTATTGTTACAGGAAAATATAACTCGTAAGCAGTCAAAAATATTTTTTAAAATAGTAGTATAAAAAATAAAAAAAGGGATGCCGAGGATCGAACTCAAGACCAACAACATGATAAACATTACAACTTGAACACCCAACCGTCCTACAATCAATAGTTACAGGTAAGAATACCGATGTTTTTAAGACTAACAAATTTTTGGCAATTCATTCGGAACTCAAAGCTGAAACTCGAACCAATATAAATTATTTTTACTGCGGCTCCACCTAACATTCAACAAAAGAAAGAAATTTAGTAGAGACACATTTTACGGTTTTTTTTGGGAAATTTTGCCTTATTTTGCTGTAAAAAATTAGAACTACAAATTTTTGCTTTAATAATTTAATTTTAAAAGTAAATATTTGTTCAAATTTTTTTTTATTTCGAATAGATTTTTGTATTATTTTGAGTCCATGATAAAATATTACAGACACATTAAACACATTTGGGTTTCAGATCAAAAAACTGTGGTTTATCTGATATTCTGATCTTTGGTTTAATACTCTATACTCTTAATCATAAAATTTCATTTCAAATATTTTTGTTCTGCCTAACAGGCAAACATTAGGCAAAAATTAGTAAATGTTACTGGCGAAGATTGAGCTGAAGACCAGAAGCATATGTTAAACTCCTCACTTACCACCGCTAGACATGTGTGTATGCTCATTAAATATTAGTTGTTGATAGAACAAAGTAGAATCAATCGTCTGACTAGGTTGGAGCAGCTCATGATGCACGATTTCCTTCCAATCCCACCATATACAATTGCGTGGCGTCAATCCGGTCTTTGCTACTGTTTGTGCAGTTCAATTTGGCATTCCAAATCGTAATAAACGAAATTGCGGTAAAATTAAAAAATTTGGGTCGAGATTTTTGTGAAATCTTTAATTTTTTCCAAATTTGTATTCATTAAGCACGCAAATCGAAATAAATATTTTATCATCACATTTCACGAAAAATTATTGTTGGTAAACCAAACAAAAATTTGGACAAAAATATCAACAAGAATTAATATGGACTTTGACGAAAGTTTAACAAGCAAGGATGCTTTATTGTTAAATTTTTACATAAACCTTTTCAAACCAATCTTCGTACCTTATTGTATCTTACAAATCAATGAATAAAAATCTTTAGGTGTCAAAAATAATTGCAAAATTTTCAATTCCATTGCAAAATATCCAACGCTTTTTCAAAATCTTTCAACGCGATCTTACAGCTACTCTTCTAGAGCTGGAAAAAGCGATAACCGAAAATGTGGTTTTTTTACGCAGAATTCAACTCGGATATGGAAGATTGCAATTTGAGCCAGAAATCGATGATATTTTCCGTTCGTTGACAAAAGAATTGTATGTTTATGAAGCAACTGGAAGAATCGCAAATAACCTTTAGTTTATTTCTATGTTTGCTTTTAAAAAACAAGGTAACTGAAAATGTCACAGTAGCTTTTAGGAAAATATTCAAAATCTGAAGCTTATTTTTGAAAATTTAGAAACTTGTCGAGCTATTTCCATTCATAACTCAAAATCGATGAGAAAAACACAGATTTGTTTGAAAAGCAGAAATGGTTATGAAATAAATCTGAACAAAAAAAAAAATGGAAAGATGCTGACATTAAATAAAACCCTCTTACATTTTTTCAAACAACATCCACGGCACTGTTACAGATTCTGTGTATTTTGAGTAACAGCTCAACAGATAATTGTGCGGATGATCCGAGCCCCCTCTTTTAACAGATGATTTTCTCCAGCAACCACCGACACGCTACCTCCTCTCCCTAAGACTGAAACTCTGCGTACTTGTAGAAGTTCCACAGTTTAGAGATGACCTATTGTTACTCGTTCCGCCTGTTATGAAAAAGGGGAACTAACTTCGTACGAAATTGAAATGTATCGTCAGGTTATTTACTTTATAGAAAGATACCTTTGGAATAAAATTGTGGCTAGTCTTAAATGCACCATATAGCAGCTTTCCCCGATAAATAATCCAATATTGATATTATACAGAAAAGGCTAATAATGTGTCCCTGCGGTGACCTTTGCAAATTAACGTCAGTTACTGCCAGCTTGCCAAACTGAATATATATTTGGTGTCGGAGCTGGAGCTGGAGTCGGAGTTGGGGCCGGAGCTGGAGCCGGAGCTGGAGCCGGAGCCGGAGCTGGAGCCGGAGCTGGAGCCGAAGCTGGAGCCGGAACCGAGCCGGAACCGAACATTTTTTTTCAGACTCCACAACCCTGTATAAATCAATAAAGAGCTATATTATTTCCAATGCCTTTATGAAAGACGTTTCCTCTTTAGGCCGTCGATTGTTTCAGGTTTTCTTCTTTTTCTAGATATTTTTGTTATCTTTCTCTTATCTTAACGTTTTCTAGATATATTTGTCCATGATGCAAATAGGTATATAGAATAACCAAAACACATAATACAACATTATTTATTTATGATTATGTACAAGGACACATCAATAAAACTCTTTTTTGTAGATCCACCCTTGAAAAATCTTTCCATCCCTTGGTTTTTTATGTATTCGACGTGTAGAGCAAAATAATACATTTTCGTATAGTAAGATTTAAAGAAAAGGCAAATTCCACCACTTACATTTTTTTTTTTAAAACAATAGTAATAAACTACATAATCTTCTAGAAATTAACATCGTTCGAAAATGAATGAATATTATCATCAGTTTAAAGAACAGGAGGGAATTGAATTTTTATGACATTCTATGGCAAAATTCTTTTTTCTTATTTAAAATCTATTTACATTTGGTATGCATATTTGAAAAAAATTTACATCGCCTTTTGTTATTATATACGAGCGGTTATACTACAAATAAAGTAATACATATGTGTATACCTACATATATATTCCATTTATATTGATATAATAAGACTTGGTTTTG
Source organism: Tipula vernalis (assembly GCA_958295665.1). Lineage (NCBI taxonomy): Eukaryota > Metazoa > Arthropoda > Insecta > Diptera > Tipulidae > Tipula > Tipula vernalis. The sequence continues at coordinate 3,812,695 of OY282561.1, forward strand.
GTGAAATACCTATTATGTACAAATATTTTTTTACTTGATAATATCAAAAGGAACGCAAATCATAAACTATCACAATTATTGCAATATTTTTGTCGATAGAATTTCCAAAGATTAAATATAATAAAATACATAAATTCATAAGAAATTAATTTATATTTAAAACAACTAATTTAAAAAATTATATTTCTAAAAACAAAACAAAACAAAAATTTTTATTCGGCTCTTCGACCTATTCGGTCCTTCGACCCATTCGGCCCTTCGACCCATTCGTCCTTTCGATATTCGGCCCTTTAACACTTTCGGTCCTTCGACACATTCGGCCCTTCGACATTCGGCCCTTCGACATTCGGCCCTTCGACACATTCGGCCCTTCGACCCATTCGGCCCTTTGACATTCGGCCCTTCGAAATTTGGCCCTTCGACATTCGGCCCTTTGAAATTCGGCCCTTCGTACCCATTCCTAAAATTTATAATAGTGAAACTTATCTACCACCACCAATACAATATAGCATAATAAAAAAATATATAAATATATAATAAAAACTAAATAATTATAATAAAATGGAAATTATTGTTTATAATAAAAATTAATAATAATTAAAAAAGAAAACCTTATTTAGTGTTGTTGTTGTGTATGAGGTAATAGTCATCGTTGAACCGATCAGCTGTGGTTATATTGTTGGTTAATGGTATCATTTACTTGTACGGTACAAAACATCGTTTATAATTTTTTCCAGTTACTGATTATTTACTTTTGGTCTATACTGTATTACGTAAGTAGGAATGAATAATTTACAATACTACATGCAATTTTACGTGTTTTGTACTTGCAGTGTAAATGCGACAAACATACACTTTCGGACAGTAATGTAATTTAACCTATGAATGATTTACTTGTGTTTGTGGTTCGATTTTTATTTTATATTAAATGATTAATATTATTAACACTTATTAATGAATTGTATTATGACCGTAAATTTAATTTGTATTGTCTTTATGTTTTCATTAAAATTAACTTATTTATTATTTTCACTTATTATTTTGGAAATGTTCCGTTTTATTAAATTATTAATTTCAGTAACTTGTATATTTATTTGTGTATTTAAAGAACTTATTATATAATTTTAATTGATCTTATTTTAATGTAACTGTCCAATCAATTTCCACTTATCACACAAAGCACATTCATTTCAACCTTCGTGAGGTCGTCCAAGTAGTCATCCGATCGCAGTACAAATGATACTCATTTTTAACGAGTGAAAATTTCTAGATTGTTTCTTTTTTCTTTTTAGCTATCACTTAACTTAATTTTAAACTTAACTATAACATATTATTTAAATTTACATTAAACTTAATTATTTTTAATTTTTTTTTGTAAATTTGTTTTTGATAAATGTTTTAATTATTTATCTATTTAATTTTATTTGTATATCTTAACTATTACATACAATTTTTTTATCAGCCTACCGATTTATTTTTATTCATTTTAAAAACTAGGATTTTACTCTGTTAGATCTTCCATTCGACTCCCGTTTTTTCATCGTTTTCTTTTTTGTTTTCCATACCGTAGTCAATTCAACAAAACAATTCTACATTAAATCAGGGGTGGCCGCCTTGCGCGTCATTGTAGCGATTTACTCGTTACAATCTCGGCAAATTGTTTTCGCAGTTATTTAAATAATCTCTAAAAAGTTGTTAGTAATTTTCATTAATATTTAGTTTTCTGAGTGTTATTTATATAATACTCGGTAATTAACCCAATCATTACTAATAATGTTTGTTAAGTTAAAGCATGCTGCAGTTGTGTTTGAGCTTTGGCAAAATCCAAATTGATTTTCAGATATAACATTATTTGCCTGCCGGAAAGTCTCTATTCGCGTATTTATTACGTTTCCAAAAACTGTTGTAGTTACTAATACTACCACTCTTAAATACCGCTGTTACTCTGGCCAACGTTAAATACTCCGAAAAAACCTTTTTGTTAGTATCATCATTTATTAGACGTTTGCAGCCCCTAAATATATTTAAATATGAACCTGCTAGAAATTTTATCGTACCCAACTATAATCTAAATTTTGAATAACGTTACTTACTGCAGTTTCCATACCCTGTTAAAGTTAGCCGAAAGTTTCCAGCCGAAAGTGAAAAGTCGATAATGCAGATTATGTTATTGACATTACAGCCGAAAATAAATCAGCCTCCAGAGTGTTATGTCTAGAGTTAGATTGGATTGATGTGACTTGTCAATAGCTATCGCAGGAAAAAAAATCAGTTCAAGTTTCCCGTAGGAAATCTCGGAAAATTCGATTTTCCAAAAATTATTAGAAAATTTGTATAAAATCAGCCTCTAGAGTGTTATGTCTGGAGATGGATTCAATTGATGTGACTACTCAATAGCTATCGCAGGAAAGAAATTCAGTACAAGTTTCCCGTGGGAAATCTCGGAAAATTCAAAAAAGTTTCCAGCAGAAAGTAAGAAATGGATGAATAAAATCAGCCTCTAGAGTGTTATGTCTGGAGATGGATTGGATTGATGTAACTTGTCAATAGCTATCGCAGGAAAAAAATTCAGTTCAAGTTTCCCGTGGGAAATCTCGGAAAATTCGATTTTCCAAAAATTATTAGAAAACTTGTATAAAATCAGCCTCTAGAGTGTTATGTCTGGAGATGGATTCAATTGATGTGACTACTCAATAGCTATCGCAGGAAAAAAATTCAGTACAAGTTTCCCGTGGGAAATCTGGGAAAATTCAAAAAAGTTTCCAGCAGAAAGTAAGAAATGGATGAATAAAATCAGCCTCTAGAGTGTTATGTCTGGAGATGGATTGGATTGATGTGACTTGTCAATAGCTATCGCAGGAAAAAAATTCAGTTCAAGTTTCCCGTGGAAAATCTCGGAGAATTCAAAAAAATTTCCAGCCGAAAGTAAGAATTGGATGAATAAAAAAAGGCTCCAGAGTGTTGTATCTGGAGATGGATTGCATTGATGTGACTTGTCAATAGCTATCGCAGAAAAAAAATTCAGTTCAAGTTTCTCGTGGGAAATCTCGGAAAATTCGATTTTCCAAAAATTATTAGAAAATTTGTATAAAATCAGCCTCTAGAGTGTTACGTCTAGAGATTAATTGCATTAATGTGAATACTCAATAGCTATAAAATCAGCTTCTAGAGTGTTATATCTTGAGATGGATTGCATTGATGTAACTTGTCAATAGCTATCGCAGAAACAAAATTTAGTTCAAGTTTCCCGTGGGAAATCTCGGAAAATTCGATTTTCTTAAAATTATTAGAAAATTTGTATTAAATCAGCCTCTAGAATGTTATGTCTGGAGATGGATTCAATTAATGTTACTTGTCAATAGCTATCGCAGAAAAAAAGTTCAGTTCAAGTTTCCCGTGGGAAATCTTGGAAAATTCGATTTTCAAAAAATTATTACAAAATTTGTATAAAATCAGCCTTTAAAGTGTTATGTCTGGAGATGATATGCATTGATGTAATTTATCAATAGCTATCGCAGGAAAAAAATCAGTACTAGTTTCCCGTGGGAAATCTCGGAAAATTCAAAATAGTTTCCAGCCGAAAGTAAGAAATGGATTAATAAAATCAGCCTCTAGAGTGTTATGTATGGAGATGGATTGGATTGATGTGATTACTCAATAGCTATCGCAGGAAAAAAATTCAGTTCAAGTTTCCCGTGGGAAATCTCGGAAAATTCAATTTTCCAAAAATTATTAGAAAATTTGTATAAAATCAGCCTCTAGAGTGTTATGTCTGGAGATGGATTCAATTGATGTGATTACTCAATAGCTATTGCAGGAAAAAAATTCAGTACATGTTTCCCGTGGGAAATCTCGGAAAATTCAAAAAAATTTCCACCCGAAAGTAAGAAATGGATGAATAAAATCAGCCTCTAGAGTGTTATGTCTGGAGATGGATTGCATTAATGTGACTTGTCAATAACTATTGTAGGAAAATTTCAGTCCAAGTTTTCCGTGGGAAATCTCGAAAAACTAATTTTTCCGATTTCGGAAAATTTTCTAATAATTTTTTCAGAGATTTCCCACGGAAAACTTGAACTGAATTTTTTTCCTGTGATAGCTATTGACAAGTCACATCAATTCAATCCATCTCCAGACATAACACTCTAGAGGCTGATTTTATTCATCCATTACTTAATTTAGTCTGGAAACTTTTTTGAATTTTCCGAGATTATTCACGGGAAACTTGTACTGATTTTTTTTCCTGCGGTAGCTATTGATAAATCACATAAATGCAATTCATCTCCAGACATAACACTTTAAAGGCTGATTTTATACAAATTTTCTAATAATTTTTGGAAAATCGAATTTTCCGAGATTTCCCACGGGAAACTTGAACTGATTTTTTTCCTGCAATAGGTATATAGTAATCACATCAATTGAATCCATCTCCAGACATAATACCCAAGAGGCTGATTTTATTCAAATTTTCTAATAATTTTTGGAAAATCGAATTTTCCGATATTTCCCACGGGAAACTTGAACTGAATTTTTTTCCTGCGATAGCTATTGACAAGTCACATCAATGCAATCCATCTCCAGACATGACACTCTGGAGGCTTTTTTATTCATCCATTTCTTACTTTCGGCTGGAAATTTTTTTGAATTTTTCGAGATTTCCCACGAAAAGCTTGAACTGAATTTTTTTCCTGCGATAGCTATTGACAAGTCACATCAATCCAATCCATATCCAGACATAACACTCTAGAACCTAATTTTATTCATCCATTTCTTACTTTCGGCTGGAAACTTTTTTGAATTTTCCGAGATTTCCCACGGGAACTTGTACTGATTTTTTTTCCTGCGATAGCTATTGATAAATTACATTAATGCAATTCATCTCCAGACATAACACTCTAAAGGCTGATTTTATACAAATTTTCTAATAATTTTAAGAAAATCGTATTTTCAGAGATTTCCCACGGGAAACTTGAACTGAATTTTTTTCCTGCGGTAGCTATTGACAAGTCACATCAATCCAATCCTTTTTCAGACATAACTCTCTAGAGGCTGATTTTAATCATCCATTTCTTACTTTCGGCTGGAAACTTTTTTGAATTTTCCGAGATTTCCCACGGGAAAATTGATCTGAATTTTTTCCTGCGATAGCTATTGACAAGTCACATCAATCCAATCCATCTCCAGACATAACACTCTAGAGGCTGATTTTATTCATCCATTTCTTACTTTCGGCTGGAAAGTTTTTTGAATTTTCCGAGATTTCCCACGGGAAACTTGAACTGAATTTTTTTCCTGCGATAGCTATTGACAAGTCACATCAATTGAACCCATCTCCAGACATAACACTCTATAGGCTGATTTTATTCATCCATTTCTTACTTTCGGCTGGAAACTTTTTTGAATTTTCCGAGATTTCCCACGGGAAACATGTACTGAATTTTTTTCCTGCAATAGCTATTGAGTAATCACATCAATTGAATCCATCTTGTCGATTAACCGGAAAAATCTGCCATTTTACCTTAGCAAACAATTCTTAGTAGCGCCAATTCTTTTCGTAATCAAGTTATTAGATCCCCGTTTCCAAACGTAATTGTTGGAAAATCGAAAGATTTTTTTCAAATTGATTACTACCTTTTCACTAAATGGAATTTATGGGCCTCGCCAAAAACAAGCAGGTTTCTTGATTTAAAAGCAGCGCATTGGTGAACCGAATACTATATGTACATTTCTTTCTTATTATTACATATTTTAAAGGAAATAATTTTAAAAGTGAAATCAAGCAAACAACAAATTACAGTTATGGAAATTCAGTTTGCATTTTTGTAAATCGAATGATTTTTAGAGTCAAATTTCCTATGATTTAACTGTCGAGTATTTGCAGTTATCAAGTGTTGCAATAATATGTATATCAAATTGAATAAGTAAAATATGTTTCTGTTGATAAAGCCTATACAAAGGTGGCAGAGGCTAATTTCTTATAAATTAATTATAATGAAAATCATAAACGTAATAAATCAAAGCTTTAACTCTTTTGGCTGCTGAGAATTGTCGACGCGCTGCCTTCATTGTTAACATTGTTTACGTTGTCGACATCATTTTCTTTAATTGTCTACACGAGTAGACGAGTGATTAACTACTTCATATAGACTACACAGCAGAACGATCACAAGGTTGCTTTTTAAAAGTATTGATCAAAGACACATTGAATCGTTCAAAAACTAAAATAATACAGTCACCAAAACCATCTTTTCTACTAGAATGAAAACTATTGTAACCTACTAAATTATATATTTGAATGCCGTAAACTTCAATCCAGGGTTCTGGTAATAATACAATTTTTTACCCTATATGGTCAAGTTGTTTCGATCGAGCATAACTTTGAGTGGACTGTTTCACTGATTTATTTAAAGAAAACGAAAGTCGGATGTTTTATTGCAATTGATTTGCAATAAAAATTATGTATTTATATTATATTTTAGCTACAAATTTTTGCTTGTTGATGCTGTGAGTCTTCAATTAATAATGCAATTCATTCTTGACGGCAACAAAAAATGTACAATTATTTCTTAGTATAGGTGTTTTACAATGGCAATCTGGTTCATCTTGCATTACTAATATTAATTGGTATAATTTAATACAATGATCAGGTTTTACTCTAGTACATCTAATTCTAATGATTACAATTGACAGATGTCAAAATTATTATGTCAATAATACCAAATATCAAAATTACATAATTTTCGGTAAGTAAATTAACTAAGATAAATTGATTATGTTAATAATAATAATTAATTAATAATTAAATTGCTTCTTCTTGATCTGTAGAACACAGGCAATCATACACAATGATGAATGGGATTATAGAAATGACTAGATAAGTTATTAATTCGTGTTACTGGTAAAGTAGACGTTTCAATTTAGGTTCCAGTTTTTCCGGAAAATATTTCATGTGTGTATTAGTTGCCTGTATTCGTGATAAATATAATAAACGTATATACAATAACTATTTGTGTGGCCTTTTAATTATGTGTGTTGTATTCGTCTCGAACACAAGTTTTAAGTAAAAGTTCTATATCTCTTGGCTTATTTCGAATACTCCGAACATTCAAATTTAATACATTAACAAAATTTATGCCTTTCAATAAAAAAAAATCCTCAACCAAAATATAATTAATAAACATAAAAACAAATTGAAAAACATTTAAAATTAATTTTACTTTATATAATTTAAAATAAATTATATTTTAATTTTGAATTTTAATTAATTAATTCCATGTAATTTCTAATATGCAACCGGTAAAAATCATATTAAACACCAATGGGATAAAAACCATAGAATTCTGTCAACACATTAAAAATGGTTTAAGGACCGGTTGCATATTAGAAATTACACGAATTAATTAATTAACATTCAAAATTAAAGTAAAATTAGCTTACGCAGAAATAGAGCTGTGTGAATGTCGTGAAGAAGAATAATTGTAAAAGAATTTGGTTGGATTAGCATAATTCACTAATACAAAACCTGCACAGTACATTTTGTATATAGTCCAGTCTCCGCGGTCTGATGAGAAGATTGATTTTTTCATAATCATAAGCTGATCAGTTCGAAACTGGATTAAATTCTCCTACAATCTTCGGAACATATTAAAATCATATAAATTAAAATAAATTATGTTTTTTAATTTTATTTAATTTAATTTTATTTTTTAGATTCCTTAGTATAAAATTAGTTGTTTTTTATTTTTATCTTGCGACCATGTCGATTTCGATATTAAAATATCATCAACAACTGGTAATTATTTTTTATACTACAAATATAGCGACTATTTTACGTTTGTAGTTTAACAGCTTACATTGATTTACGAATTTTGTAAAATCAAATCCTAAATAACTTGTTGGTTGTGGTGCTAAATTAGCAGTTATTCAATAAAAATTTGTTATTTTTGTTTTTGTAAATTTCGATTTCTTGTAAACGATTCATTGCGTCGTCGCCTTTTTTCAATCTAAATAATATTTCTAAATTTGAATCCAAATTTATGTTGTTGTGTTGTGTTTCATTTTTGTATTGTACAAAATTCGAATCAGTTCTGATTTTTCCTATACCTTTTATATGCTCTTTGAATCTTCGTTGAAACGACCTTTCAGTTTGGCCAATATAGTTTGGCACTCAGAACATGCTAATTTATAAATATCGGTATCGAAAATTGTGTTGTCCTTGAGTTGAATTTTTGGTTCTAAAGAATTTTGATTTTTAAACGCGATTTTGTAGCCATAACTCTAAAATATTTTTTGTAAATATTTACTGAAATTTTGATTGTATTCTACGCAGATATATCTCGGCATCTTATCTACCATCACCGAAATTCAAAGTGATGAACTGTTGGTATTCAATTTTGCTTCGATATGCCGTATTCATGCTATCAATTTTATCCGGTTGGTAACCGTTTTGACTTGCGATCAATTTTATACTCTTATACCACCCCAATTAAATGGTTGTAACGTGCAATTTTGTGAGGAATTTGCATGGATAGTATGATTGGTCTGCGTAGGTTCTCGATATATTTTTAATTTATGTTAATTTTAAGAATTTTCTATGTTTAAATCCAAAAAATTTATATTTTTGTTTTCTTCAATTTCAAAAGTTAATTTAATATTTTGATGAATATTATTTAAGAAAGAATTGGCACAGATATGTAGAATATCATTTACATATCTGTGCCAATATTTAACATCTGTGTAAAATTTATTTTTGTTGTTTAAAACGTAACGTTTTTCAAAATGGTTAAGATTACTATTGGCCAATCAACCGAATAAATTACCATCACTGTCTCTCTAGAATTTATTTCGGAATTTGAAATAATTTTCACTGGTAATTTCTTCTATGATCCGAACATCTATATTGTTGTTTATTAATATTTTTCTAGTGATTTCCAAATTTTCGCTAATTTGTAGATTGGAGTAAAAATTAGTAATATCGAGTCAGGCTAATTCGGCGTTGGATGGTATTTTTATTCCTTCTATTTTATTCATTATATTTTGGTCGTTAGTGATTTTGATAATATTAAACATCCATTTATTAATCAATTTTGCGATTTTGTAAGTCGGAGCCGATGTGAAATTCACAACTGGTCTTTGGGCATCCCTCGTATTATAGGTGGTGTTGGTTTAATCATTTTACACAATCGCATCTCTCTACCGTTTAACAAATGTTTCGATTTTGCGATTTTGTAATTAAGTCTTTTGTATTTTTATTGTATTTTTCAGTAGGATCTTCATTAAGTGTTTGTATGATATTTTTATTTATGAACTCTCAAAATTACAATGGTATTTCCCTTATCCGCTTTTGTGACTATGACACTATTTATATTAGTTCTATATTAGTTTTGGTGATGACATTTTCGATATTCATTAGATGTCTATTTTGGTTCTTCATATCATTATTTGGAGTTTGTACTATTTTCGATTCGATGATAAAATTCGTGTGTGGCGGTTATTGAATTCAAAATAACAGCTCGTGTACGATTAAATTTATTTTGCGTTAGTGTTACCAATTTTTTATTTATTTTGGTTTTTTTTTTGGTATAAATTTCCAAAATTTCCAAAGTTTTGGAATATGTCAGCAGACAAATAGATAGGAAACTGATATCAAAATAAATAATTTCAAAATATATAATTTGCTCCAATGTTAAAATTGACGACAAACTTTTTGATAATATTGAGGTTTACTTCTTCTGGTTTGAGAGAATTATCAGGAATGCAACTAGGTAAAAGCTCACTTTCTTAGTTTAATATTGCATCCTCATGAATTGCTTGCATTCGAAGTATCAGATAATTTGGATTTCAAATCATAATTTTGAGTTTGTAACAATTCAACCTATCTGTCTGAATCATCCTCTCATTTCGTAAGAACAGTTCGAGAAACTAGTAACTCATCCAAAAAGCTTCCAAGATTATTCACAACTTCTAACATATTCGTAACTTGAATTTGAGTTTCAAGTGATGTAACCATTTTCTTCACAATTTCAATTACTGAGTTTTTGGTGGCATTATTGATCGCATCAGTCTCTAAATTGTTGTCATCCGTGCCATCGAATATTTAGTTTTTTTTCGGTTTAATTGGACTCATATTCACATTCACCACTGCAGTACCATTTCCAAGTACCAATCGGTTAATATGAACAACAACTATTATATCGATTTTTACACTTGGTGATATTATTTAGACATAATTTACATTCTCCAACCAACGACATTGACGTGCCTGCACGTTTCAATATGGCATCTGTTTTAAAACGCTATTAGGTTTAACACATAAGATGTTCACTTTTAAATGTCACTTGTTTCAGCAGCAATTCGCAGATGGAAATTCGGTCCATTAAATTGTTCACTGTTAATTCATGTGGTACCCAAATATAGAATTTCTTTTTATATCCAACCTTATGCAAATGGTTCAAAACTGTTTTTTGGTCAATGTTTAGTTCTGCAGCGATGTCATAAGATGAAGCTTGCCGGTCTTTCTCACTTTTTTGGAGAACTTCATCGACTTTTTGAACCGTTGGTTGACCAGTACGCGACGCGTTTTAACATTGAAATTTGAAGAGCGGAAACGAGCAAATCAGTTGCGTGGTGCTGATTTGAATAATGGTACTTTATCATAAACACCATGAATTTTTTCACAAGCCTGTGTGACAATGTAAAATTAGCGATTTTTTTTAGAATTTGGACTCATTTTCAAAATTCAATTACTTTCGACTGAATTAACAATTGTTACAATGTTTATTTTTTAATAATTTATGGTCTGTCACCTTTCATTTCAGAAAAATTGAATTTTGTATGAAATTGGTCAAGCGATCCTAACGCCTGTTGATGCCCAAATATATAAAATTAGCATATATAATCCAAAAAATCTTGTGCTAAAACAATCCGATAAATTATAGTAGTTGCAGTAATCTCTTAACTTTTACGATTTTATATGGTGTAAAGTTCCACTTCTGAAAGATTCTGAGTGCTTTGTTCAATCTTGTTTTACAGATATGTTTATTGAAGCTGGACGTCCTCGATGCAGGATTTCAACAGTCATGTATATTTTGAATATTTTAAAAATCCTGAATATTGTAATTGAATTTATTTGTACTTTTTAGTGAAATAAGAAATACTCCACTTCGTTTCACTACCACAAAATGTAGAGTTGCTTTAAAATTTAATAAAAAATATGATTTTTAAATTCAATGGGATTCTTGTTTTAATTGGAACACCTTGCAATAATCAGTTATATTGTAGTTGATTATTAAATAACGGGTGGCACTATAGAACGTCGAACTTCTTTCAACACTATAATCTAGTAATTATTGTTGTTTAAATTTTAATTGTTAAATAATTTAATATTAAATTCAATTTTCTTATTATATTTTTCTCTACTATAATATTAATTTAAATACTCACCACAAATCTCATTTTTTTTTAATTAAATTTTAATCTAGACTTCACAGTACAATGATACTGTGTAATTTTTGTATTTCCAGTGATATTTTATCTTTCGATATTTCTGTTTAATAATTACATAGCTATCAAACCCACCTGATTCTTGCAATTTTCCATTTTATTAGATTTTTATCTCAGAAAATTTGTCTGAACAAATTTTTTTTCTTTTATTTTAAATGGTTAGAAAATTCTTTAATTTTGTTAAAAACCGGACAGGTAGCTACATCTATACCTTGAAAGTAGTGGTAAGCATAATGTATCACAAAAAAAAAAAAAAAACGTTTGATAAAGTTACGCTATTCGTTGATAGATGTCTCATTTGGAAGCTTTTACTGCAAATACGTAAAATTTTCGCTACACGTCGTCAACATCGTACGTCTTATTGGGTCATTACAGTGAAATATTAAAAAAAAAATCAAATTAGAGTTTATCCAAATATCCTTGAACCCTTAAATACATCCAACTAAATTTGAAATTAAGGGGAAATAAGTGCATGTGGTTGGTTATTTTTTCAAATGTGAACACCTTAATTGTACATCTTTGGTAAGAGTAGAGGGGTGATCTTAAATAATTTTTTTCTTTTAAATTCAAATACAAAACTATTTCTGTACTAACAGTCATTCATTCAGTCGTAAATGAAAACAATAAATGTATAATTAAGGGGAAATAAGTGCATCTGCACCTAAACTACATTGACTTGTAATTGGTTATTTTTAAAATGTGAACACCTAATTTTTTTTTTTTAGTTTGTCGAAGACTCGCGGTAATAGAGAGGTGAACGTATTGGAAATTAGCGTTAAGTATTTTAATAAATTTTATGTGTGAATGATACGAATTGATGATTTGGTTTCGTATTTTTTTTTTTTTTTAATATTTATTAATGAAACATACTGATGAGAGTATAACGATTACAAAGTTAAAAGCCAAGCTGATGATTGAACATCATAATCGTTACTCGCATCAGTCGTAAAACTGTGGAAGAATAACTTGGGCATGTTTTGCGTGTGAATTAATTTAAACATAAAGCAGAACTTGCGAATGGTAATCTATACTCGGGAAAACATAGAATCTCTAATTTAGCGATGCCACACAGTATAGTTTTCGAGCTTGAAACATTTATTCTGCAATTCTTAACTTTATAATTTATAATCTCTAAATTCAAATTGTAAGCAACATTTTTATCTGATCATCAATTTCCATTCAATTTAAATCAGACCCACCGGAAGTTTGAAGTTGTACACAACCTAATTGATGTTGGCATTTTTTCTGAAATTTTTTATTCGCGGTATCCAATGAAATGAGCTACCCAATCGAATAAAATGAAGAATACACAGGATGGTATTATGGTATATGGTGCATTGTAATGTGAAGCTTTTGACCATTTGGCCGTTGGTGCCATATCATCCAAATTTCATCACATCGCTCTTTCTGTATAACACAGTTCTGCTAAGTATGCATGTTACTGTTGTTAATTAAATTAATTTTTTCAATTTAGTGTTTTGGTAAAGGGCTCTACGCCAAAATACTGGATATCAATAGTATTCTACGTAAACGGTTGCAATCTTCGTTTTCCACCTGTACTGAAACTTTAGGCCTTCTGAAATCTGCTGTCGATTTCTAATAAATCATTTCTTAATTCCTGACTAAAGTATAGTAAAATAGAAAGTATAAATTATTGTGTTTTATCATATTTTATCTATTTTACGTAAGTGTATTAATGAAATAAAATAAACTGGTTGTTTTGAATTGACCTGCCAAAAATGATACAAAATAGGGCAGTAAATTAGCAAAAATAATATTATGAGAGTCACCTGTCATTGTTTAAAATATTGTTTAAGAAAATACACACATTTACATTTTTTAAACATTTAGTATGGTCCTAAATCCACTACTTGGCTTGCTAAAAACGTCGAATTGTCCTCATAAAGTTTCAATTCGTTTACGGAAGCTTACATTGAAATTTTAAAACCCGTTTGATTAAAATAAAAGTTCCAAGATGAGCCTATTCTTCTTAGTTACAATTTATTTTGACCATATTGACCTTAAAAATGGCGAGGTCATATCATCCAAATTCCATATCATCCATCGTCCTTTCAAATTTACCCTCTAAAATATATCTATAGAATATTTTTTTCCTTTGTGTCGCAATCAGAAGATATGATTGATTTGTTCATTTCAAAAACACAGAATTTTCCGAGAAAAAAAATTATGTAGCAATTTTTCTTAATATGTATATCCAAGAGTTTCTCTCTCGTTGTTTTTCGTTTTTGCTTCCCTTCAGATAAATTTTATTCAATTCAAAGCAACAACAAAAAAAATTTATTTTCCATAATTAAAAGTTTTCTTGTACTTTTTTTTGCTTTTTCTCATTTATTTCGCCAAAGTAAAAATGGGAAATTTATTTTAATTTTTTTTTTCTCTTTTTTTTTTTTTTCAAGTCATTGTTTAGTTTTTCGGTGTGCTCTATCGTCGTTCTTAAATAATAAAAAGCCATAGAAAAATTTCTACTCTTAAGTATTTGAGTGATTTCTTGAGTAGATTTTTTTATTTTTCGAACGAATGAAGACAACAATTCTCTTGTAATTTTTTTTGTTTTGTTTTTTAATTCTTAATGATCAAAACAGGCCGGATTGAACATTTTTATAAATGGCTAGAACGAGGGTGGGTATAAGCCCTATTATTGTCATATTTCTTTGCTCGGAAAATACACAAAACAAAAATAAAATAAAAAATGGGAACGAAAAACAATAAGAAAATTGAATTGAATATAACACACACTTAGAAGAGTAGTATTCTGGTTAGTGTTCATAAGATTTTGAGATTGGGGTGTGAGTTTTATATATTATATTTTTCCACTAACATTCTCAACCTACGAAGGCTAAATTAAAAAAAAAAATATTTAGGGTTAAATAAAAAAGGGGACAAGAAAAATTTCCATCGTCATGATTTTCTTATATACATACATACATATTTGTATTTTTTCTTCTTGCGCTGAGTGAGAAGCAAATGACGAGGTGATACTTTTGATCATTTTCTTCAGGGAATGGAATGGATTTTTTTTTTGTTTTTTTTATTTAAAATAGAATTTGTTAATGTCATGGAAAATCAATAAAACTCTTTTCTTATTTATTTAAAGCAATTTGCTGTTCGGAAAAAAAACAGTAAGCTGGCTGCTGCCTTCTTTGAGTTTGACCATGTTTTCTTCTTGTTCGTATACAAAATGTACGGAGAACAGAATTTTGTTTTAAGGAAAATTTTTAGTTTGGAGGGAGTATCATGAAAAACAGCAAAATATTCCTTCTTACGTAACAAAATTTTAATTTAAATTAGATTTGGTTCATTTGATCTATCTATATACTGCTATTTATTTCTTTAAGACACTAAAACAAAATTATGCAATTACCTTATTTAAAATATGGTGCTTTTTATTTTATTTTTCCATTATTCAAAAATTTGTTCCTCGTCATTGAATGTTCTAAATTGAAATACATTAATTATGAATTTTGTATTATGTATTTTTGATTAGTAGAGAAACACGTTTATGCGATTTTTTTTGCCTTAAATTTACGAAGCATATTTACTAAGCAAAAATATAAATATTGAATTAGTGATACACTTATGTTATGAGATCCTTGGCCAAACTTAAGTGGGGTGTTACAAATGCGGCGTTTCACAAGGCGTTTCACGACTTTCACAATGTGGAAAATTATAAACATTAAAGTGGAAGTTAAAAACGAAAAAAATCTTACGAATATTCAATGAATTTTATTTGAATAACAGGGATGATTTCCTCGTCGGTTTTCACCGTTGTTTGAAATTACCTAATAGTTTTTGGAAACTAATGAATACTTGTAAAAAAAAATGTATATTAAATGTAACAGATATCGCTCAATTAAATGCCAGTTATTAAAATATGAATAGTTTTATGTAAAAGCAACATAATTAATACAAATTGTCTGTCAAAAACAAACGAAAGAATGTAGAAATATTTATCGTAGACTTATGTAAATATACAATAATAAAGACGTCTTAATACATATATGTATAAATGTAAAGGTTTTATATCACAATGACTACAAATCTCCATTTATATTTTCATAATTATATTTTTCTTATTCATTTAAAGATTTCCGCCGTTTTGACGATAGATGTCAGTAAAGTTATATATTTCATTTCATTAGAGAAAAAAAAAATGTATTTGCTTATTCAGTGAAGAGTTATTGCACGTGTTAAAAATGAGTGAAATTTTAGAAGAAATTAGATATATTTTAAGAAAATAGTATTTTCAGAAATAGTAAATTTGAGTGAAAAATGGCGGAAAGTTTTTAGACTTTCAAAATCAACATATATTTTAAAAAAATGTTCGTCTTGATCGAACCTTGTTAAAATTAACCGAAAGTATTAAAATATCGGTAATGCAGATAATGTCTAGACTATCCCTGCCGAAAGATTTCATAAAAAATGAAAAATTGTCAAAATCACCTAAAAACTGGTATTACCATATAGCGATTATATGGTTGTAATCAGGCTCATTTTGGTTTGTCACTGCTTACTATAGGAGTTACAAGTTAAGTTTCATGAGAGAAGTATAATATAAAATTTAAAAATTTCTATAAATTCTACCTTTAAAGAAGGAAAAATATCTACATATATCTGGAAAGAGGTTCAATTATTGTGTCTAGCCAGTAGTGATCTGTGGAAAAGTTATCAGGTCAAGATTTATGTGGGGAGCCCACGAAACTACGTTTGAATAACAGGCCTATATGAAAATTAAATATTTGTATAAATTCAACCTTTGCAGTGTCAAATCTGAAAAGTGGTTCAATTAGTGTGTCTAGCCAGTAGCCATCTCTAGAAAAATTATCAGATCAAGTTTCATGTGGGGAGCCTGTGAAAATTCGTTTGAATGAAAAGGACATATAAAATTTAAAAATTGGTATAAATTCAACCTTTAAAGTGTCACGTCTGACAAGTATTTCAATTACTATGCCCAGCCAACAATTATCCCTAGAAAAATTATCAGGTCAAGCTAGTGCCTTTCATTCAAATACATTTTCCCGGGCTCCCCACATCAAACTTGACCTGACAATTTTCCTAGGGATAACTATTGGCTGAACAGACTAATTGAAATACTTACCTTAAATATGACACTCTAAAGGTTGAATTTATACAAATTTTTAAATTTTATATTGGCCTTTTGTAATGCTACGCCAACAGCACCAGTTATACGACCTTGCGATGTGCTTCTAGAAAGTATCGTAGCGTTAACAGAAATCTCTGATCCATTATTGAATAACTGCAGCACATTTGCCGGCTAGGTGACCTGGTTAGGCGCGGTTGTGCTACCAACAACTCAGAGCTTGCAAGTGCTGCAATTTAGAATTCATCACATGCGAATGAATATTGGGAATAATATTTGCATAAAAAAACTAACACGAACTAGATAACGGAATTTACTTTAATATCACAGAAAAACAAGATCACTAGAGTTCTACATCAATTTATTATCACAGCCATATTTTAGTTTATTGTGGCCCAAAATGGTGTCGACCAAACGTATTTCCCTCCTCCCATGGACGTTTGTACGCAACACTTATTTCACGTCCCCTGTATAATTTAGCACTAAATCACTTTATTTTACACTTAGACTTAACACAGCATAATCACTGAAATAATGGCAATTGTGGTGACCCGCTTCGTTCCTCATTTCATAAATCACGTTTGGAGCTAACTTGCTCGAAAAGCTTTTAGGAGCACTACTATGCACGAAATTGCGAACGAACACCTTTTGACCTTCGCTAAACTCCCAATTATGTGTTCTCAAATTATAATTTGATTTACGATTTTGATAGGCCTTTTCCAAATTGGCACTGATTTTTCGGCACTGATGACAATCCATCCGCCGTGTTCATAATTCGCATTTCTTTATCGTCAAAAAACCTTAGCTTCCTTAACAGTTCCAATGTTGGCCGAAAACTAAGTATAGTGCGGAGAGAATTCGGTTGACGAGTGTACTATATCTGTAAGTGCCCCTGCTACGGAATCTAAATATGTATCCCAAGTCTCTTAGATGCGTTAGCCTGAGCTGAGTACTTTGCCGTAAATTGGTGATTTACTCGATACGTGTAAAGTACTACAGTTAACAGGACTAAATCGAATTGTGCCTTGTTGAAAGAAAATAACACTTCCGGCACACCATAAATATGAAACATCTTGTTTTCTAGAAATGTAGGAACTGGAGAATTTGAAATTGACTATATTGGTCTAGTATTATCAAAATCGACGTGTTCCTACTCTTTGTTCTTGAAATGGATGATTAACCTCGATTAGACTACCCATAGGTGGTTTAGAATTAAAATTAATTGTTTTGGTGGTTTTGCATTATCAAATGAATTAATAAAATTTTTTATTTGAGATACCTAACCAGGCCAATAAAAATAGCGTTTCAACATCTCCACTGTTTTCGCGATCCCAGGATGTGAAGCGGCTGGCAGGCTGTGAGCTTCTTCGATTAATGATTTTGTCAAACTTTCTGGAACTTGTAACTTCCAAACTGGTAAGGAATCTGAGTCATCTTCCCTATACCATTCGGTGTTCCCATATTAATGTAAATTTTATCATCGACCATTTTATAATTGCTGCTAACATGTGCGTTATCATCTAAAGTTTGAATCCGTTCTAAGTATTCGACATCTTTAAAAGCTGGTGAATTCATATACACGTGCAACAGTGAATATTCAATCAAGTTGGACGTTAATTTGTCTACATGAACTTTAGATAAGATGTCTGGGACTACGCCTACATTGAATGTACAAATGTTTCGTGAATTCAGGATTGACCAAAACTGGAGCGGGAATTAAAGCTAGCTTCAAGTCGTCAAACACTTTCAACGAGTGATCATTTCAATTTATTTTGGCACCCTTTTTAAGCATGTCACTTATACGAGCCGTTATTGATGAGTAGTTCGGGATGAAATGCCTGTATCACCCAGTAATCCCCAGAACCCGGCAAATTTGCTTATTTCTTTTTGGTATCGGATAGTCAGCCATGCCATGCACCTTCATTGGATCGACTTTAAGTGCCCAGTTACCAACCACATAACCGAGGTATCTTGTCTTTTTGAGCATAAATTTTCTCTTTTCCACATTTATGGTCAAATTAGCTGAATTCAGTAATCTGACCACTTCAGATAATAATATTAGATGCTCCTCAAATGTTGCTGAAACAACTAAGATGTCATTTAAATAGACAAATACCCGATCATGTAATTGATGAGGTATCACTTTATCCATAAGTCTGCACATTGTCTGGGCCGAATTGCACAAGCCACATGGCATTACTGTGAATTGGTATAGCGGACGGGCGGGCACGGTGAAGGCTGTCTTATCCCATGACGCCTGATCGAGAGGTATTTGCCAGAAGGCATCGTTTAAATCGATAGCGCTAATAAATTTTGTCTGGTGTAATCGACTGAGTATACCCTCAATCAGAGGTGAATAATGAGCATCCCTTACCGTGACCGTGTTCATTCTGCAAGCATCAACGCACAACCGAATTTTTCCATTAATTTTCTTTGCTCCAGTCACTGGAGATGACCAGAAGCTTTGGCTTCCCTCAATAATTGCGAAACTAATCATTTGATCTAACTCCTCAAATACTTCCTGTTGCACAGAAGGTGATACGGCATAATGTCTTTGCTTCACAGGTACCGCATTCCCTACGTTTATCTTGTGCTCTACGATACTTGTGCGACCCAATCCTAACTTCTCACTAGATGAAAACTTGCTGATCTCATCATTTAATAAAGCTCTTTGATATGGAGTAAGATCATGTGTATTAGGATTATTAATAATAATTTAGCTGTAGGTTCCAATTGATCGAGTGTTATTTCATTTAACAGTGCAGGTGCCAAACCAAACACTTCCCAAAAATCGATGCCTAAATAAAGCGATTGACTTAATTCAGGAGCTACGTGAATTCTTATTCTTTTAGTTTTACCTGCATAAGATACTTCAGCAATAATATGACCTAAAACGTGTTGAGCTTCGCCACTTGCGCCATTGACAAACACGATGGTACATTAAATAACTTAAAATTATTATCGTCTAAAAATTGTTCTGATCCACAGCCTAAAACATTAAAATTCGCTCCACTATCTAGCAAACCTTTGTAAGAAATTCCATTTATAAGAACGTTTGCGTAAGGTCTTTAGTCAATTTGGGTGGTTGTGCCTCGTCTCACATCTCATTTATCTAATCGTTTTTCGAAGGTTAAAGTATCGGACCGTTCTATTTAATTCAGAAGGGTGATTATATTGCTTGGGTTTATCGGAAATTGCGTTTTCTACTTTTTTGTAAAATTGCATATTTCTCGTTTGAGAAGACTGTAAAATTCTGGATTGGTACTGGTGGCAATGCCCTCTTGATTCTGTCTGGGTACCGGCATGTTGCTTGGTTGGGATTTCAGAGCCCCAGTATTCCTAAACTCCCCGCTGTAGTTTTCCTTACGACACTGAGCTTTCCTTACTACTAAAATAACCGCTTAGAACGGATCTTACTTGTTTTTGATAATTACTCTTCATATTTGGCCCTTGTTTGGCATACGAAATACTGTACACAGAATCTGGTTGCTCGAACTGCTCAGAAAATTTTTAAGGATTGTTACTACCAAGTTTGTATATATAAAACCGGAATTTTGCAATAAATAGCGCCACCTGTCAATGTACCTTTCGACAAACCGCCTCATCGGCGCCATTGTTATCCTTTGACATCTTTCAACAACATCCAATTCATAACCATACAAGTTTTACTCAATAAGGCATGTTTTTACGTGTTAAAGATGTCGAGTTTTGTGCCTACATATTACGATTTGCGGACATCATTGACTTTTTGGCGTCATTTGAAGTGCCTGCCAGATAGAAAAGAAAGTCATTTCTCCATCGAATTGTGACTGGCGATAAAAAATGGATCTATTTTGAGAATCCAAAGCGCAAAAAGCCTTGGATTGATCTAGGACAACCATCGACATCGACTGCAAGGCCAAATCGCTTCGGACGGAAGACAATGTTCTGTATTTTGTGGGATCAGAAGAGTGTGATTTATTTTGAGCAGGTAAAATCTTGTGAAACAGTAAATACTTAATGAGACCAACAACAAATGATCAATTTGAATCGAGCTTTGCGTGAAAAACGCTGCTTCAAGATAATGCACCATCACATAAAGCAAAACCAATCAAGGAAACGTTGAAAGCACTTAATTGGGAAATACTTTCATCGTCAGATTATCACTTATTTGCATCGATGGGGCACGGGCTTGCTGAGGAGCACTTCAATTCCTGCGAAAATGTACGAAAATGGCTCGATAACTGGTTTGCCTCAAAAGTCGAACAGATGTTTTGGCGTGGCATCCACGCATTGCCGGAAAGATGGAAAAAATGTATAACTAACAATGGGCAATACTTTGAATAAAATACTCTTAACCATTATCATAAGATGAATGTGTACTTTTTACTAAAGAATTCCGGTTTCATAACTACACACCCGAATTTTTTACGATCATTTCCTCCCATTTCTAGTTCACTGACTTGATGATGAACTTGATGGCGTATTTCAGGAATCTAGCCGATTCTGATACAAGCGTCCTCAACTGACATGCAAAGATTTACAAATGCGGATACGCCATCAAATGTTGTTGCTGCCAGAAATGGTTGCAATCCAGCTCGCATGTTCCGAATCATCAATCGAACGAGCTCCTGATTTGGCAATCGATTTCTCAACGTTAAGGAGATGCTGCGTAATTAATGATACAAATCTATGAAGCGTTACCTATTAACTAAACAAGACGAATTAAGTAAAGATGTTGTAATAAGAGCATCCTGCCAAATAGAAAAGCTATCATACGAATGCAAAGCGTTTCGAACAGACATGGGTACGGAATACCTTAATCGGCTTTTAGAAAGTATAATGCTAATTTTGAAAATGGAACACAAACATGCAACGTCGTATAATCCACAAACAGTAGAAATATAACGAATCTAAACGAGTTTTAAGATCATTTGTAAATATGAAACTTATACTGATTGGCATTATATGTCAAGTATAGGATGTCCTATTCAAAACGCGACTCATTTTTATTTGAATTTTTATTTTTTTATTTATCAAAGATGGTTTAATATGAACAACTGATCATTGGAAGGCAGTTAAATGGCCCTGGAATGGTGTTAAAAATACTGAATGTTTGAGTAAACTGTTCAGTACACTCTGTAAACGATCAGTTCAGTAAACTTCAAATCCATAGAAAAATTTAAAACGCAAGAAACTTATTTTTAGGAGAAATCAAAAAGGGCTTAAATTGCGAGACATTTTTCATACGGAATGGAAGACACTCAATGACAACGCTGTTATGTTTGTAGTTCTTTTGTACGCTAAGATCATCAAGGCGTCTCTAGCAGTTGAAGGCACTTTATCAGATTTACAGCTAAGAAATTAGCAATATTGTAGGGTAAATATTATTGTAAATATTGAGTATCGTTCAGCACAGTGTTACGATCAATATAGAAATTGCATCGAAATGTTATATAAGGCAGATTTAACAAATTTGAGGTTTGGCCCGGTCTTTAGAGCTCACTTCAGTTTTTAACATCTTTTCATGAACCATCCTATAACTTTCACTGACATTATTTATTGCACCTTTGATACATACATTTTTCGCCAGTATGTAGCTTTTCATTTGACAAAGATGAATTTTGAGATTAAAGTTCATCTTAAAGAATCTTTAAAATCATATATTAACTGATCTCATCTCTCATAAAACAATTTTATAGATAATTCACCCAGCAAAACACTGTTTCTATTCACTGAGAAAATTGAATAAATTTGGAGAAAAAAATAAAGAAAATTCGTATTTAGTATATGTAGTGGTAATACAAATTATACGCCAGAATGTGGATAAAAAAAGCAATAAAGACCAAACAAGAATTTCTCGAATGTCCGAAGTATGCACTTATCGACGAAAATTGTTCAACAAAAATCAAAATTCCCAAAGTCAAATGATTTTTGTCGAATGTCCGTTGTATGGACTTGATGCAAAAATTATGAAAATATTGTTTATTATTTATATGGCGGGAACGGCCATTTGATAATTTTTACATCAAGTGAATACTTCGGACATTCGAGAAAAATCATTTCACTTTGAGACTTTTGATTTTTGTTGAACAAATTTTGTCGGCGGGACCGGCCATTTGATAGTTTTTACATCAAGAAAAATCATTTGATTTTCTGACGTTTGTTGAACCAATTTTGTCGGCGGAAAATCGTACAACATTTGATAAAAATATTGCTTTTTATTTATATGGCCGACTCCAGGCACCGGCCATTTCATAATTTTTACATCAAATGTATACTTCGGGTATTTAAGAAAAATTATTTAACTTTGGGACTTTTGATTTCGTCTTTTGTTTTGGGACTTTGCTTGTTACTAAAACCACCTTCCCCCTCCTCCTTCAGACTAGCCTGGGACCGTTTACCACATTACTTCGGGCTAGTCTGTTTTTCCGTTGCTCTCCCCGAGCTACCTCCTGCCTTATGGAAAACTATCCAAATCCGTCTTTTTACTCCTAAGGACTCTATCTATGTATCGTGAGACGAGATCCCACCAAACAGCTCCTCGTAGCATAATGTTCACTGCCTTTTCAGGCGACCAAATACCCACCTCTAACTCCAGGTCTGCTCTTCTGTCCTGCCATGCTAGGCATCGTTAGGCACCGGAAGAAAGTGTGCTCTACGTCATCCTCCATACCTGTGCAGTATAGGCATTCTGCCGACGTTACTTACCTCATTTTAAAAAGATATGCCCGGAAGTATCCGTGGCCGCTGAGGAATTTTGTCAGGTAGTACCCGACCTCCCCGTGCGTTCTTTCCACCCAGGGACTTATGTGTTCAATAAGCCGCGCTGTCCACCTGCCTGTTGTTCCTTGCTCCCATGCACTCTGCCACAGCCCCAAGGTGCGGCCATTCCCTTCCAGACTCGCTGTTTTTCGTCCAACCTCCGACTTTCGCTCGTGTATATATTTACGTTCCTTTGCCAGAAGATGTATAGGGGTGCACCCAGCTATTACGAGGACAGGTGCCTCGGAAGCTGTGCGATAGGCCGATGCCTCCCGTAACGCGCTCCGCCTTTGCATTTGTGATAGCCTCTTCCGGTATGTTTCCTTTTCCAGGGAGTCTGCCTATACTTCCGCCCCTTAAAGAAGGACAGATTGAACGGCTGACATTAAAAGCCGGCGTTTGCTAGCTTTCGGGCCACCAACATTAGCCATTATACGACTCAGAGCTGTAACCCCCCTCGCAGCCTTGTCTGCTGTCCGCCTGATCTGCTCGTAAAAGCTCATTTTACAATCAATGTATATACCCAAGTATTTGACTACTGGCTTAGCATTTATGACGTTGCTACCAACCCACATCGCGAGAGATGGCTGGATTCTCCTCTTCGTCAAAATAGCTATCTCGATTTTACTGAGTGCTAGGGCTAGACCGTGCTCTTCCATCCATCCATTTATGGTTCGCATTACCTGGTTCAACTTCAGTTGCGCCTGCTTTGTATCGCGCGCAGCAATAAGCACCGCCACGTCATCCGCGTACTCCACCAAGCGAGTCTCGTCGGGTGTCTCTATTCTTAGCAGGCCATCGGAAGATACATTCCAGAGGTCGGGTCCCAGAATTGATCCCCGGGCTGCTCCCGCTGTGACCGCCATGCTTCGCTGCCCTTCCTCCGTGTCATATATGAGGATGCGATTCCTCATATAGTCACCCAAGATGCGCGCTAGATAAGCTGGAATATGGAATTAGCGCTCCACGGCGTTGATTATATCCCTCCATCTCACTGTATTAAAGGCGTTTTTCACGTCCAGGGTCACCAGCAAAACAATGCGCCGCGAAAAGTGCTTGTAATCCCCCGCTCTCTTAACTGCGTCCGTAACCTCTCTGATTGCGCCAATCGTGGAACGCCCAGCTCTGAAGCCATATTGCCTAGGCGAGAGATCTCCAGCTAGTTGGATCGCCGATATGAGTCTCGCTCGGATTAGCTTCTCCAAAACTTTGCCAGCCGTATCCAGCATGCTTAAGGGTCGAAAGGATGGAGGTAGCTCAGGGTCACCATCTCCTTTTATAATTAACACCAACCGTGCCCTCTTCCATCTGAAGGTAAAAACTCCTTCCACCAGGCAAGCGTTATACGTCTCCAGCATTATTTTAGGATCCTGCTGGGCAACGATTATCAAGACTTCATTTGGAATTCCATCCGGGCCAGGAGCCTTCTTACTTTTTAAAGACGTAATAGCGTTCTGTAGCTCTATCTCTGTGAAAAGTGGAACTTCTATATCTTGCCTTCCTGTTACCAATTCTCTCTCTGGATGACTGGGGAAGAGAGTTCTGACAATGTTTTCAGTGGTGCGAGCATCCATTACTCGTGTTGGTATCTGGGCTCCTAGTTTCTGCGTAACTATTTTGTAGCCCAGTCCCCATGGGTCTTCGTCAATGTCCTCTATAAGCTTCTTCCAACACCGATTTTTGCTCTCATTTATTTTTCTGCCCAGTAGCCTCAAATTCTTCGAGAACGCTAGCTTCAGCACGATTTCTTATTCGCTGGGCCTCTCGTCGGAGTGCGAGGCATCTCCTTCGTACGTCCGAAATTTCCGCTGTTCGCCAATATACAGATGGTTTGTTGTACCTTGGGCTCTTCCTTGGCATGGATACCTCACAGGCCGAGACGATAAGACCCATGGTGGACGATATCCGAGCCTCAATCACAGCTCTTCCGTTCGTTCCTATTATATTGCTCGCCATTTGCTGCTTGCCATTCTTTAACTCTGCCCTGAACCGCTCAACGTCCATTTTTTGCAGGTTCCATCTACCAGGTTTATCCCGCGAGTCGTTTCGTTGTCTCCTGCCAACTTCAAAAGCAATGTACTGGTGGTCACTGCCGCAGTAATCCTCCATGACCCTCCAGTTGAGGATGTATGACACTAGGGCCTCCGATGCGAGGGTGATATCGGGGATCGTCCCCGTGCAACCCGGCCTCCGAAAAGTTGTGGCAGAGCCGCTGTTCAGGAGTCCTGTTCTGGCAGCCATCTCCAGGATCAATCTTTCTCTCGTGTCTGCATTTGGCATTCCGCACTCAAGTGCTCTTGCATTGAAATCACCAGCTATCACCAGATGTCCCGTCATCCTGAAGATCTCATCTTCCAAGCCTTTCAACTTTGCTGCAAACTCCGCGATCCTTTCATTAGGGGTAAAGTAACAGCTAAAATAGGTTATGCTTGCTGTTTTCACCCATATGAAGCCCCTCCCTGCACCATGTTGTTCAACATGCACAGCCCCCTTAGGTATCCATATGGCCGCTGTGTCCAGTAGATCTGAGTACCACCCAGTCGCCTCCTTATTCCGATACTGCTCGCTTAAAATGAGCAGCTGGGCCCCTTTCTCTCCTATCAACTGTTGCAAGAGGTGGCCAGCAGTCCAGCTCCTATTCATATTTCCTTGTAAGACTCTGATCATAGCCGGTTCTTAGCCACCTGCAGCGCCTTGCGGTTCACTTGGCACTTGCCAGATCCTGGGAAGTGTTTGAGCTCCGCCTGATCAAACCCCTTTTCCGTGCATAGCATGCAATTTATTTCGGCGGTACACCATCTTGCCTTGTGCCCGACCCCGAAACACTTGTAGCACAGATTACTTCGATCTGGGCCTTTACAGTCCTTGGCCATATGGCCATACCCTGAACACCTAAAACACCGTGTAGCAACTGCTCTTTCTCGCACCCTGCAGTACACCCATCCAATTTTTATCCTCCCTTCTGTTAGGAGCTTGGCTGCCCAGTTGCTGCTCATCTGTATGGTGGC